>JBBPDH010000011.1:13318909-13334821 GCA_037974565.1 Clupeocharax schoutedeni | reverse complement strand
CTACAGAGGGGGAACAGATAACACACACGAGACCAGACCGAACAGAACAGAACATAGAACATACCCACGTGCCATCACAAGAACATAAAAAGCCCCAAAACCCCAAAACAAAAGCAGTGGCTAAGGTGCCACTGACCAGAATCCTAACAATAGACTTGTATTATATGTATGTTTTGGCATGACAAAAACAGTACATTTACACTTGTTCTTTTTACAGTTTCTATGTGAAACAGTATTTTTATGCTACACCATTAGAGTAGCAGAAAGTTATTTGCTTAATGCCGTAGCAGAACCTATTATTATTGTAAATGAAATGTAAGAAAATTAGGAACCATTACAAGATTCGAAGAACCTTCACATAATGTAAATGTTCTTGGAGCAGCTCTTAAATTGGTAAAGAATCTTTAAAATATATAAAGAACCTTGCCTTAATGTAAAGTTTACACATTTCATTTTCCAAAACGATTCTTTAGGAAACCAAATGTTGGGTTAAAGAACCCAAACTAAAATACAGTTGTTACTGTATTTTATGTAGGCTGTACAGTAATTAAAGTTCGTAGAACCATATACACAAGCCAAGAACCACTAGGTCATAAGGCTATAAGTTGTATAAGGCTTTAACCCATCACTTTCAATAATATCTGAAGTGGTGTTGAGCGTGCAGTAACTTCCAGAGCACCCAGTAATTTAGTACAGCTTTGCCTCTTACTCTGATGGTTGAATAACAGACGTCAACAACTCTTCTACTCTATGTGGTCTCAGGTGGCTCTGTTCCTGTGTCCAGCTTGGTTTGTGAACTTGCAGTTAAACTCAGTGAAGAGAAGGTCAGGGTGTCGGGCAGGTATACACGTCCAGCCTTTGTCTGACGCTGAAAGCAGGTAATGTTGTGGCTGTCCGCCCGAACCTGAGCTTGATGGATGGGTTCCAGTGATGTGAATGCAGGGTTAGTAGGATGGAGAGCACCAGAAGGTAGATAAGGAGATAATGAGTCAGAAGACTGTCTGGGAGAATAATGGAGTGTTTCTGAGGCGAGTCTGATTGGCGAGGTCACTACTTGGAAGGGTTTTCAAAGGGGAATTTAGCACGTTCTGTAGCTTGAGCACAGGCTTAACCAAGGAAAGTTTGCATTGTGAAAAGCTATTTTGTGAAGAAATTAGAGCTGTGTGATAAAAAATTAAATCTCAGATTTTTTCACAATAAATCCGATTTTATTTTTAATCCATTTCCTGCCCCCTTCTTAAAATCAAACTACAAATGACAAATAAATGGTTCAAAACAAGTTTTATGTTGGGGGGTGAAGTCGACTAGTTGTGTTTTTTCCTCTCTGTGTGCGCGCTTGTGTATCTCTGATTGGCTGATGCTGACACGCGTTCCTTGACTTAACCAATTATTGTTGCCCCTTCATAAAAATGCTGGTAACGTTGACGCAAGGGGAATCTAAACACAAAACTACAACAAGATTTTTTTGTCCCACTTCAGCTCTAGACTACGCAAACAGCAAGGTGACCTGCACAACCTGCAAGTCGGTGTTAAAGTACAGTAACCGTACCGGCATGCAGGTTGTGCAGGTCACCTTGCTGTTTGCGTAGTCTAGAGCTGAAGTGGGACAAAATTCTCGTTCCCGTCCCGTACAGTGCAATTTGGCTAGGTATACATCCGCGCTGAAATATCAAGATGAAAGTCATCATAGCTTGCGTAGTATAGACCCAGCTCCCAACCCAGCTTTGTGAATAGATTTTTTTTTATCACCAGATAAGAGTCTCACGTTAACACAGATAACGCCCCACCACTAATAAATATGGATGTTTTTAATGTGCAATTAAATTGTTATTACTACTTATAGTATCAGTTCCTCGCTCAAAATGAATTTGGTTGCTATTGAAAATGCACCAGTAGAAGTAGGACTTTTCATAAAGTACTACGGTGGCCTACAAGCTTTGAAAAAAAATCCTCACTAGATTACTTAGTTTATTAAGTGCTTCCACAGTACTTCAAAGAGTATATTTGTATTAAAGTAAATCAAAATCTGTGACAAATGTGTAGGAGAGGAAGCAGGTTTGATTTATAATAGGCAACTGTAGGAGGAAATGACAGGTAGAAGAAGGTGTCAATGAAGGGAAATACAAAACCAGCTAACAAACAAGTTACTAAACAAGGAAGACGCAAGACACGAAGCTGTCAGAGCTAGCCATCAGAGTTCAGTAACCTTAAGAGCAGGGCTACGACGCGTCACTGCCAAACAAAAGACACATACGAGAGACATAAACACAGAGAAAAACAAACAAAAATACCCAAGAACAGTCAGAGGGCAGAGTAACAGTCAAGACAAAGGTTAGTGTCATGAGGGCAGAGCAGGCAACCCAAAACAAAATCAGAAGCACATGGACAAAGACAATGCAAAGGTTGCGTGGACCAAAATCAGGGCAAGGCAGTGCGTCCAAACATGAACCCAGCACAAGGAAGAGGGAGGCATGGCTGACAAGGCCTGGATGTCACAGCTTTTTTCATGGCAGTAGATCATTTTTTATACATTTTAGTGCTAAATTATTAAGAAAAATGTTATTTACTAACATATATGCATATAAAATATAATTATATATTTTTTGGTACTGGGGAGAGAAACACCAAGCTTGCTGCTTGCTGATTGGCTGCTGTCCTTTGATGTAGCTACAATCCAGAATTTCCCCCGTGGAGCGCCTCGAATGTTCTCATGTTTTTTGTTTTGTTCTTTTTAAAGCCCTGCATTTATATTACTGTAAATTAAATTAATTTATTACTGTATTTACCCTGCTCATGTCAAATAAAATGACAGCACATACCAAAGAAAATGCCCATGCATGAATTACAGTACAGTTGATATAGGGTAACATTGGTATTTTACATTCTAGCACCGCGGGAGTTCAGTGTAAACTGTACAGTACGAATGCAAGTTTACCTTGAGGGCTATGTATTATGGTGAGTTTTAAATGAATTAAAGTGTTTGGGAGCATGTTTGGGGCATATTTAGGGATTCCATGATAATAAAATAGGCATTTTTAGGCTTTTTTTTTTTTTACCACAGCACAGCAGCGCAGTTTGTCACTATACACGGATGCTCTTGGAATGTAAAAAGCAGGGGTTTACTGTGTGTATATAGGAGTATAATTTACTGCAATTCATGCAGTAAGGAAGTTTAGTATTATCGGACAACATCACGAATAAAATATCACCTTGACGCAAAGCATTAAGGAGCGAACCCAGTGGTCCGCGCCTGAACAGCCCAGCGCTAGGGACCCGCTACACTGGACCAGGCACTCAGACCCAAACTGAGCATGTCTACCTGTGACCCAGCAGAATGGTTTCTGTTGCCGAGTTCATTTGAGATGCCTTGTACGCTGGGGTTGACGTACTTATCCGCCTAGAGCTTAATTTCTATACATTGACTTTTTGAAGTGAACAGCATGTTCTGTCTACATCGAACTGCATTGCAATTCAATTTTCCATGAAACAGTCCCTTTATGATTTTACCATCTGGTTTGGTGCTTATATATATATATATATGTGCTTATGTGTCATGTTCATGGCCTCAGGAGCTGCCCTCACCCGTACATCACAGTGCTGGAGAATCGTCCTGATTGCTGGCCTGCTCTGTTGCAAGAGATTGATGACTTCATCCAGCTGGCTGCTGACAAGTAAGAGTTTCTCCTCAGTACGATCAGACAAGAGGCCTTGAGCGAGAGAGAAAACTACCACACACTCTTGCTCCATTTCGGTTGAAAAGCAGGGTACTCTCACTTGCACTTTCTATGTTAGTAATTTGAGGGAATATTTTCTGGTGGTCTGCTTATTTCGTTGAATGAGGATCAAGGTCAGTGAGAATTGGTTAGAGAATGGCAAATTTCTAAACCTGTGGCTTACAAAGAATCTTTTGTTAAGGTGATTTCAAGCCTCATTTTGTTATTTAACCTACTTTAGCCTACATTAACGTCATTCTCTCTCCTCTTTATCACAATGAACAATCCCAGGCAAATTATATTGTGTTAATGTATACCTATTAATATTAGCCAAGATAAAGATAAAACCTTTTATTAAAAGGCAATGAAGACATGTGTGGAAGAAGCAAAGTGAACATTTTGTCATACGTGAACACACCACAATTCTTCCTCTGCATTAACCCCATTCGACCTATTCACAGAGAGAAACAGGAACACATCGCAGCAGTGTGTGGGGACGGTACCTTTCTCAGGGTACCTCCAGTGTTGTACCAGTTCATACTGAAAAAACCTAGTTTAAAATTCAGTAAATGATAAAAAAATTCAATAAAAAATAACTACTTTACATTCATCGTTATTAAAAAAAAAATTTGAATCAAGTTGATGGCTCAAAAAATTAACTAGTTCACGTTCGTTCATTTTTATTATTATTTTTTTTTACATCCTTCTATTTGAACCACCTTCTTCTCCTTCTATCGGTCATACCACTGAGAAGTCACAGACATAAGTTACATAAAAAGAAATTAAGGTTGATAATAGATCTAACCACTTATGAAAAATAGGAACGTGTTCAGTGAACGTTGTGCACAACACGGGGTCCCTCAGAGGTTATTAGCTTACGATATCTAACAGCTATGACATTAAAACCATGGACAAGTGAAGCAAATAAGTAACATTGTTCATTTCTGTGGCTCATGCCACAGTATGTGATCTATTAAGCAGCAAGTGAACAGTCAGTTGATGAAGTTGTTGTGTTAATCTGAGTGACTTTGATGGTCCAATTTGAATGGCTAGACAACTGGGTCACAGCTCTCCAGTTTCCAAAATGACAGGTCTGGTGGGGTGTTTTTGGTATTCAGTGGTTAGTACTTACCAAACGTGGTCCAACCAGTGAACCAGCGAAAGAATCAGAATCGCGTTTATTGGCCAAGTATGTCAGCAAACACATACAAGGAAGTTGATTCCGGTAGATGGTGTCTCTCAAGTACAACACTATAATAACAACAGCAATATTAAAAGATACAATGAACAATATACTGGGCAAATATAATATACAATAATATAAAATCGACAATATGAATATGTAATATGGATTTATATTTAAAAATGAGATAAATGTTAACAAATGTATATAAGTTCTTTTGTACATATATGTTTATACTATTCATGTATATAAATATATGTTTGAATACATATATCAAAGGGTCAGCACAACAAACTCATTGATGTGGGGAAAGCAAAGGTAGCCTGTCTGGTCTGAAAAGCTGCTACAGCACAAATTCCTGAAAAAGTTCATGCTGGCTGTGGAAGAATGCCCTTGCTGACCCCTGACCACCAGCGGAAGTGCCCGCAGTGGACACATTAGTATCCAAACTGATCAATAGAGCAATAGAATAACTTGGACTGCCTGATGAAGCACATTTTTCCCCCATCATGCGGATGACCAAGTCCATGGGGAAATGGGATGCTTTGGGTAGTGTTGTGCTGGGAAACCTTAGGTTCTGGAATGCATGTACTTGTGTACTTATATAAGTACCAGCTCCTTGAACATTTTTGTAGACCAAGTACATGTCAAGGCAGCATTATTCCTTGTGTTAGAGCAGGATAATGTGCCCTTCCACACTGCAAAAAATTATGAGTTCAAGAAGTTGACATGACCTTTGAATTACAAGACACAATGTTTCACAGCTGTTTTGATGACAGTATGGGGACCTACTGGGTTTTATATTATGGCTGAAGTGTGTGTGTGTGTGTGTGTGTGTGTGTGTGTGTGTGTGTGTGTGTGTATTGTATATGAATGTGCTGATTCATATGATTTTTAGTGATTGAATGTATTTGTCTAACGTGCTAGAGATGAGCCATTGTATGTATCCATGCTGGCTCCGTTCCTGCGATACCTTTACACTGAACCCCAGAGGCTCCCAGAGAATGCCCTCCTCAGACACAGCCTGCTCAGAGTCCTGCTGCAGCCCAGAGAGGTTCAAGGCTCCCTCTCCACTCAGGTTACCCAAGAGATACTGCGCTGCCTCTTCCAGCTTTTCCCTTATATACTGGTGAGAACATGTCAACACCTATTTGTCTAGGTGTTGGATATAAGGTGTTGGATATTTGTCTAGGATGAATATAAACATTGTAATAGGTTTTAGAAGAAGAACTAAAACTAAACCCAGGAATTAATTAACAGCATATTGATTTCCAATAGCAATCACTGATCAAAGGATTAACCCATAATAGCACTTTCTCTTTCATTGAGCTTTTAGCCAATTGCACTTTGCCAAATCCTTGAACTGAATGGATACGACAGAAATAGGCCTCTCTACGCAAATATTTTTTTTACCTGCATTCTCAGTCATCCAGATGAACATACATAGATATACACACATGCCTGATAATGCACAATAAAGTTTAAATGAATAGAGAAAAGCATTAACTGAATAGGACCACACATGCTCTCAGTCTTTGCTTGTCTCTGATGTGTAGGTGGACAGTGTTACGGCTGTAGTGGAGCTGAGTTCCTTAGCTGAATCCCTGACCGTTGCTCTTCTCAGTGAGCCGGAGTGCTGGAGGGCTGAGTTAGCTCAGCTAGCGCTGCAGCTGGTGTGTGCCTGTCAGCTCAGCCTGCAGCTGGGAGGAGAGCTCAGGTCTCTCCTGCACACCCTCCACCAGCTCCTGCCTATCTGCAGAGAGGTGAGCCGTTTGTGTGTGGGTTTGTCTGGGTGGGTTAGGAACACTAGAAGCTAGAACTGACCGATGTGGAAGATGAAGTCACATAATGATATTTCAGTTCTGTGTAATGAATATTGCGATGTTTAAAAACACAAAAGAGGTCAACCTGTGTGCCACTGGAGTGGAAGTGTAATTGATACTCATTAATCAGGTGTGATTAAACCTAATTAATTCTGTCAAGACTTAAAATGAGTTTTGTAAAACTATTAGAACTAAGTATTGAGCACAATTTTTTTCCAATGTGGCTACAGTGCAATATAGACCCCAAATATGACAAGACATTTTTAAGGGTGAGTGGGTGCATAGATGTAACTGAGGGACATGTGAGTGATAACATTTTGAAACATTTTTAGGTACTTTAGGTATTACACTCTTTTATTTGGACATGGCAACAATATCACAATTACAGACACTATTATTATAGTGATTACTAGCTGAGAAGTCCTCCATTGTGCAATTACCATTCTATAATCTTTGTCGGAGCATTATGAGGCATGTGCTTGGATCTGTCTGGACTTTCAGGGATTCAGTTTGTGTAACTGAGGCTTTGTAAGAGGAATCTTGCATCAATAATCTAATCTATGAGATAAATAAGAATTATTTGTCCAGAAATTGTTGAACAAACCACAGACTATACACAATAGTTTATTTTCAGATAAACAGGGCTTCCTTCTCTTTAAACAAAAAAAAAAGATGTGGTTTATTTGTCTCCCTCAAGCTCTGGGATTTGTTTTTGTTACAGTGAACGTAATGGAAAAGCTACGATGGCTTCAAACAGGGGTTAGCTGTGTGATGCTAATCTCTTCAAAGCCTCCCCTCTCATCTCTAAAGGCTTGTGGAAGCTTTCACACCAGCCCGGAGCGATTGTCATTCTTCATTCAGCGCCCCCTCAAAGACTCCATCTGTGTCTGGTTCTTCTCTGACTCCTCTTTTTTCTCCCAGCAGGATCTCGCGTCTGAGCAAGTGATCATGGGGATCTCCCTGCTTCTCCTCAGAGCCTCCGCCTCGCAGCAGAGTGCCCTCCTGGAGCTTGGTGAAGCCTTTCTTCTCTCCACCCCTACTCTCACTGATATAGATAGCTTTATTTCCACACAGCTGATAATGGTCCAGATTTTCTCTGTGCTCCGTCGAGCAAAACAATGTGTGATAAACACCTTGACCACAACTTTATTAAGTAGAAATTCACCGTTACTTATACAGCTGTAGAGAAGAGCAGTATGGTTTTGCTGATCAGTAATACTCATGATCATGAAATTAAAGGTTAAAAAATGCTGGTCATTTACCCTAAGGCTATTCTATATGAACTATCTTACTGAAATTCTATTAGTCAGAATCTCTCTTAACCCTCCGAAGCTCAGTTGTGATCTGTTGGATCTGCACTTGCTAATTTTATTTTTGAAGGGAATTTCATAAAAATGCATGTTCATCTTCTATATATGTATCTTCTTGCCCCAATAGCTGTGAAGATTGTACCACCTGATGCAAGGCCTCCCTGGGGTGCCTCATTGTTAGTGATGCCTCTGCTGCAGGTTCTTTCCTGCTCAAACCTCATGGAGGCACTAACAGACCCTCAAATACAGGCGAAGAACCAGGACCTTGCTAACTCCCTCCTGCAGACCGTCCAGACGGAACCATGCAGTCCAGTGCAGGTACACTGCCTAAGCTCTGGCCTCCAATGTACCTTCAGTGGCAGTTTCCCAGACTGGGATTAAGCCTTTCCTTGTCAGTGGAAACTCTTCTGACAGCACTACATAATCCAGGACTAGACTTAATCCCTATATCAGAAACCAACCCTTAAATTTGAAATTTAGATGGGATTTGTCAAGATCTCAAAGCTTTCAATAACTTCCTTTTTATAATATTTGAAAGAACAACCTTCAAACCTGACCCGCTGCAGATTCAGATTCCAGACCTTTGGCTTGACCTCATTAACTCATTAAAATCTACCCCCAGATTGAATTAAAATCAACATGTGGAATTGGAACTTTCTGTGTGTTAACATGTTTTCTATCACCAAAATAAAAGAAAGAAGCATAAAGCTATCTTTCACTGCAGGTGTATGAATTCAGAATGGCTTTAGAAATGTTAAACGAATACCCATGCATCTAATAAGAGTTACAGTATAAGGTACAGAAAAGCATATTGTGACCGTCATTTGTTAGATCATGTTTTTGCATATTAGATAAATACAACAGCATCGTGACGTTAACATAAAAAATAGTTAAAGTGTATTAAATTACAGAAATGGCAGCATATTCTCATTTATCTGTAAGAATTAAAGGCCCTAAAATATATATTTTTTCCATTGTGTTGTTTGTAGGTTCTGCATAACAAAAAAGTTCATAATACATGTTTAGAAGGTGTTTTCAATGTATGATCTAATGTTTTCTGTTGCTGTCCCTTTGAGACATATATTACATATATATTAAAAAGTTCAGGCATTTCCTTCCCATGTTTGGATCCTTGGCTTAATTGTTTTCCCCTATATTTTCAATAACTCACCTTAATGCTGTATTCAGTAACTAAACTGCTGTGTTAAGAGGTTTGATCTTCTTGTTCAAGTCTGCGGGCTGCGCTTTTTACTTTGTTTCCATATAAGGGTTGTGTGGATTGGGAAGTGAAAACCTTAACATAGTAGATAGTACTTACTTATATTTAAAGCAAATGTAAAGAGAAGAGATTTACCATCATATGGACTCAATATCTTTTGACTTAGTCAAGATTTCCGATGCCCTTCTCTTTATAGAACACAACTCAGCTGACCCTACCTCTCAGCATGTGGTATAGTGAGCTGCAGGTGGCCACTGGTGTATTACATCAAGTCTCTGCGGACCCTATGGCTGCTACAGAGTGGCTCTACTCTGTCCAGTCCACTCTCCCTCTATGTGAGCTTGTCCCAGATGCTGTTCCTCTTCTGGTCTCCCACCTCATCATCAGCAGTGAGGGGCACCTCTGCAGGCTTGCACTGGACACTGCAGCAGCCATTGCTGAGGTAGATCCAGCTCAGGTAAGGCCAAGAGACACACATAACACCCATCTGTAGGAATATACTTAACGCCAACAAGTAATTCACCAGTATGTTTCAATCTCTTTTAGAAAGGTAAAGGTGTGAAAGACATGTATTGATACATTTTTTCCATGCCTTGAATATTGACGGCATTTACATTTACAGCATTTAGCTATTGGTTCGATAACATATTAGCTGGCAGCTAGTTACAAATATCCAGCTGTCCAGTTGTCTGAGTCTATACATCTGCGCTGGTTTTTGCCAGGGTCAGGCGTCCCATTACTTTTTGCCATAATTGTAATGCTGCTCTGCTGGGTTGAGATCAGGTAATTGACTTTGCCATTGAAGAATAAGACATTTCTTTCACTTGACATACTCTTGGGTTGCTTTCACAATACTGTATGTATTATCGATTTGCACTGTAAAGTATTTTCCAATAAGTTTAGCAGACAGACGTCCCATTACCTTTGTCTATATTATGTGGACAAATGTAATGAGACGCCTGGCAATTACACCAACAGTGACTTTAATGACACGGGATTCAGATGCATAGACTTTCATATAGAGTTGGTCTTCTTTTTCCTCTTTTAATCATTGCCCAGCATTAATCCAGACATAACCAAGGATATGGTACCCAAAAAACAATAATGCTCTTCTAAAAGACAATTTTATGAAGAGAACTGATGAAAATATCTTGCGTAAAACAGTTCACTAACAAATTAAATCTGCTTATTAAAAAGATTCATATCCTACATTTTTGTGCATTTTATTTGGTTTGATAAAGCCCACTTTAACAGTTCAAATGACTGTAACCTCTTATTTTCCCTTAGAATGAAAAAGGCTGTTTTTGTTAGGGATATAAAATGACATTTGTTCTAATTGGTTGCCTTAATCAAAAACACTGGTCTTGGTCAAACTAGATATTGGAATCAGTTTAAAATTTGAACATATTAAATTATTGTGGTCAGCATTATCAGTTTCAATTTTCAATTTCAAATTTTGACTCTTTTACTTCAGTATCTGTGCCAGTCAGAAAACTGGTTTGTCCAAAAACATTTTACAGCCGCAAGTGTAAGGGTGTGATGATCAGTTTGCTGGGTTTTTCCAAGACTGCCTCAATTTTATCATATTTCATCATTTTGCCGCAAAATGACATGGTAACTAGAAATCGAGAGGTATGGTGGATGCTGCAGGGTCTGGTACGTGTGCACTCAAACAGAACTGTTACTTGTTAAAGCAGGTGGCATTTGAATTGGAATCATTTGCAGAGTCAGTCTTTCCCCTTTTTTCCACTCTACCATCCATATCCATTATCCATTCAGATCCAGTGTTGCTAGGCAACATGGTGGCTGCTGAGGAATGGGAACAGTATGCAGTAAGCGCTGTTGGGAGTGGTATCATGACAATGGCATTGGGACCAGCAGCCTCTACTCATAACTAATTAAGGAATCCTTTCTTGGTCACTTATTCATTTAGTTATAGGACAGAATAACAAAGAGAGATGAGTTTATGTCAAACAACAGTGAGTTCTACACATACAGCCATGATTTTATAAGAATTAGAAATGTATTTTTATTGTGGTTTAACAATGCTTCCATGCCAGAGCCTCTTTACACACATTTATCATTCTTATCCTTTTAGCCCTATAATGTTGAGCTGCTCTAAATGGAATGGTGGGAAGGTTTCAGGAGTGGGAAATCAAGGGAGAAACCTAAGAACTCTAATGTGGTAGAGAGTTCATTTATATTATATCAAGCTACTGATGCATGTCTAGTGTGAAAGAAAATGCACGCTTGACTAAATTCAGCAGCACTGAGCAGTCGTTTGGGTCGAGATCAGCACCGTGCATTTTGGATATAGACAAGTTGTTATTATGGGGTTTAATATTCGAGGAAACCAGCCAGAGTCAACCTATCTTATTTTTGCTTAAGTCTGTTTCCTTCCAGGCCTGTGCAGTATGGACAGAACATTAGCTCTGTATTTCTATTGCCGTATAATGCAATTGGTAACTTGCAATATGTGAAAAGTACATTCCTGAGGCTCCCAAGTGGTAATGCTATTAAAGTGTTGGCCCTTTTGTCTGAAAGTCCCCAATGATGCCATCCAAGAGTACAAGAAAGCATGACTGCATGACAAGCCCTTGTCACTGAGTATTTCGAATGATAGCACTCAGTCATGATCTAATAAGATCATGAAAATTCAGTGAACTTTATGTGACTCAATTAAGAACTAAGGTTTCCTTGACCCAGCAAGGTCAATCTACATTGGGTGCCTAATGATTACTGGAGTACAGTCAATATTGAGTGGGTTGGAAGTAAAGCTGTATTATATGATTAAATGATTTTTACACTCTGACTCATCTGACTTTAATGGTTTGCAGAGCTGCAGACTCGAGTGTCATGACATGGACTTGAGGCAAACCAAGAATTTGTTGATTTGAGTCTGTAACTTGCAGCTCAGTTTGGATTTGATTTAATGTGATGTTATTTTACGATTTACTTTGTGTTTATAAAAACAGGTCATGTTTAGGCTGAAGATTTTAGGAACAGACTTAAATGTTAGAACTTATTTGATGTACATTGTAACTCCGTGACTTGTTCCCACCTGTGTTGTATTGTACAGTGTCCAGTGCTGTAAATGGCCAGGTTCTAGTCAGTGTTTCTGTTAGATAACCAGCATGACGGTGTTTAATGTATTTTATTACAAATTTACAGGGCAGACATTCATGTTTAACAACTGAAAATGTGAATGTGAGCCAATTTAAAGCAAAATCGTGGAGGTCATGTTTACATGAATCACATAAGTGGAGATTGCACTGTCAGATTTACTATAAAGAGGAGGTTTGAGTGATGCGGTGTTTGTCGGTGCCCTTTTACATTTACATTTACGTCATTTATCAGACGCTTTTATCCAAAGCGACTTTCATTCCATAACTACAGGGGACAGTCTCCCTGGAGCAATTTGGGGTTAAGGGTCTTGCTCAGGGACCCAGTGGTGGTGCTGAAGGTAGGATTCGAACCTGTGACCTCTTGGTCTGGAGGCAAGTATCCTACCCACTGAGCAACCTCCACCCTTTTAGGTGCTTGTGAAGTGTCTGTCTTGAAGCTGAGGTCTTTTAGCAGACTTTAATCAAAGAATTAAAAAGATGTCAGGCACGCATTAATGTTTATCTTTGCAATGTTTAGATTAACAGTAATTTCAAATACAAGCCTTGCGGTCATGTTCAGTGCACTTAGTTTATGCAGTTAAAGCTTAAACAATGTTAACATTGTACTGTGACATTCTCCCCAGACTTCATATTTAAATTATTGTTATCGAATAACTACCTTACAGGCTGTATATAGTTTTGACATTGAGCTGTAAGAGGGGCCTTTCTAGTTTGATCTAACCTTTTTCTGCTTCATCATTTTTCATGTGTTTCCTCTGACATTCTAATAATTCTGATTAACTGCTATTGCGATTCTCATTCTGGATTTATTCTGAGGAATTTCATCTGAATTTGTCATTTGCTTCATGAGGAAGTAGTGCAGTTGTTGTTGAGTGTCATTACTATTCAGGGTTGTTATTATGTTTACAACGACAAAGAGAGATTTCTAAAGACGCTATTCTACTCCCTTGTTAGATGCTCACGTAGCACAGTAAAAAGTTCTGTCACTAGTTACAGAGCTTCAAAGCCAATGTTGCGTTAAAGGTAAGTAGATAATATATTGTGCAGCCCTATGCAGTACACAGTATTTCTGTTTAGAAGATTTTCAGTTTTTTTAATTGTCAGGATGAAGAAATAAGTTTTTTTAAAAAAAGTTTGTCTGTCTTTTTAACAATTTGTCATCCCTTATGTGTTCTATGACCTTTTTCCCCACTGCGTGTCCCTGCATGCTGCACTGTTCCTTCCATTGGTGTGGCTGTCCTCATCAGGCCTGCTAATTGGCTGGCTGATGGAGTCAGAGATTGAGACCGTCTTAGGGGGCTGGGTTGCCCCTTTGGGCCCCCGCAGTGAGAGGCGTGTAGTAGGGTGCTTCAGGGTTAATCCTCAATTCAGGGGTTAGAACATCCAGCCCTGTTTCTCCCCCCAGGGGTTAGAAAACCTCTCAGTGGAGGGAGGCCCTGCTCTGATGTCTTCTGCTCTTCAGGGTCAGGTTGGGTACTGATTGCTGAGCAGGTTTTCACAGCCTGCTCTCAAACTGGGACTTAATGAGTTGACAAGCCGACTGTCTGTTCAGCGAGGAACCCACCGTAACGTGAAGGCTTCTACATTGCATTGTTTGCGTCTAATAAGACGTGACTGCCAGTCTTTCAGATTTGCGGATTTTCCTTTGTTGGCATGAAGGCTGTGTGTGAACACCACGCTCTTTTCCGATAAATGAGCTTTTATTGTCTTAGATTTAGACTTTTTTTTTGTTTTTTTTTGCAGCTTGGACAGCTTAATTTCCACACACATATTAGGAGATCCCAATGAGTGAATAATGTTTTTGTGTATAAGAAAATGAAAAGAGGCAATATTTCTTACTGCTTGCAGTTAACATAAGGAGATATCTGTTCCTGATTGTTCGGTTTATTGATTTTTGGCGTTTGTGTGATTTAACTAATTCTAGTTAGACAAACCTTCCTGTTGTCAAAATGTCTAGTGCATTTCATGGCTTACCTTGGCCAAGAACCACAGACACTGAGAGGGTTGTTTGACTGAATTACAGGGGGGAAAAAACAACCACAGCCTCTTCTTTTTTGTTCAGGAGCAGGCAATTTTCAGTCCATAGCAAAAGAAACAGCAGGCACAAGGAAATAAATTGGTATGTGTACTGGAAAGCATGTGAGGGTCTTTAATTTATCAGCTTCTAAATGCTTCCAAAAAACTCTGTTAATTTTGGAAACATAATGCGACTTCGGCTTGTATGTGAAGGTAAAGCATCTGAGACTGAGATTATGGCTGTGTTTGAAATAGCCTACTACATAATGCTTACATACCAATGACCGTGCTAAAATGAGTAAGTTGTGTGCGGCATGTGATCACTCAAGTATGCCAGAGACATCCAGATGACGTTATGGTCTGGCCATACTGTCCTGTATGTAGCCAGGACTATTTCAGTCATGTGCTGCATTCAATAACAAGGAAAAGTGGGTGGCAGTGGTTGGTAAGCAGGGATTGGATGTCTAAGAAGGTCTGGGATTGGTTTCACTAACTTAGCCACTGATGTTAGCAGAGCCTGTTAATGCCCCGAAGTGTAGTATGGTACATATTACATGAAAGTCATGGGGTCATAATGGTCATAATAGTAGTCATAAACTCGCCCACATGGTCTACCGCTTTGTACTTCACGCTGCGAGAGGAAAGGCTGTGAGTTCAAATCCAGCTGGGAGTAGATTTTGGGGCAGCTGGTGGCCTGGTTGCTCCTGCAATCAGAAGGTCGCTTGTTAGTGCTAGTGTCATCACTGAGGTACCGCCCCAACACACTGCTCCCGGGCATCGCTGGCTACCCACAGCATCACTTGATGAATGGGTTAAATGCAGAGAAAGAATTTCACATTGTTCACACTGTGTGCTGTGTGGGTTCATGCGTGACTATAAGGACCACTTTGCTTACTTATAGTTCTTGTGGCATAATGTAAGCTGTAGCACTAGGCAATTAGACGATATGTGATAAAATAAGCCACTGAAACTACATGTGAGAACACAGTCAGTCATATTTAACTAGCTTTAGTTCAGTGTAGTGTGTGAAATCATTATACTGACCGTTTTTGAAACTACTTGGGGTCTTTTCATCTGCTCCATTTTATGTAGTTTAAAAGATTATCTAACAACTATATTGAAAATGTGTTGATTTCCTCCCATACAAAGTTTAATTCTACTCAGGACAGCTTAAACGTTGTAAACACAAATATTTGAACCATTTAACCTTGTTACAGACATTCAGGCCACACATTGTTTACTTAGTGTGCTACAGGTTCACAGTTATTTCAGTAAAGCTGTTCGTTAACTGTGTGCTAAGTTGTTCAGTCTAGACCGAATTAACCTAAACCTTTTGATTCATGTAGTGCATAATTTGACATCTTATGCATGCATGCTTTTGTTAGTTCTAGTAGGGCTGGACGATATGGCAAAAATGTATATCACGATATATTTCTTAATTTTGGTCGATATAATTCCGATATCGATATGGACAATATTAAAAAGCCTCAGGAAAAAACTGCCGAGGACACACACAATGGATG
>JBBPDH010000011.1:13278855-13292590 GCA_037974565.1 Clupeocharax schoutedeni | reverse complement strand
GTATGTGTGTATGTGTGTGTGTGTGTGTGTGTGTGTCTGTGTGTCTGTGTCTGTGTGTGTCTGTGTGTCTGTGTGTGTATGTGTGTGTGTGTGTGTGTGTGTGTGTGTGTGTGGTGACTGATTTAGTGTAAATATGACCTTTTCTTAGCTGCAGTCATGAACATGAATAAAGAATACACATTATACACAATTATTACATCATTTCCTCTTTGGGGTTATTTGAGCTGAACACAAGTATTTTTATTTTTTCATTATCACAGTGTTTCACAATGTTACAGTGCAAAAGAACAATGTGAATGGGGTGTGTCATCATTAGCTGGGTTGAGACAAATTCTTGTTAATAAAACAAAGTAGAAAACACTGAGACATGGGCATTTAAAATTTTTGAAAACTGAAACTGTTGCTAAGCTAGTACACACAGAATGTTGACCACTCTTCAGAGTAACACTTACATGTTTGATCATTTTAAAGGTTTTCTATTACTGCATTTGCTAATATAACCCTGATGACATTAGGAAAGTTCTGCAGCAGCACTTGACTATATTTACAATCTGTTTGAAGCTGTATCTTGATGCGTATTAGAATCAGATGTCTGTGTTATTTTTTTTGTCTTTTTGTTTAGATGTCAATGGAGTCATTGATTCATCATTTCAAGCTTTACACAGAGGGTTACCAGGTACCACCAGGAGCCACATACACAGCCGTCGAAGCACCAAAGGTGAGTTCACATGTATATACAGTTACAGTAAATTCCATAATGAAACTTTTCATAATAATCTTCACAGATTTATTTAACGCATTTTTGGTGTGATTGAGTATAGAATTTGGAAGTATTCACCCCTATAGGCCTACAAAGCCCTGTTGTCTGCTGTTTCTTCATGAAAAATAAAGTTGTACTCTTATTAACTGAAAGCCAGGTTTGTTGTTTAATAATGTTAATAATTAGCGCTGGGCCGTTAATGGCGTTAACACGCAAGATTCCTATTGGGTGGGGGGGTGGGGGTCGCCGTTTAAAAAAAAAAAAAAAAAAAAAAAAAAAAAGCCCAGGTGAGTGGGGTCTACTGGGGACAGAGTGAGCTGGGTCTACACTACGCAAGCTATGATGAATTTCACCCTGATATTTCAGTGACTTGTCCGGCTCACGCACGTTTTAAACTTGTCTTGGTCTCTTTGTCGGGTGGGGGTGGGGTTAGGGGGCTGGTTGGGTTATTGCCGTTAACGCCAAGATTCCAATGAGATTAACGCCGTTAAAAACATTTTTTCATATTTTCTATTTCTATGGTTTGTAAAAGCATTCTTTTTTATAGTTTACAAGTAATAATGAGTCATATAGCCCTGTGTACTATAAGTTTAATGAAGTTGACACCCATGGTTTCTTGCACATTAAATGCTGCATTTTCCACAGGGGGAGTTTGGAGTGTACCTGGTGTCTGATGGTTCCAGCAGGCCCTACCGCTGCAAGATCAAGGCCCCCGGCTTTGCCCATTTGGTAAGTCTATGATAACAATTTGCATGGCCAAAAATATATGTTAAATGGTAAAAAACACGACTGTGCATACCAAAGAAAACATGCATGCATGAATTACTTTACAGTCTATATAGAGGTAATATCAGCCTCACTGTGGGAGACAGCAGTTCAGTGTAAATTGTACAGTATGAATATGGATTTCCCTTTACATTTTCTTTAAAGGTAATGTATTACACTGAGTTTAAAATGAAATTAAAATGCTTTGGGAGCATATTTAGGGTTTACATATAGCCTATAATTGCCTATTTTTTGGTAACCAAAACACATCGCTGTTTTCCACTATACTCTCTCGGTTTACTGTATATTGTATGCGTTTGTGTGTGTGTGTGTAATGCATTATTCTGTTTTCACATAGGCTGGTTTGGATAAAATGTCTAAAGGACACATGCTTGCTGATGTGGTGGCCATTATTGGTAAGAAGTGTACACTTTTTTGAAAAGCGTACTCTTTATTTTTGAATACTTTAAATGTAAGACTTCATGAAGTGAAATGTACTTGTCAGCCTGGGTTACACCCAGCGTTTTTGTTTATGCAGTAAGTGATAGTAATGATTGAAATATATTCAGACAGCTAAATCCTTAAGAGACTGTCTCCAGTGAGCACCCACCACTGTAATCCTTGTCATCACAGTGTAGCGCATTAACAGTTTGAAGGGAATAGTTTTAGACTGTTAAGTCAGGAGAAGCGTGCTGTCGGGGGATCTGACTGCAAGCAAAGTTGGCAGGCTTTCTGGCTAGCACCCAGACTAGCATCATCTTCCAGACAATATAAACATTAAAAGCTACTGTGGAAAGGATTTTAAATGTATTTAAATCATTGTATAAACTAAGGTGGCCATATCTACACCCATCCTTTTCTATTTTGTTATAATATTCTATATTTTAGTAGTCGTAATAATTCATTAAGTCATTATTTTTTTTATAATCTGTGACAAAATGTGTACTTTCCTTGCAGGCACTCAGGACATTGTGTTTGGTGAGGTGGACCGTTAAAGAACTGTAGTGGCCAGTTTGTGCTCACTAGTTTGATTTCTTTCTTTTTTTTTTTTTCTTTACAATTCACACTGGTGATGCTACACAGGTCAAGCCTCTCCTATAACAGCTTCTTAAACCCAATAAATATTTTAAGTCTGTGACACTCAGTATTGTGGTTCTCATTATGAATATTACCATGGCATTAAATAAGGGTACACTCCTGGCTCCTGAATAACTTAAACTTTTTGCACCACGTGAGTCACATTGTGGAGTTGTTTATGTAGTTGGTCGATGAACATAAAGGGACTCCGCCTATTCGTGGATGTCACAGAATTTTGAGTGTAGATTTTGCCATGAAAAACTGCAGTCTGCAGTCACTGAGCACATTTGTTGCTGTATGATCAATAGACATTGCAATGATGGCCATCTTTTTAACCGTGACATAAAAAGACAATTTTCTCCATTTCTTCTAAAATATGGTTAAAAAAAATTAAAGATTAAACTCCTTCATTTTCACAAGTCACTGTCATCAGAATCAGAAAACGTTATTGATCCTGGAGTTTTCTGATTCTGATTGATTTATTTATTTATTTATTTTGTACGTACCGTATTTTAGAAGCAATGGAGCAAACGTAGGGCTTTAGGGGGAAAAAGTGGTTTTGAAACCTTAACGGCTAGGCAGGCAGATGGTGATGGTCAGAAGTTGGCTGCTGTGTTAGCTATGATGAGTTGTTTCCTTATATACAGTAACTATTTACAAACCATATACATTTTCTAAAACAAAATGTGAGAAAATGCTTGAAAATGCTGGATTCGTTGGTTCAGGCGTGTTTGTATGTTTTGCCTTATGTTCTTGTAATGCTGATGGCATCAGATGTCAAATTAAAATGGTGGTTGTTGACCATATTTTCACAGTCAGTTTTACTTTTTGACACTTTTTCTACAGTGCTAATCTCATTTCTATCACCACTGCTCCAGGTGCGTAGGGGCTCTGTGGCCAGCAGTTAGCTTTCTCTAGTTTGGTAGGTTCAGAAAACTGATGAGTCACAGGGGCTCACTGCATTCAGTCCTGCAGTTTTTTAACCACAGTCAAGTACACAGGGCATTTTTGTGATTTAGAAGAATAGTGTTATATGTAGATGTGGCATTTTTAAGCTTTCCACCTCTATCTTGGCACAGGCCATTTTTTTCTGACTGCACATTGTCTGAGTCACTTCCTATGACCTCATGGGTGGTCTGAGATATGTAGGACAAATGGAGCACAGCTGGAAGTGTTTAACGTTCTACTGCACTCTGTACTGCTGCCTTGGTTTAACAGCAGCTTTTGACTAAGTATGTGCAGTACCTTTGGTCTGTACATGCAAAAATGTAGGATGAAGTGCATTTGAAAGGGAAAACTGCTTCAGCAGATTTCAGTTCAGTGTAGCAGCTGTAATGTTGGGTCTTTACCACTAGAATGCAGCATTTTCTCAAAAACCGTGTCACCTTGACCACTGGATGGAGGAGCTTCCAGCTGTTCAGGGATGGACGCCTCTGTGACCTACTAAATCAAGCTGTGTAGCCTGGCTTGTGACATTGTGTTTGTCACTTTGTGCATCAAATGCGCAGAATGGCCACAGTAGCAGCACAAACTGTAAAAGGGTAAGCTAGTAAAGGCAGCTTGGTATATTTTCAAAGAAACGTTTTTTACTGGAGATCATTAAATAGCATTCCCTCATCTGCTCCCATCCCTCCTCATTACCATAGTTACAAGATCCAGTATAGACTCTTCTTGGTAGTCCTTTAATTAAATATGGTGTGTTAAACTGATGGCGGTGGATTTATATAATGTGTTCGTTAATGTAGCTATATGAATTCTTCATGCTGCCCAGTTCCATCACGTTTCCCTTCTTTTTTATTCCCATGCCCCCACTCAGCTGAACGCTATGAACATGTCGTGTTAGTTTAACTTGTGGTTTATATCAAAAGCCAGTTCCAGAATACTATTACTGATAGCACGAATACTGATAATATTCATGAGAAGTCACCCACATGTTCATGAACGGATGCCTGGAATGAAAATATTCTCTGCTCATGTATTTATTCTTCATTTTTATCTGATGCTTGTTCATTTTTTTTGGCAATTGAAAGGCCCTAAAATTAAATCGTAATGAACTGTAATTTGTCACTGAATGTAGTTCTCATATTTATATATTTTTTCCTCCGTTTGATTATCTGCTTTTCATTTTGGTTCTAAATCAATCCCAGTTCTACAACCCGAATGTTAGTTTCAGTTATGACTTCGGCTCTTAATAACTGATGAACATATTCAGTATAATTAACTGTGTGTAAAAGGAAACGCTATGACTACAAAGTAAAATTTCTGCCTTATTTTGTGGCTATTTATATCTATACTGGGTGAACCAGAACGGAATCAGACATTTTACGTATAATTGGCTGCTCAGTCATTTGGTGGCCAGCTGTGCGTCACTGCATCCGCTGTTCATACACAAGAGAAAGTCTAGAGGGATGATGTGGCCTCTGTATCAGGATTATCTGCTGTTACGCATCAACATGATGACCAAAGATAAATCTCGTCAAACTGTTTAGATACTGAAAAACCAACATCAGTCAGAGGCACATATGAGACAAAATTAGCTGTCAAACTGTTCGCCACGTTTTTAAGAAGAAATCTACTGGTGAGTTTAGCAATCCCTCAAACAGACCTAATGAACGCTTACATTTATTACAAGAGATTAAGAACATTCTCCAGGATGTGAGAATGGATGTCAATGGCTACAATGGGGAAAACACACCAGCATGGATGACCTTCAAGAGCAGAAAGGCCAGGTTCCAGTCCATCAGAAAGAGCTCTGCAAGAAGATCTCAGGACCAGATAAGACCAAAGACTAGCCTGAGCCTGACTGATGGCATAAGGCAAACATCAAAAAACAGAGAAGTAGTTTGTGCTAAAGAGCATTTTGCTATGCATGGTGGCTGCTTGTGGAACTGGAGAACTTGTCTTCACTGAAGATGTTATGAAGCCTGACATGAAGAAATGGATTTTCACAGTTCAGGTACAACCAAAGACCTCCAAGTATAATGGATGGAGCTTCATCTTGCTGCTAGACAATGACCTGAAACACACTGTTGAACTAAGGAGTTTTGTTTTACAAACGATGTCTGTCCACGTCAGCTGCTCAACCCAAACCCCATGAACATGCATGAGAAAATGTCTAAACTGAATGTGCCTTCATTACAGATCTGATCATGACCAGGCAGATTGTCTAGAGGTACATTGGCAAAATATGTTAATACTGAGGCATCATCCGTTCTTATAAAAACAGTGCTTTTATTTCTGATATACTGTGAAAAAATAATTACATAACATTTTTTAAAAATATTGGAAAAAAAGAAAATGAAATAAAAAAAGGAAAATTTCATTAACTTCTGTTGTACATCTGTAGAACATTTTTTTTTTTTTCAGCTACGAAGAACAGTACAGTAAGGTCAACGCTTGTTCTCTAAGACACAATTATACAGGATACAGTCCTACCAGGAGAATAAAAGTATTGGAGCAGGAACTTGAGGGAAGTAAATGATTACATAAAGATATTCATACACAAAGAGAGACACGCACGCACACCTGCACACACACACCTCATTCCATCCTTGTAACTGTCATTGTACACCTCTGGCCTTAAACTGGCTTAGAAAGTGAGGGATTATAAAAGTCATGTTTTCCTAAGGCCACTCTTGTTTTTTTGTTTTTTTTTTCATCCAACATACACCTTCATATTTCCCTCCTTTTTAGTTGATGGATGCTTCAGTCCTTTGAGAGGGTTGGCGGGATGTCCAGTCGCTAAGGTCACGCCTCGCAGTCGCTTCTCCTTCTGTCAATCGCTCAAAGTAACCAAATGGACCATTAAGACCAACTGATTGGCAGCTCAGGCAGGTATAAAGGTGGTTTTTTTTTTATATTGATGAGCGTCTCGTTCCTCAGCGCTCTTTGGCACTGGGCTGGACTCCAGCCAAGTTGAATGCAGCTCATAAGCCATAAAATGCCAACATGTCCGTCTGCCAGTCTTCCCTCGCGCCGCTTGAAATGTATCAATACTGCATTTAAAGAGTGCGTCACATTGGATGATGTAAAATAATACTTGAAACAGGAGTAACACATGGGAAAGTATTTACAGGACTCCTTCACTTGAAAGGTATTGAAACTCGGACAAAGACGAAAACTAGCTGTAGACAGTACCTCATCGCTCCTTGCTGGAGAACCGTTCGAGATGGATTGTCTTCATCTTTGCCATTATCACCACAATCATTTCCTTCAGAAGCATTTAGAATCCGAAGACCTACTCACCTTTCCGAAAGGTAGTTTTTCATTGAGTTTTTCCTAGAAAATGCTTCAACCAACATAGGCGTCTGTGTTGGCACATAAAGCAGGTGTCTTTGTAAATGTGCAGAAAAATCTAGTAGGTATTGATGAACACTTTGTGTACATATATACATATATACACACACACACATACAGATATGTGTTTGTGTGTGTGAGAGTTTTTGGGAGTGTGTGTGTATATATATATATATTTCTAAACATTCTGTTCTCTGGACTAGGAGCCCAGGAACCAGAAACGATAAAAAAAAAAATCTAAGAACTGACTGAATCTCAGTTCACCTTTGTTTTTAGTGATCTCAACTAGTAATGTGATGGCATAGCAGCCTGATCTTAGATCAGTATGTGTACCTAAGGCTGGATTTTAAGGATTTAAGACCTTTGCAATCCTCTACCCTTCAAAACGCCACTCTCATCATTATTGAGTCCCGAGTCAACAAAAACAAACAAATCTGCATATTTCCTTGTTTGCTGAGGTGAATATCACCCAAATAAAGACTGATACTCTAACAATGAACCTTTGGTCCACGATTCCTTACAGAAATATGAGCAAAAACCATAATAATTCTGTATTTTGGGAATATTCTAAACATGCTACACTGTCAGAAAAAAGGTACTGCTCACATACATTTCATTTTTTATCAAAGTCCAGACAATGTAAATGTCCAGACATGGTCCAATTATGGAAATATGTTTTTCAGAGAAAAGGGGCCTAATGGTCCCTTTTTGTAACCTAATGTAGAAATCTAAAATAGAAAGACTGGAGTCAGTGCAAGTTAAACAAATAGAACTGCAGGGAGATATATACTAGAGTTACCTCCCTTTAGAGGTACTAAACCAGTGACAGTTCAGTAACTTTTTTTCTGAGAGTGTAGCCTAAGTGTGCAAATGAGAGATTACAGGTAGATTATAAGAGTAATCTATGAGAGAATACTGGAATGCAGTGCAAACAATGACCCCACTACAAAAGCACCATGGAAAACGAGTGGGGAACTCAGACATATATATATGCAAATATACTGTATGTGCTCTAAGATTAACCAATCATGTAAAAACACTATGAAAAAATATATATGGTCTGCTATGCTGCCCCCTTTCCCATTATACTGTACACGCCACCTCTCGAGCTTCCAACCCAATGGTTTAAACTATAGTGATTAAAAAAAGGTAAATGGCCATGTCTGATGGCTTCCTGAACTGGTCTCTCTCACCATCTGATGCTAAATTGCATTTTCTTTTTTTTGTTAGAAAAAGATGAAAAAGTGCTCTAATTGATCAACCCAGACTGTAGCGTGATAAATGAGAATTACAGAGCATCCTACCAGAGACAACTGAGCAATACTGTAACGTCAGGTATCTGTACCATATTTTGATGATGTCCTTAATAGCCGCTGAACATTAAGTCTAATAGCCTACTGAATGAGGTAGCTTAGGAAGCTAGACGGCTGGTTAGATATTAACAGGTAATGCAGTCAAGAGGATGAAAAGTACCCCTGGCTTCCAAATGATAACACATACTTTGGTAACCATGTGTTTATGCTGATAGTGTTGTGCTCTTTGTTTGCTAATTTGGCAGCCTTTGCTCAAGAGCTGGATGTGAAAAACTGAAGGTCCATAATAATGCTTTAGGAATTATCACGGGACCAGGCACAGCCTCTGCCATATTGCTTTCTGACGGTTTCTTCTTTTAGATTTGCAATATCAAAGATGTGGAGACAAGTTGAAGAAGCCATTCATCAAAGAGCCATCCTCTCCTGCGTTTTTTTGTTTGTTTGTCACACTGACAAACACAGAGGCTTCCTTCAATGCTCGCGATTCATTCGGCATCCCCTGCTAATTCATTGATCGATACGTTTTCGGCATCATGAAGATTTTCAGATCTTACACGGGTGCTAATGTGTTTTCATCTTGATTGTGACTTTCGCTGTCAGCTCCTCGAGCTGAGAAAAAAGCAAGGAGAGACGTAAAAGAGGTTTCCCTCCCGTCTTTTGCTGTCTCCACCTACTCTCTCATCTCTTGGCCTCTCTGTTCTTTCTCTTTCAGAACCTCCTCTAATGTATGTGTATGTGCATGTTGCTAAGTGTGTGTGGACTGAAGTGATGAGTAAACTAGGGCTTGCTGCTCACACGTGTGTCTGCATCCTCTGCGTGTGTCGGTGGGAGTAATCGGAATGCTGGGAGGTGTAGGAAAAACGTGTGGAACTGCCATACTTTCCCAGTCCAGTCTCTGGCGTTCCGGTAGTGCCCCCGGCCCCTACGCTCGGACCCACACTGTACATCTCATATGCTGGACCACCTTCTAAAGGAGCCAGGCTGGGCGGAGCGAAACCCATGCGATATGTGGAGTAGTGCGAGTGGTAGCTGTAGTTG
Organism: Clupeocharax schoutedeni; assembly: GCA_037974565.1. Taxonomy (NCBI): domain Eukaryota; kingdom Metazoa; phylum Chordata; class Actinopteri; order Characiformes; family Alestidae; genus Clupeocharax; species Clupeocharax schoutedeni. The sequence continues at coordinate 13,283,341 of JBBPDH010000011.1, read as the reverse complement.
TCATATGCCAGCTGAGGGGTTGAGTCCAGCAGGCTGCAGTCAGGCGGGAAGTCGCCGGTCTGCGGCCCGGAGCTGGGCGGAGGCGGCTGTGACTGGCCAGCCCTGCTGAAGGTGTTGAACTGGGCATAGCTGTTGTGAGAGAGTCTAGACGGAGGTCGGGGGTCATAGCAGCCAGCTCGCGACCCTGGCGCCAAACTGCTGGGAGTTCCGGGACCTGCCGTAGCTCCAGGAGCGCCCGAACTACCGCTGACTGCTGCAGCGCCCCCTGGCTGGTTGGAGGAGCGATAGTCAGAATAGTGCATCGAGCGCGAGGCGGGACGGCCTTCGTCGTGGGTGGAAGCTCGCACATTATAATAGCCATTTGTCGGGTCCTGTACAAACCAAAAAAAAATGAGCATGCACACTACATACCACTGCATGGTTGTATAGCCATGGAACTAATGGCTATAGAACATCCCCTACATTATCCTCCCCCAACCACCGGACTGGAGACCAGTATCAGGCCGTGGATCATTTGGTCAATTACCCAACTCCACAGACATAAAAACTTTTAAAAAATATTTTTATTTTATTTACATTATATTTACATTATCAAAAATACATTTATAGAATAAAAAGTTTAAAATATTACCCTCGCATTTTCATTTGTATTATATATTATATATGTATATGTTTTTTATAAAAACTACTGGGCCGTGGTAAAATTGTCTGGCATAAAATCGGTTGGGGACCAGTGCGCTGCATGTGCAGATGTGAACCCGTGAATACAGAAGTTTAATCAAATTTGAATTTTTTACATATTTTTAAAAACAGCCTATTTTAAAATACATAAAGCAACAGTAACTGTGCATTTAATGTAGATGTGTGTTCTCTGCTGAATGGTGCCCAAATGTTTATATTTGACTGTAAATGTAATTCCTTATGCAAGAATTGACTACGCCATTAATTATCCAATTGTGTAATTTCATAAAAATCACTGTATACTGTAAATTATAAGTGATGATTTGTACCAGATTTTTTTGCCAGATAAAGACTTTTATGGGTTAATTTACACCCTGTGTAGTAGAACATCCTTACAGACGCAGTGCAGAAAGACAAATAGCTACGACCAGTTGTGTGTGTGAGAGTAGGTGTGTGTGAGTGATGTCTCTCACCTTGAGCTCATAGTCCTGGCGTGTGTCCAGAGTGTCACTGCGCAGCTCCTGCTTGAGATCGTCATCTTTAAAGGGCTGGGAGGAGGGAGAGAGGGTCACAGAGGGCAAAAACTAAACCATAAATGACAAGAAACCAACCAAGAGGGGGAGAGAAGCAACGCAAGAGGGGAAGAAAACCAATAGGTTAAGAGAAAAAGGAGGAAAAAAGGAGGAGAGGGAGATTGAGAAAGAAAAGAGGATTAAATTCAGTTGTACATGGATGAGTGAATGAATTACAGAGAATAAAACTCCTCTTTAACTGCATTTTAGTAATCAGGGGTATCTTTGGGATGTCTTGTAAGAAGGTTAAGAGAATGACTAATTAGTGATTAATCGTTGATTAATAGTTCATTCAGACAGAAGAATTTATTGACTATGGATCATGTTTTATGGCATTTGTTTAGTGTTTACGCAATATCAGAGCAAAACACATTTAAAAAACACTTCAACGTATGAATTACACTCATGGCTTTGTCATCCTCTAAAGATTCTGGGTAGTGTCTGGATGTAGTTTTTAAATATTAATATTATTCTTTTTTTAAAGCTGTGGTAAGAGCTAAGACTCTGGCCTACAATGTCTGAAACAGTGAAATCCTCTCATGCTACGTTAAAGGCGTAAGATTAAACAAAATATTCCCGCAGGCTGCAGTATCTGACTTCCGTCACAGCACTTTTGAGAAACCTCCAGAAGCTGTGATGAAAATACGACTCGACACTTAGTTTCCCAATGGGGTTTAGTGCCAGGAACCGTTCTGTGAGTGTTCTTCACAGAACTTCGATAAAAGGACTCCAAATCACATCACGAAGGTCAAGGACAAACTGAAAAACCCCAAGCTGGCTAACAAATCCACCATTTTCACCATTTCCTCCACAAATCTACCATTTCTCAAGTAGCAGTCTTACAATTACAGTCTGTTGCTGAAATCCATGGAACACTGCTACTGAAATGAAATGAGCAATAATTTGAGATGCAAATGCTGTATAAGAGATTCCTCTCTGGTCAATTTCTCTGGTAAAGGCTAGCCATCTATGCTTTAAATTCTCAATGTGACTTTCCCGTAGCCTTTTCCCCATTGCATAAATAATAGCAAAGTCTTTATAGAAAAGTCTGTTCACTCAGCTCCCAGGCAGTATTTTTGTAATACAAGATCACACTCCTCTTAATCTTTTATAAACACCTAGACTAGACATATAGTATCTATCCTTTACTACTTTATCTTCTATATAGTATAGTAGATACTACATAAACTACTGTAGTATTTTATATTCTAATGTTTTATAAAGCATAGTAGATACTATATATACTGACTACTGTGCTACTTTTATATTGTACTATATAGTGTACAACTCTACTATTTTATCTCCCACTCCCAATGTTTAGTACTTTATTACTGTTCTATATAGTACAGTTTATCCTATATTTACATAACTCTACTACTTTTTACTTTCACTGTACTATATAGTGTAGTAGATCCTAAATGTACTACTGTACATACTATAATGTGTACAATTTACTCTACACACTATAGTATAGGTAATATATTTGCTACTCTACTACTTCATCTTCTTCCACCGAACTATTTAGTGTAGTGAAAACTATATATACTACTTAATATTCTACTGTTCTACGCAGTACAGTAGATGCTATATGTACACTACACTATATGTATACTTTATTTTCCTCTGTACTTAATAGTATAAAAGGTACATACTACAGTAGATAGTATGTATGCTACTCTTACTACTGTGTTTTCAATGTCATAAATCCACAGTTGGCAGATTACTGAGAAAAATATACTTAGCCAAAACCATTTCCATCCTGCTAGTATCTGCTGAATTTGGAAATTAACTGAATCTTTGATGCACCGAACAGAATACATATGTCTCTGGAGGTCTAACTTCCTATCCCTCTCTACTGGCCCCGTCTACTGCATCTCTACAGTGTGTTGTTATGGCAGCCTTAGACTCACAGAGTACATGGCCTTGACCATGCGGGTTGCCGTGGAGACGCTGCCCGTTTCCTCCTCTAGGCTGTGGGTCTCTTTATTTATCGTTTCCACCTTGATGTCTGGCTTACCGAGTGTGACCCCACGGCGACCTGAAAACAATACAGAAACACACATTTATTAATCCACATTGTTTTTAACAGCGTTTATACACTCTCCATAAAGTCAGTATTATGATTTGTGATTTGTGCTCACATCACTTCAATTATTTGCCAAGTTGTCCTAATAAGTCAAATGTGCTGGCGGATGTGGAATTATTCCTGTCGTTAACACTAAAAAAACTGCCCCTTTAAACACGCTTTAACTGACAGCAAAGTGAATTTTCATTTTATTAAGGCAGTAAAGCTGTAGTAAGTATTTCAATGTGTGTGTGCATGCGTGTGAGTGTCTGTGTGTGTGTACTTACTTCCTTTCCGTTGACGATACAGGAAAAACACTAATGCCAGCAGACAGATCAGCAGCAGAATGGAACAGCCCACAGTGCTACCAGCAATGATACCAACTGGGACTATTTCTGAATGAGAGAGAGGATCAAAATATGTCAAACACATGTCCAGCAATTGTACTTCCTAAAACATGCCACTTGTTTATTAGAACTGATTACCTGTGAAAACTGAGGACAAAGCCCCACCGTGAGAGCATTCAGTGTTAGTGTGGCCTTGAAGGTCAAATATCATGTCGTGTTTGAGTTCTTGTGTAAAGGACAAAATGTCCAGACTTTGCAAAGTGCTTTTTATAAAAGACTCACTTCAAGTGCAAAAGCGTTTCTTTTTGCTTACTGAGATTAAGATTAGAGGTTAGGGTTAGGGTTAGGGTTTAGGGTTAGGATCAGAAAATTCTTTTTACTAAATGCCACTGCACACAGGACAGTACAGAATCCAAACTTTCGAAACCGTTATATTTTAGCTCAGTGACTCCCAGTCCAGCAATTTCTCTGTGCGCTGCAGCATTCTGCTGTCACTGCATTAAAGCCTAAAATAGGCACAAAAAACATAGTATAGTGAGGGACCGGTGGCTTGAAATTAAGGATGCACCGAAAATTCGGCCACCGAAAATATTCGGCCGAATATCATTTTTAAAAATGCATTTTTGGTATCGGCCGAAATATTTTATTAACTTGACCGAAACAGTGATGACATCATCAACAACCGCAGACTGCACGCACCAGACTGGATTACAGTCAACTTGTCTCTAGTGTGGGCGCATTTCAATATATCTAAAGGGGGTTCTCCACTGACTGGTACCAGCTCGGTTTGGTCCAGTTCAGTTCTACTCTCTTCAGTTTGG
>JBBPDH010000011.1:13266812-13278755 GCA_037974565.1 Clupeocharax schoutedeni | reverse complement strand
AATTATATATTACATTGTGCATTGTTTGAATGCTAATTAAACATGTTCATAGTTTTGTAACAGATTCTATTAATATTATAAATTTGTTTCTTTTCGGTTTTTGGCTAAGTGTTTCTCCAATTTCAGTTTCGGTCCAAAAAAAATAAAAAATCCTTTCGGTGCATCACTACTTGAAATGTATACCAACAAAGACAATTGCTAATAAGCACAATTAATTAATAAATTATTGTCTTTATTAGCTTATTGACAAATTTACTTTTTGGTTAAATGTAAACAAATGCATGTTAAAAGTATCATAAACCAAACCTTTCTTGTTGCTTTCAACTGATCTGTGTTGCATGTCTATGCTTTGTATTGCATCTGCTATGATGACATGGCCAGTGTGTGGTGGTCTTGAGGATGCATTATTCAAAATTGGCAGAACTTTGCTTCAAATAAGCAAGCAGCAATTGGTCAATTTATTATTTTGGCAACAGATCCACACTGTATTTTCACTGTATCATTACGAAAGACTCAAACACCCAATCACATCTTACTTTCATTCATTTTATTTAAACAGGTGCCTGAGCTCCTTTATTAGGCCATCTTGGCAGTAAAGAATTTTTTAAAAGTTAGTTTTAAAAGTTCATGAATGAGACCAACTCGCTTCTTACATGTAGACACATATGTATGACCCTAGGTTTTGCTGTATAAAAACCCCAGGTTCTGCTGTTTATCTGTGCGGTTAACCTTACCAGTTTCCTCCAGACTGATGATCATGGTGCCCGGGCCAAAAGCGTTCCATGCAGTGCAGTTGTATGTGGACTGGAAGTCAGACTCCATGACGTTGTTGATGGTGAGTGTGGAGAGCACTGCTCCTCCATCAGGCGAGGGCTTACTCTGCTCTACCGTATAGCGCTCTGGTAGTGTTCCCTTCTCCTTCTCCCACACATTCTCCTTCCAAGCCCACACCTAATACACACACACACACACACACACAGAAACATTCGACTGGATTAGTAATCAAACACGTGTTGCATGGTTACAAATCCAAAAACCATCTGATCTTATCATGATTTATGACAGATTACGCAATGATTCCATACATTTTTGTCTTCATTTATTTCAAAAGTGACTGGAGAAGCTATTGACTATAGAATATACAGTCACTATAATTACTTAACCTTTTATCATGGTTTTCAATACTATCGAGATACTGCATTAAGGAAAATATATATTTAGTTAATAAGTTGAAAGTTCTGTCTTTGGAATTGAAGCACTGATCTTTACAAAGCGCTGTGAAGCTGCTCCAACATGAAATACAGCATGGAACACATTACTCATCATGTACTGCACCAACATCAAAATGACACAGTGTGCACTGTATCATATAATGATCAGGCTGATGGTGGAGGAGTATAATGCTAGCATTCCACACTGCATCTTCAGATCACTGCACTGTGATCAGGAAAATGTATTCTTCACAGAATCAGCTGGGGTTATGTTACCTCTGAGTTTTCAATATTCATCCCTAATTCTGACATTAAGGCAATTTTTTCAAGCTGCAGGGACTGTAATGCAATCTATATGGGTTCTGAATGAGCTTGAACTAACATGCTTTTGCCATAGTATCCTGATGTAGCTTGTGGTATTGCTAAATTAGGTGGCCAGAAAAAAATAATCGATACAGTTAACAGAAGACAATGCAGGTCAATGCAGTATTACATTGTAACCTCTACCTGGACCCACCCTGAACCCATACAGGCTACAGCTTGAAAAAAATGAATGCCCTTAACATGGGCAATTAACAAGGACAATCTAGAACAGTGTGATGGTGTGGGTTTAGCTGGATGTGAATTTACCAATTTAATGCATTATCTTAGCCATCTTTGCAACAACTGCCCAAAGAGTCAGACAGGAACTGACTGTGATTTGTTCAAATCTGTACCGTAATGCCCCTTTTATCTGAAGTGCATTCAAATACCCTATGAGAATACTGACATGAAGCTTCAATCTAAACTCCATACATTATTGCTTTTTTGTGTTGTTGTGAACTTGCTGCACTGAACTCACTCATATTGCTTGTTTATTCTGTCCTGAACTTATTCATATTATCACAAGCTATGCCTGTGCCAAAAAGAGTTCTCCTCTAATCTTAATATCACTGCATTAATAATATCATGTGAGTTCATTTCAGTGCTTACATTTTCATGCATAAAATGTTGCTTCTCATTCGGCACCTGCCCCACATGTGATGCACGCACTCGGTCTCACACACACACACACACACACACACACTCACCCCCATTTCACACCAGCAAGTAGATAAATGCCCTTTCTATTCTTTGACAAGGGGGTTAGAAAATGGCGAGAAAGCTTTACACTTTCCCCTTTTAAAACTCCAATGAACAGGGTTGTATTATTCATGCTGAACTATGAGCATATTTAAAAATGCATAACTCCACATGTTCACCATAAGCCTCCATTTACTGCACAAACGGGGAGAACACGCGGGCCAGGCATGCAGGGAACAAGTGCCCTGTTCCCATATTTCATATTTCATAAATCACCTCCTGAAGCTGCATTAGGGCCTCGGCTGCTAGTCATTCCACATTAGAGTCATCCACAGACTGAAGAGAGGCTAAATGTGGATAGCGCTGAGCTAAGGCATTTCAGTTAACGTCAGCCATGGAGAGCACAGGTTTCGTTAGCTGGCTGAAGTCAAGTTTCACTTATTTCACACATTTTAATGTGATCCAGATGGACATCTTGAACTTTTTTGCCTCTAAATCGGCCATCAGCCTTTTAAACTCTTGCTCATACTGACCCACCATACAGAAATGGACATGTAAAGTTTAAGAAAATAAAACATAAAGTAGGTTCTTCATGGTTTCCTATACTTCAAATAATACACCTCTCTAATCAATTCATGTCTGTTTTTTTTTTTATTTAAAGGCCTGTTTTTATGGAAGGTAATAAACACAAGTGACCTCCATTCAAAGCTTTTATTTTCAACGTAAATGACTGTTTGTTTCCTTAAAATTGATTCAAAATTAGGTTAAGTCAGTCACTTAAAGTCCAAAGAGATTTCCTGTTTTTTGCTGAATGCGCAAGGTTTATTCTCAAATATGAATTTTTGTTGAATAACAACATAAATTAAATTCATTTAGACCATGACAATCTGACTGGTCAGGTGATTTTTAATGCATCTGTACAACACAAAAAATGTGATGGCTTGGGATAAAATTTGTACGCAGTATTACAGCCTACAGTCAGTTTAAGATGCTCTGCGGGCATTCATTTGCTCTTGCTTGTTTTTCTAAGCTTACCTTTTTTTGGCCTTAAAAATAGACTGTAGCTGATTTCTTTAGTTTTAAACAAGAGCTTCAAAAATGGAATTGGGAAAGAAAATGTAAACAGAAAAAAAATAATATTTTTGCAAAAGGGCCTGTAAAGTGAGCCATGACAGCCCAACAGAGTAGCAGGTGTTGATTTTTTTCTACAAATAAAATGATCAGGTTCTCTAAAATGTTGCTGTATCATTATCATCAGTGGCCTGAAATCCAAACCCTGGCAAAAACGATTGAATCGCTACACTTTTAATATATTCACCCAACTTTTTCAACGTGGTAGCAAATATACAAATGACAGATATGACACATTTTTGTTGAATAGCTGAACATTCTGTCTTTAAGAGACCAAATGATGGGTTACTAAATCCGGTTATCTCATTATTTTGCATACCAAGTTCACCCAGTGTTGCAACATGTATAAAAAACCCCACTGTAAATTAAGAAAACCCTCATCTCACATAACTGTTAAGGTTAAGGCATTTATTTTCCAAGATTTATTTTGTGTATGATTTCATTTTTTATACTCCACACTGTTTTTTTTTTACCCAACTTGATCTAGAAAAAATGCCTTTAATTAATTTTTAAAGGTGAGTTTATTAAACCCAGAGTATTTTATGGGTGGCAGGAGCCTAGTGGGTAAAACACTTGCCTTTGAACCCAATGGCCACAAAGTTACCAGTTGGAACCCCCCCACTTTCTACTATTGTGTTCTGGAGCAACACACTTAATCCTCAGTTGCTCCAGGGGACTGTTCCTGTAACTAACGGTTGTAAGTCGCTCTAAATAAAGAGTGTCAGCCAAACGCCCCTTGCCCCTTTTTCATCGATTAAGAATGCTTTGTGTCAAAAAAAAAAAAAGTTTGTCACAAATTAAAAAAGGCTGGATAAACAATAATATTAATGAATACACTGTGTTAAAATCTGTGAATCAGGTAAGATATTAAAGTTGTTTTTGCCTGCTGTAATACTGTTTTGTATGCATGATGGTTTAAATTTTGATTTTCTTCCAGTTTTATCATCTCACTTGTGCGGTTAATTATAGAAGGGGAAACATTCGGTCTGGTCATCCGGGACTACAGCTGTAAATGTTTAATGAATAGTTCTGGATTTTGAAAATAGTAAAAGGAAAAGCAGGCCTGCATCTAACCATCTGTCATTCTGAATGAAATGACTGTCCCCACTGCTTTTGTAGCGATGTGACAACATATGGCCAAGACAAGAACCACCAATCCAACATAAACTATTCAAAACTCCACTCCACAATCAATAAATCAAACCAACCCCTCTCTTAACACTCCACCTCGTCCCCGCTGTTGACACTTCAAAACAGTATTATTATAATAATATATATAATAAAACTTCTGAGCTTTCCAAACGTACAATGAAAATGCAATAACAATAATAATCATCATCATCATTTACATCATCAACAAATGTAAAATTTTGGTCATGGCAACGTCCATTCATTACATATCAAGACTTGCTTCTACTTTTATCTAAAAATTGGTTTTGAGATTAAAAACAAAGTGAGCATCTTCAGCTACTGTGTTCCAGAGTTATTAATGAGGAGACTTACGATCTTGTCTGGTGGTGGAGTGCTGGCGATGAAGCACTTAACCTCCCCTCGCTCTCCTCTGACCGCATACTGCCTTGGCTCACTGGAGATGATGGGTGGACCTGCACAAATACACACACTAAATCTGTGACCACAAAGTACCTGTCTAATTACAGCACTACTGATTAATATGGAATTAATTAATACTGTACAGTATCACAGTGTAGGGGAAATAATGTTTTAGCCAGTTGTGCTATTTAACATCTGTAGGAAATGTTCAAATAACCAAAGGAGAAAAGAGTTTATAATATTCTGAATAAAAAAATTTATCATACAAGGAAAAATGTAATGTTAAGAAATTTGTCATCTTTTCGTTTAAAACATTTACATGTAAAGCTGTTAGAGGTGTTGTTTAAAACATTACATTTAGATATTATCAAATACTTTTGTAATTACAGCCACAAAACAATCTAATTCTAGTCAAAATAACAAAAAGACAATTCATGTCTTAATATAACCACACCCTTCGTCTTCAATGATGACTTAACAACTGCACAGCATTCACACTTATTGTATTGGTACCATTTATTTTCCCTAAACCACTTTAGTTCCCTAAAGAACCATTTTTGTGAAAGTGATGTGTGACTGTGAAAAAACATTTAAAGGTATAAGATTCTTCACTTAACATTAAGGTTCTTTAGTCATACATAACCACCGGTCACAGTCGCCTCGCCCTCTCCCCGTATCCACCACTTGTCTTCCCCAGAGTTTTAACTTACAGTCTCCTGTCTTTATTGTTTCTGTTCCTCCCAGCCTCCGCGTCTGTTCCCCGTGATCCGATTCCCTTCGTCCTCCCTTCCCCTTTCCTCCATTGTTCCCTTTCTAGTCTGCATGTCTGATTTGTACCACTCCCCACATCATCATTACTTTCACCTGTACCTCGTTTCCCCTGAGTTATTAAGGCTCCAGTCCAGCCCCAGTTCCCTATGTCCGTATTTGTCTTCGAATGTGCGATGTGTGCATGATCTTGTCTTATGTTTTGTGAACCCTGTGCTGCCCTTGTGCCTTTCTGTTCCCCTCTCCCCAGACTCGTGCTTCAGTGAGGAACTAATCCTCCCGGCTGCTGGGCTCTTGTGTTAGGCAGACTTCTCGGATGTTGTGTTTCCGTGTTCTGTGCTTCCTGGTTGATTCTGTGAACCTGTATTTTGTAGAAGCCTTGTCCCCCCTGTTGTACTTTTCTGTTTCTTGGTTTTGGTTTGTTTTGGTTTCCTGAGTTGGGGGCTTGTTGTGTTGGCGAGAAACCCTATCCAGCCCAACGCTGGGCTTTATCCCTGTGTGAAAACGTATCTCATTAAACCACTGTTCCTCACAGCCTTGGCGTCCTCCCCTTCCCTCTCCTACACTGCTCCATGACACCACCTAAATGTTAAAAAAGGTTATTTATCTATTCCACTCATTTTCAAACACACATCCATTGAAAAGTTTGGTTAGGGAACCAAAAGGTTTTTCTATGAAACTACTCCAACAATTATGTTCATCACCTTTGTTTTCATGAGTGTAGCCACTAGCTGTAGGTAATCTTCTTATATGCCCCAATGTTAGCAATAACATTAACAGTGCAGACTAAAAACACACAGTGTTTCAGTCAGATATTTAGTCGACATTTCTGCCACTGGTACTGACCGTTGACTGTAAGGGTGACCTCTGTTTCTCCCACACCGATCCTGGGAACTATAGCCTTACACACGTACTGGCCAGCATCGGCCTGGCTCACCGACTTCAAATACAGCTGGTTGTTATTACTCAGTACCTAGAGCGAGACAAAGGGAGGGGGTGTAAGTAAAACAAATTTCATTAGGGTAAAAGCAACTATGATGTAGTACCTTTCCAACCACAACACCACACACCGCTGGACAAAGTGACTGAAAAAATAAACCAAGGGTGCACAGCATGCAGAGAAAGAGTGAGACAGCGAGCGCTTTATTTTGCTACACAACAGGGAGGAACAATTTATGTCAGAGGAAGGGAAGGAGACACTCTTGAGTCATCAAAGAAAATGTTCAAGAGAGACAGGCAGTCAGAGCACTAAAGAGAGAAAGGGAGATGAAATTCTGAGAGCGTCAGAATGAAACGAAAGGCAGAGTTAGACTGCTCACCATGCTGGAGCCTTTTTTAGTCCATGTGAGGGTTAGAGGGGGATTCCCGGCCCACTTGCAGTTTAAAGTGACATCAGAGTCGATGTCCATCGTCACTGGCTTTGGTTCTACCACCAGGATCGGACCAACTAGGAACAAAACGGAAACAAAATATTTCTTTTATTATAAGTAAATATTCTATTGTGCTCAAAGTGCCAGTTTAACCCTTTGATGTCACTATTATCAGTCATAACAAAGGAATGGTGTCATTTAATATGAATTATATTTACTCATGTCACTATGAAATGGGTTGTGTGGTAATGATATAGCATTCCATCCACTGAATATCAGGAATGGGCTTAATATGTAGAATATGTAAAGATCATAAATTATATAAACTATACATTTGAAAGAGTATTTACATAAAAAAGGTTAGATTTAATAAGCTGCTCCTTACAGTGGACGTCCACGAGTATGCTGACGTTGGTGCTCCCCACGGCATTAAACACTTGGCAGGAGACAGGCTCCGTGAAGAAAGAGTGGTCAGCTTTAGTGACAAACACACTCTCTCTTGCTCCCTGGATGACCACACCACCCTTAGCCCATCTAACAGAGAGAAAAGACGGACTTGATAAGGATAAACCACTGAAGAATGTAGATGAATGTTTATGTGAATTCATAACACATCATAAAATAATTCAATGTAAATTTAGAAAAAAGGACTGGCAAACGTATCTAATAGTGGGAAAGTGCTTTGTTTACATGTTTTACTACCCAAAAACTATTCTGACTTCATCACAGTAAAAATACGTTGTGAATGGTGGCATATATATATATATATTTTTCCTATTTCCCACTCTTTTATTAATATTACATATACAAACATGTAGGTTCACTGGTCGTTTTATTACAATCCTCAATGATCCATTCCAAACCAAACTACTATAGCTCAGCCGCCCATAATGAGGCTAACTTGCAAGCAGCTTGGTTACTATTATTTTATGCTTAAACTGTATTTTTACAGTACAGGTATACACTGATCAGCCACAACATTTAAAACATTGATTATATCATATTACTAAAGTGCCTGTCAAGAGGTGTTACCCATCAAGTGAACTGTCAGTTTCTGAATTTGGTGTGTTAGAAGCAATAAAAATGGGCAAGAGCAACTGAACAGCTTTGACGACGTGCAAAGTGTGATGGCTAGACAACTGCGGCAGAGCATCTGGTGTCTCTGGACCAAGAGGTTATGGTTTCAAAACCTACCATCAGCAAAACCACCACAGGGTCCTTGAGCAAGACCCTTAACCCCAAGTTGTTCAAGCGAGACTGCCCCCTGTAGGTAAGGTAAAAGTGTCTGATAAATGCTGTAAAGGTAAATCTCCAAATCCGCAGGTAATGTAGGGTGTTCCTGGCATACGGTGGTAAATACGGATAAAAAATTGTCAGAAAAAATGGCAAGAACTGTCATGGAAGACTTAGGTTTACAGATGCACGTGGGGCGCAAAGACCTGACTGTCTGTTTCACTCTGACAGAAGAGCTACTGCGGCATCAATATCTGAAAAAGTTAATGCTGACTACGATAGAAAGGCATCAGAACACATTTTGCTGTGTATATGTAGACCCATACTGACCCCTGTCCACCTTCCATCTTACAGACAGAGACCTCATGGTGCCAGGTACCATACCTTGAGGGGTCAGAGCTGTTTTGGTAGAAAGAGTAGCACCTACACCATATTAGGCAGGTGGTTTTCATGTTATAGCTGACCGGTGTATATACTGGAGATTTAAACAGCTGATATCATTCTGTATAACACATATGGTAACCTTTTACTTCCAGGGAAGGTGCACTGCTTGAGCAAAGGCTTTAAATAAATCCTTTAAACACCTAAAAAAGAAAAAAAGAAAAACAGTGGGACATACTTATAGCCCATAATCGGAGGGTTGGCAGTGGCTTGGCAGGTGAAGGTCACCCTCTCTCCTTCCAGCACAGAGCGCGGCTCAATGGATAAAACCACCACAGGGGGATCTGTTCAGATAGAGATCATAATAATAAATCTGCATTGCAAATGCAACCCCACCTGCTGCATTCTTAATGACAATGGAAGCAGAATGATAAGTGAACATATGATGCATGAGGAACTTTATCTGAATTGGAGAGGAGCCGCAATCTCTAAGTGCATAGCCATGTACACTTCTATTACTGTAAGAGACCAGCCACACTGATGGATGGACAGTGGTGAAGCTTGGTGCATTTAGTAATGATATTAGAATGCAGGGAGTCTTAAATGTGCACAGCTGTTCAAAGGTTTGGACACACTTGTCATTTTAATGCTTGTAATTTAAATCTGTAATGACCTCAGGGTAAGTGCGGTTTGAAATGCTATAGCATCAACAACAAAAAAACTTAAATTTTTAATTTTGGGCAACAGGAACAAGATATTAAATGATCATTTCCTGTAATTCTCTACTCCAGCAAGTTCCCTGCCCTATGGTTTATTCAACATGTTTTAAATATGATACAATTTGTTGTAAGTTTATTCTAGTAAAGCTGTAACTATGATCGTTTTTTCTTAACAGCTCTGTTCATTATTCTGGACACAGTCGATTCTATTTACTTCTTCCACTTTATTTGAAACCTATTAAGTTGTAGTGTACTGGCATTTTATTACTAAGATTTTATGCACATAATTCGACAGAAAGGGCTCTTGTCATTGAAAGGAGTGACTCCAGACTAAACAGCAGTGTGCGGAGAAGCAGAGGGGACAAACTCACGATGGACGTTGAGTGTGATGGTGGTGCGCTTGCCCGTGGGCACGGCCGGGTTGGTGGCCACGCAGGTGAAGTTTTTCCCCGTGTCTGTGTCCATGGGGAGGACGGGCAGGAAGCTCCTGGTGGTCACACGTTTCCTGTCCGAGAGCACTTCCTGAACAGAGACAGAACAGAGCACAGAGGACTGAATACATCTGGCTTATTCGGCACTTTGTCTGTTCTGTGAAAGAACTGAGGTTTTAATACAGGTAATGTGAATCGTTGGCCTGTATTTTATCACTCTAATAAGAAAAAAAGCTCCTTAATTTTTGCATCATTTAAAAAAAATGGCAAATGGCATTTCACGACAAACAGATGAACAGCAAGTTGTCTTAAAAGACATGCACAGATAACAAGCTCACTTTTTTCAATGCTACTTTTAAACAAGCTTTATATACAACTGATTACAAATGAGCTTACTACAGGTCATTAATTCCGTCATGCCATTAAATATCATTAGAAAGCATTTGCAATAACACAATAACACGGTTGAGCTGTTATATGAGCTGGAATAGCAATGCGTCTTATTGTAGAGTGCTACTCTTGTTTGTAGATGTGAGTATTTTATGGCAGGTCCAAAAAAAAAAAATTAAAAAAAAAAACCCCAGCTGTATTAGAGGAACGGATTAGTGTGTTTTGAGTGTGTGTGTATCTTACCGTTGTGCTGAATGCTCCCTCTACAGGCAGCCCGTCTTTTTGCCATTCTATAGCAGCAGGGGGCTTGGCTCCACGGGACACACAGCTAAGGTTGTGGGGAACCCCTGCAGTGAGGAGGAGCTCTGGGGAGCCCTCAATCACGGGCTCATCAGGAGGAACTACACAGAGCACACACAGAGAACACTCAGAGAACACGTAGCTTATTTGTGTTAAACCACATGCTTAATAAACAGAAACAGTACAGACAATACCGTTACAAATTCCATCGAAAATAGGCCGATCTACTCAGTGTTTTTATCCAACTTTACAAATGTAGAATCCCTGAACATATTTGTGGTGTAAGTATTGAGTAAATTGCAGACGCCCCAAACCATGATAACAAAGCTCAGTCAGATTTGCCTTATGTGGTTTCTATCACTGTATGACATACTGTTACCTAGAAAAGTGGAACAGGCACCAACTAACACTACAGCTGGAGGTTACCCTTCCCCACCCCTAGCATAAAGCTGGAAAAAACCACAGGAGTGAAACTGAATGTCAAAGTTGAAGACAGCCACGATAGTGAAACTACATTAACAGTTAGAAAACAGTAGGGTTTTTTATTCATGCAGGAATGTTAAAGCAATCAGAAACATTGTGCTGTTTTCCATGTGCCACTTTGACTCACTGGCTCTTTCCCATGTTCAGCCATAGCCTGGCATGCTCTTCTAAAGCAGGCAACAGCATGAGGTTTAAGTGAATGGATCTGGTATTTTTATTAGCTTTTAAATGACTTTATTCTAATCTAATACGTCTGTTTATTTCTGGTGGTTTATAGGCACTGGGGCAGTAAATTCCAAAAATGAATGAAACTGAATTAAATAAAAGATCAATAATGTTAACATTTGCTCATGATTGTGGCTTCTGCGTTCAACCCCTGCCCCTGAAGCGTCTTTTTAACGTTTGAACCAAGTCAAGACCTGAAGGCTGAAATGTTTTTTTCCATTTTTTAGAGGTAACAAAGTGTCTTAGAGTTTCACAAGCAAGCCTGTCTTGACCTGATTTGGGGCAGGAGGGAAATGAGATCGATTTGGTTTTGCCACACTTACTGAGGACGGTGAGTTTGGCTCTGCGGGAGCGGAGAGCAGCCTCTGTAGCCTGACACTCGTACAGAGAGTCATCAGACAGTTCAGCTGAGGAGATCTCCAGGTTGTACTGCCCAATGTCGACCATCCGCAACACACGATATCGTGGCCAGGCTAAAACACATAATACACACACGCGGTTTACACTCGCCCCACCATTTTGCATGTATGCATGATACAGCCGGTATTGTTCAGTGTACATCCAGGTAGTGCTGGGCGATATGGAAAAATCTTATATCACGATATGGATTTTTTTATATCATGATAACGATATATATCACGATATACCACAATAAAGTACGTTTTCAGTTATTCTCTGAAAAGTTTGA
>JBBPDH010000011.1:13254418-13266179 GCA_037974565.1 Clupeocharax schoutedeni | reverse complement strand
ATGGGACAGAGCACGAAAGCATCACATTACAATGCAATATCACAACCAGAGAGAGAGAGAGAGAGAGAGAGAGAGAGTGAGAGTGAAAGAGAGAAAGAAAGAGAGGGAGAGAGACAGAGGGTCCATTTTTTCAGCTAGCTGTAGTAAAGCCCGATCTACATTGCAGACTGTATACAATCTACCACAAAGAAATACTTATGGATGCTAAAGGGTCAAATTCTAAAAGGATGCTGGGTTTCCACATGACAGAGAAAAACAAGAGAGCGTTGAAGGACTAACCCCTGAGGTCTTCTCCGATGCCTAAGGCCAGTCCATCCTTGGTCCACTGCACAATGCCCGAGTAGTTGAAGACCACACAGGAGAGGACCACTCTTTGGCCCAGAACCACAGACTGGTCTGCTGGCTCCTGAGAGAACCTGGCCATCCACACTGCAACAGAAGGCTATAGATTAATGCTCCATCAACATTACCCACATACACACATGCACACACACACACACACACACACACACACACTTTAGTACGCAAACATTCCCAAAATGTAGACACTTAAACATAACATGCCTTTTTAAGTACGTGAATAATCCAACACCCAGTATTACATTTACATCTCATCAACATTCACGCTGCATTCACTCCCAAGGACTAGGGTGTGAGTCTGTGTGTACGTGTGTGTGTGTGTATGTGTGTACACGCATCTATGTGTGCTACTGAGGAAGGAAGCTGATCTGGATGCAAGCCATGGTGATAAAGTTGATGCTTTATATAAATGTTTGACACTTTGGGATACAGCAGTGTTGGATAATTGCAATATAACTTTTCCAAGCAATTTCATCAGACAAATCCAATGAGAATTAAGTCTAGATTTCCATTAAAAACATCTTTTTAATGGTGCGGTTCAAACATAACTTAAATATTCAACCCCAAATGCAGTTAAAAAGCAGTAAACACAACTACCCCATCAAGTAACACTGTGTCAATCAAATGACTAAATCACTAAGAAACTGTCTCAAATTTGGTTTCCAACACTATGTGACACATTTTTTTCCTGACCCCATAGACAACAATGGGGGAGGTTTTGGGCTAATAACTAATAACTCTGGATCCCCATGGGCTAGGGGGGGGGGCAAACGATCTACCAGCACATGAAGTTTGGCGTGGCTGGGTGCTCGCTCCGCGGAGTGATGGCTCGGAAAGCCCGTGCTCATGGGACAGTGCGCCGAGAGCTTCGCTACGTTCGATAGGTCCGGGGGAGCTGAGGGTCCATGTACAATTTTGCGGCGATAGGTTGTTCCCCGGCCAAGCTACGTTTAAAAATGTGTGCCACTTTTTTCCTTCATAGAGAGCCAAAGTCCCAAAGCTCCCAGAAAGCTCCCCCTGGCTCTCTATGGAGGAAAAATAGTAGCACGCTCCCGAGCCGGCTGTAACGTAAACATTGGGTCCTCCAGGTAGCCAGGGGAGGGGCTGCCTGATGCAATGCTTGTTGAAAATTGTTGTAGTCTGCAATTTCCGTGAACTGGCAGATGCAAAACTGGCATTTAAGTATCGATAGCAGTGCTAATTGATATGGAACTCGATTAATTTTAGTATCTGAAAAATAATTTTTTGACCACATTACCAGCAAGTGAGGGATGAGGGGAAACTGTCAAAATATGTTTTTGGCAAAGCCATTTTTTCAGCAATGCTAAGCAATAGTAACCAACCCACAATATCAGGCAGTCCAGAGTGCCCAAATGTCAAGGGGCCAAAGTGTAAAGACAAAATAATTAGCAACTCATTAGCTTTATGTTTTCCAGTGTTGCCAGTATACAGGTTGTCTCTTCACAAATAAGACATTTCTTTATATTCAGTCTCCAAGTGGTCTCTAAGGCTTTGTCTGGACAGGTAACTCAAATCCGATTTTTCAGGACTTCAGATTTGGGAGACAGTTTCCTGCAGTCTGAAAAACAAAAAGCCTCAGGAAATCTGAAGTTTCCAAATGGATTCAAGCCAATTTTGTATGAGGTTTCAAATCTCATTCAAATGAGTTCTTTGGACATATAACTCATGGACTTCAATTTCATTTTTTTTACTTCAGAATGTGCAACATTGGTGCTATGTATAGTATTTTACAGCTCAGGCAGAACTGACATGTAGAATGTGTGCTGTA
The DNA here is from genome assembly GCA_037974565.1 of Clupeocharax schoutedeni. Classification (NCBI taxonomy): domain Eukaryota; kingdom Metazoa; phylum Chordata; class Actinopteri; order Characiformes; family Alestidae; genus Clupeocharax; species Clupeocharax schoutedeni. Next base: position 13,264,030 of record JBBPDH010000011.1, on the reverse strand, counting down.
GCTTTACTAAGCCTTTAAATAAAGAAATGAACTTAAAGTATCGAAATGATTGATGTTAGTTAGTTAAAGTTATCTGCTGACACGGTCATGTTCTGTTCATGAAGCAAAAAAGGTGCAATACTGTTGTGAAGTACAGGACACTCATGCAGCTACTTTTAGCAGTTAAGAAATAATGCACAGATCTAAACTCATCAATGCCACTGGTCAGCAAAGTTATGCTTGCCCCCTGACTCCCTTGTCAATGCACTCATGCATGCATCTTTGTTATGGTAGCCAATGTGAATATGCAAGCAAATACTCCAGTCTCCAGTCTGTCACATAACAGGTTTTGGTGTTTGTGACTTGAAATCTGAACTCTCAGTTTTAGAAATCAAATTTGATTGCCCTGCAGAATGAACGAAGATTATATCTGTTAACTCTTAACCTCTGCATACATATGCACTGTTATATTTGCACTGCAGTTAAAGGCAACTGTATGATGTCAAATGTCATACATTTTATTTCACCTACCACTGCATAGTATTTAAAAATAATCAAATCTGTATAAAATCAAATAAAAAGTTGTATAAAATACAGGCTTAAAGAGGGGAGATTTAGGCAACTCGGACGTATTCGAGGGTCCTGCTATACTGCAATACAGTCTGTGGCACTACTTGAGGTTCTTAAAGACATTTACTGGTACACATAAACTATTGCTAGTTGATTCTGAACTATGGAAGATTAGTGCAGAGCTGTAAACGAAGCACATTTGAAAGCAGAAGAGAGTGGATGAATTTTGAGTATGGCTCTTTAAAAGGGTTGGGATGTGGAACTTGTCCCTCGATATCGCATTCCAGACACATTTCTTCACCCGCAAAACACGATATCCACCTAGGTTCCTCCCTCTTTTTAACGAGCAACAAGACATTTGACTCTCTGTACAACTTGAGCCTTAACTTCCAGCATCGGCTCACAATGCGAGCTTTCATTGGCCGGCCTGCATTGTGTATCTTTAATTGGACCCAAATCAAGAATGTTGTAAATTAAGTAAGGGTAACTCAGATTTTCCCCGCACATTTTTTCCCTTTCTGAGCTCAAAGCGTCTCTCTTTTCAGGCCCGCTGCCGTCCTGACTCCTCATCCTCTTTGCCTCTCTTTCTTCTTCCTTTCTCGCTTTCCTAGAATGAAACGACATCGAGGATTCCCTTCTGTTATCTCTGGTATCTTACAAAACGGAGGTACCGTCGCCGAGGCCCGGTTAAAAAGAATAAAGCCGATCCGTCCATCTTATCGTGCGCTTCCTCGCCATTGCTCACATTCTTCTGCCCCCCCACCCCTTATTATTTTTCTAAACCCAATCCTGCTTTCTATTTCCGTGTCTTGCTCCCTGGTTGGAGGGGGTTTGGAGATGCACTGTCACAACCCATTTATCACATTAAATAGCAGCCCTCCAGCCCCCTCTCTCTCTCTCTCCTGCTCTCTTCCTCTCCCACTTTTTTCTTATCCCTCCAGCATTCCTCTGTAGGTCCCCGTCTCTCTCACTTTCTTAACAACTGGCATATGCCCACTCATCCCCCAGTGACCCAACGTGGCTCTCTCATTCCCTCTCTCTCTCTCTGTTTCTCTCCCCCTGTCTCATGCTATTCTTTTTGATGGTACATTCATAATCACTTTGAATAAAAGGTAATGAAACCAAATAAGTGAAAAAAAACACGTTAATGACCATAACACAGTGCACACAAACACAGCAGACAAATACTCATTCTGGCAAGAGAGCGGAATTGTGGAGCTTGAAGAAGAACTACTGTCAGCTGGAAGTAAAAAGTGGAGTTAAAAGCAGCACAGGATCCATAATAACAGCACCGCTGGACGTCTGCGCTGTGTGTGCCGTGCTGATGATACCATAAATCTTTTCTCGTGAAATTCCTACGCCAACTCACCTCATGGGAAATGTGTTCATGTGTGTATATAAAATATGCTCATGAATGAGGCACAGCAACTAATTCATCACCGTCGTAGTAAATGGAAAGCCCCTGTTACCTTTGTTACCTTTCCAGGAACCCAGATAGATTCTTAATCTAAGTTTATATTTGAAACTGTTCAGAAACCATAAACAAGCAGTGCAACCCTCATCATTACTTTAAGGCGCTCAAATAGTCCTTTTAAAAATAGCTTTTAATTAACATTCCATATTGTTTTTAAGACAATGCAGTGTTGATTAAATGAACTGCATTTGGTCTCTGCCACACCAGCTTCCAGAAACCTACAAAGACTGTTAGGGCAGACTGGTGACATATTGTTATGACCAAGATAGATTAAGTCACAATATGCTTTTCTCTGTATATTATTGGTGCCATCAATACATAGAGAATAATGAATAACTGCATGTATCATAAAAGACATATTTAGACCACTTAAAGTTCCATCAACATCAATCAGCAGCCACAAAAATCTAAATCTAAGGCTAAATATGATACATGTGTTGTAAAAATGCTTTCAAGTATAGACATGTTCAATTTATTATCGCGTTAACGTGTTATTTACTTTATGATAATGCAGGCAACGCAAAAATAATGGGACGCCTGATCCCTGCGAACACCAGCCAACAATTATAGCGCTCCTATTACTTTTGTACATATTACATGGACAAAAGTAATGGGACGCCTGACCATTACAGGTAAAGGGACTTTAATGACACTTCATTCAGATACATAGATTTTGCAGCTGCTATAATGGCACCCATGCTCTGGACTCTGAGGGTAACTTGTTTTTCTATCACAAACTAGATAAAACGTGAATTCCCTGCATTGGAAAATAGCTTTGGTTTTATATTAGATTTGATTACATTAATGTTGTATGTTGGGATTTACAGAAATATCTGAACTGCAGCTGTGTAGCGGTGCTAAAGAGAACACTGCTGTTAAAAAGCTCCTTCTTTGTTTAAAGTCTTTGCAAACCAAATGCCATTGTACTTTTGTTAACATCATTAACACGCAGATTCCGTGCGATTAATGGTGTTTAAAATAAATTAATTGTTGCCCACCTCTACTATATCTATATATATATACATAAAATTGTGTGTGTGTGTCTGCACTTCATTATAAGGTTTGGGGGACTATGCTAAATAAGCAAGAATAATGAATATCAGTCTTTAATAACTGTGTACACTTGTATATCTCTGTGTTGGCTCATGTTTTGCCATAATGCAATGAATGTTTTGTGAATACGTTTAAATCCATGCACGATTGATGCAAAAACGTCCGGCCTTTCAAGCTGATTTCCATATATGGGCCGTGTCTACTGGGGTGAGTGAGCAGTACCTTTTCAAACTTCAACAATGTTGACATCAAACTGTTTTTTTAGTGGAGGAAATTTTTTTTTTCTCTGATCTGGTGCCTTTAAATTAAACATAATTATTAAATTATTAAATTATATTTCTAACAGTAAAAAAGATAGAAAGGTTGAGAGAGAGAGAGTGAGAGAGACAGAGAGAGAGAGAGAGAGAGACTGTGTAGTGTTCATTATGTGGGTTATGCTGCAGTGACAAATTTAGAGTGTCCTGATTTTCTTGAGTCACTGATCCCTGGGTACCAGCAGTAGTCCGCTCCACACTGCCAGGGCCCTGACCGCACAAAGCCACGGTCTCTCTTTCTCTCTCACACACACACACACATACACACACCACTCTGACCACACTTACACACCACACCAGCGTGAAGCACACATCACTTGACCAGCCTAAGAAAACAACCTCTCATCAATGATCACTGAGGCTGCCCTCCCTGTCTAATCCAGTTTACCAAAATCACTGGTGTGAAACAGAGCTGTAAACTCCAGGCCTGACAGCACAACAGCACAGTCTTGGCACACATTATTCTGAATGACATTAACACCCGAGTGCAACCTCCACATTTTAATTTGGGCTCTATTTCCCTTCATCAAGTTCAGAAGAGAAAGCATGGCAGGAACATCAAGTGTCAACAAGTTGTCCCTGGAGTGCGATTACACTTCAGTTAATGCTACAATATGACCCAGCTTAAAATATTAACAAGTCTTAAATAGTTTCAGAACCATTGAGTTCTTTAAACGTCATACTAAAGTTCAACACACTCACAAATCTCATTTATGAAAGGATTCTTTAAAGAAACACCCACTGAAAGATAAAACATGTTCTTCTCTGGCATGACTCTTCAGAACCCTTCTTTTAACACCTTTGAACAGATACAGTTGATCACTCTACATGACACACTGCATCTGATCCTGTGGAATATACTGCATCCTGTTATGTGTGCTGAGGAGAGGAGAATGAATGGAAGCTCTCACATGTGACCATAAACCTTGTTTCAGGGTCATCAGACTCATGACACGTATTCAATTCCATGCAGCTCCACAAAACAAAGAGTGCGGTAACTTATGACCACATTTAACAAGCTGCATGACATTCACCAAATATCATATTTTGATTATATTGTCACTGACTGCGCTTGAGGTAAACTCAGGTCACGGCAATTTCACTAAAATTCAATGGCATTCAATATACGTGTTCCAAATATCACAATATCTGATGATATTTAAATTAGCCTTAATAAAGTTAGAATAAAAAATGATAATCAAACCATATTTCCACTCTGTATACAACCTAATCGCGATCCTGTGGGGACATAAAGTTTTCCTGCTTTAGCAATTTTAGATTCTTTTTAGGTTTAATGAAGCATACCTAAATGTAATCTTTACACAACTAAAACATATTATAATAATATTAATATTCTAATTATTATTTTTGTCATTATTAAGATTTTGAAATCATTTGAAATCATCATAGCTGTTTAACATCACATTTTGGAAAAAATTACAGAATTAAATGGCTTGATTTAAACAGGCTCCAGTATTTTTTATAAAGTATTAATATTACACACTCTGGTGGAGCAGGTGACAACCTACACTTTTAATGTTGTAGTCCAACAAGCACACCAGTCAAATGAGAAGGAGAAGAAATAAATTAACTTCACGGCAGAAAATGAAAACAGAACTAGGTTGAAATCTTAGCAAGAAAAATTCATAAATGTTCTAATAATGTTAGGTCAAACTGGTCAATATTACTGTAAAAATGTCTGTTTCTAGTTCCAATGTGTTAAAGAGCATTAGCTAACATAGTTCACTAAAGATTATCAGCTACTGTTAGCATTTTTGGGCTAGGCTGCTTGCACAGTTCCCAGCTAAGGTGCTAACTGATGTATATCATGTATTGTTTATACCTCATTATCTTTTAATTTGAAACTGGTAGGTCATGACTTTGGTTTATTGGGCATTATACTATTGCCTCTGTAAACCAAGTGAATAATTGGCTCAACAAAAGTATTCAGATGGTGTCTTTACAGTCATATGATTGAATAGCTGATGAATAAGAGAGAAACACTTCTATTAATAAGTCTGAGACAGTAGCTGAAATTGACAACCCTTAATTATGGTAACACACACACATGCACACAAACACACAGTTGTGGGCTAATCAGTTTGAGGTCCATCAGGTTGAATAGGCTTCACTTGTACATAGCATTTTCCAGTCTCAGCACAAACTCTTCACAACTCTGTAAACATGGTAAGAACTAGGTCACAGTCACTCCAAGACCGTCTGGCTATAAGTCTGTTCTTCACTTTTGCAATTGGGGTACATATGTGACACCATGTGTTGAGTATAGAGTATAGTTGAATATAGAGTAAATAAATAACACTTTATTGTAATTTTATCCGACCACAGTACCTTGGGCTATTTTCCACTTGGATCTGTGATGGAATTTTCCCCCATTGTTTTTAAAGTAACGGTTTCTTTCTTGCCATCATGACATTTAGGCCGTACTGGTACAGCTTTCAGAAAATGTGACTCATGCATTTTCTCTTTTCGCAGCCACTTAACTTTTTCATCTTACTGGTTTTCTTCTCGTCCAGGTCCACAGTTTGGAGAGACAGCCTTATTTCCACCATGTATGTTTCTGTTACTGCTTGATGAGGAACTGTCTCCGTGTGATTTAGAGACTGAAACCATGTTTTATATATGTCTCCTCATATCTGCTTTGCTACAACACAACCCTTATTTTCCTTTGAAAGTTCTGGTCATTATGAAGTCTTTGCCTCAGGTTTCATTAACTAAGAGGAGTCTTTTTTAAAACAAGTCTATTATATTGAAATCTGTGATTATTCATTCTGAACCATTAGTATTATTATATACTACCATAGACCACCTGAAGGCTTCTGCAAGTAATATGATGTACCTTATAGAATTGTACCTAATGGAATTTCCTAAATGAAAGGGGTTGAATACTTTTGAAAACAGCATATTCCATTTTTAAATTTTTTGTGATGTAAAAAATATTTGTGATGTAGTAGGTGTTACCAGTAATTCACTAAAAGTATTATTGCTATAATTAAACAAATAGAAAACCATTAATATACAAATTGTTATCCAGTGAAATGAGCGATTTAGCAGGGGGTGAACACTTTTGCGAGGTAGAAGAGTCCTAGAATATTGCTTGCTCAAATTCAACCTAAACTTTTACATGTGTGGGGCTGCACAAAAAAAATCATTAAAATCAGCATCTCAATGTGTTACTCAGCAAAATTGGATTCAAGAATGGCTGATTCGGTAGCAGGTAGCAAGAAGCACTGCAGCACTGTAATGCCATATTTACAGTCAAAAAAGGTAAGAAAAAAACTTTACAGTAAAAAAAAGTTCTCTGAATTTTCCTGTTGGTGTCTTTTAGCCCATTTAAATGGTATTATCAGCCAAAACCATTTACCATTTTAGTCTTTATAATATACCTAAAATAAATAAAAAATGTAAGATGTCTTCTAAAGATGCCCTAATACAGGAACTGCGAGCTAACAGCGAGACTTACTGAGACTTACTGCCATGGTTTGCATAACAGAGAATTATAATTAGTTGTATATTTATGGGCAAAGGTGTTCAATCTTATCTTTTAGCATTAGTGGTTTATTTAATTTTAAAATTAGTGTGATGTGAGAAAATCAAAATGAATCTCAACCGGAAATCGGGTCAAACTTTGTTTCCACAAAATCAACATCGTTACATAAACAAAGACAAAAAACTGTAAAGATTGAAATTTAATCCAAATATGGGTTCACTTTCACAAACGTATGTGGAGAGATTTATGATCATACCCAAGGAGAAGCACTTATTTTCATGAGGTGCTACTTTTGTTTTATTTTATATATTGCCTGTTCATAGTAGGCATTAAAAGTCCTTAACAAATGTGATGACATAATTTTATTTGTGCAGTAAATTACACTTGACAACTTTGTTTTAGTTGAGAAGTCCTTTTAAAACTGGTAAATGGGTCTTGGATGAAAAAGCCTGAAAGCCTCTGCTTTGGAGTTACAGATCGAAATATAAAATGCAGATGTTTTTATATAGTAGCCACCATTTTCTAAACATTCAGCTCTTCTGGAGTAAAACAAACACATAAACACATATTGGTTAAAAATATCAGTCAAATATAAACATCTAATAGGTATTTAATTACCAAGCAATTCCAGCATCATCATGCTACTCTAGCATTTCTGTCAAATGAGATTAAATTGTAACAATTAACACATATCACCTGAATGACTTGATTCATCAAAAAACCAAGAGAACACACTATTTAAAAGTATGCTGTAAGATTGTGTTGTAAGAGAGCTAGTTTGCATATTACAGTCGTTTACAATATATATTTGTAATAAAGGCCACCATTGTCATAATTATGAAGCAAAAAAACATGATCTGCAATCCAAGCACAACCATGAGACACGATAAAAGATAAATGTTAAATGGTGATTACTGCTTTAGGTACAGTTTTATATACTGTGACTGCTAATACAGACTCTGTCTAGTGTAATATATTCGAACATGGAAACCAGTATCTAGCCCGACCAAACCCTTGATACATTCAGTCTGAAGCTGTCTAAGTCATTTGACCTCAAATATGCTGGGTGTTATAAATTCAACTCCCCAGGCATGTGACAGTTTCTAATTAGCCAGAGTATCAAAGAGAGCTTGGACTGTTGCGTCCTCATCAGTGTCTGGAACTGATCAGAACAGCCTCTGTGTTTTCCTGTTCTAGAGCTCACAAAAGGAAAGCAAGTCCAGGCTGCTTTATGGAGAAAAGCCAAATAAACCGAGTCAGTCTGGGATGACAAGCGAGCCGTGTTTCAAAGCGTCCACTAACTGCGTATATAGGCTAACTATAATTACGCATGATGAATTCTTCCAAGAACACTAAGCGAAGTTTGCTTTTGATTACTTAGTCGAAATGTCCTCTCTGGACAGCTAACCTGCGCCTGTTCCCACTTCTCCGTTTCTAAACATTAACCAAAATGGCCTGATTCATCCTATGACTATGAGGTACACTTCTTGCAGACTAAAATCAGTTCTGTGGACATAAAATGTCTAAAATCAGTTCTATGGACATAAAATTTATTTTGCAATTGTAAAGTACTGTCAAGCCACAGCATTCACTTTTTAAAAATCTGACAAAAAAAAAAAGCTAGGGAGAAAAGCAAAGACATGCAGTTTTAACAAGAATCTAACAGCTTCTACAGAAGCCAAGGCTACTGTTTAAATTGTTCTATTTTGAAGAAGCTGCACCCCAGGACAATTTCAAAGTACAGTTTCATTTTAACCAAATAATCAGATTTTGACCAAATTCAAGCCGTGGACATTACACAGTTCCACACATTTCCCATTACCTATAATTATGTCAAAATTTTCAGTATATTTCTTTTAACTCGACATCTAAAACACAGAGCACAACATGAGTATGTCCTATTTCAGGCTGCAATAGTTACAGGAAGGGATCTAACTCATCCCATGTCCAAACAAGCATTTGTGCCTTATCTCGACCCAGTACTGATGCCAACACCTTTGAAAGCCTATAGTATACAATAGCAAATGTCTGAATAATGCCCATCAGTCATTATAGTATAGAATCATTCAATGTCTTGTTTTATCCATGCAAAAAAACTGAAGAATGAGCTACTTTTATTTATTTAAGTTATTTTACCTTTAAAGTACTGGTAGTGCTGTTTTTCAGGCCTCGCTCCAGCACCGCTAGACTATGAATATGTATCGGAATGCCACAGAGAGCAAAAAAGATGATGTCATCCAGAAATAGCCCCCTCCCAGGGGAGGAGATCAAATTAGTTTGGCACCGCCCACTTCCCCTGAAATGGCTAAAGCGCTTTGTTTTATGTCTTAGGACACGACTTATCAGCAGAACTGCGGTCTGATTGGGAGAATCATCTGCATTCTGACTCATAAGGCAACCAAAATAACACAAGTTCTCATGTTGATATTTATTCAGTGGCATAAAAAAGACTCGCCGACCAATCACGCAACACTTGAAGAATGTCTGCCCTTAACGTCTAATTGCTATAACCTTGGGAAAGTTGTTGTGCTTGCATTTGTGGAAGAATAATGCATCAGTCATGGTCTTAACAAAGGGTTTTAGGGTCTTAAGCAATGCATCAGCAAAAAGCAAGAAAACAAAAACAACACACACACTCACACACACACACACACACACACACACAATAATGTAAATGAATGCAAATGGCTAACATAGTCCTGTTGTTACAATGA
>JBBPDH010000011.1:13216442-13244672 GCA_037974565.1 Clupeocharax schoutedeni | reverse complement strand
GTAATCCAGTCTGGTGCGTGCAGTCTGCGGTTGTTGAGGACGTCATCACTGTTTTCGGTCAAGTCAAAAAAATATTTCGGCCGATACCGGTGTTCCTGTTGCATCCCAACAAAACCTAACCTAACGGCTAACAGCTCAGCGTTCAAACGCGATATTAAACTATCATTAACTCTACTATTACTAATATACTGTCACAATTCATCTCTAACGACTCTGTTACTCGGAACCGTGTATTTATCGGTTGTATTCTGTGGCGAGCAGTTAGCACCTTAGCGTCTTGCTTGAATTACCCGTTCCACCTTAAATCGTGCTTCGGTTCCATTACATCATTTAAGGTGGAACGGATAATTCGAGCGCGAAGCTAAAGGGCCTTTCAGACCGAACGCGGCTTACCTCTCAAAAACACAGCGAGTTGTTCTCGACGCGCAGGGCTTGCCGCGCTGCTCAGCGCGAAAAGTAGGCGTGGTTTTCTAAACTCTCCTGTTTTGTTGTTGTCGTCCCGGCCATCTTGTCAGTCACGAGGATGTACAAACGAAAAGCCCTAGCGCTTGCCCTGTTAGCACGAAGAAAGAAGAGGCTGTGGGTGCATGAGACCCTCATATCCAGAGAGCAGCTGGGGGAATTCAGGCTGGTAAAGGAGCTCCGTTGACACATTACAGTGATCTATTATAGAACTGCTGTAGTTTTTTGTGATACAGCAGTTATGTTCTGTCAATTTACATGCTTTAATTAGTATCTAATCATGGAATTCCTTAAATCCTAAATACCTTTTAGTATTCTTCCAGTGATCATCTGTTTTTTTACCAGCTTAAATCTAAATAAGAATTTATTTGTGGTACAAAGACAACAATTGTCTCAAAATATACTAGGTTTTTATGCTATTTTACATGAATTATTTGTATTCACAGTACTGGAAAGAAACGTTATTAACATTCCTTTACTGTTATTAAATGTACAGTGATTCAAGGTTTTATAAATTTTTTTTTCTGGCACCCCTGCTGCCAGAATTTCTCTGTTTTTTTTACGATATTTTTTTACAGTGCAGGTGAAACTGATAAGGCTGGCTGTGGTACAAACATGACATAAGGACTTGATAGGGAGAAAGGAACAAAGGAAAGAAGGGAGGAACGGAGGGGGATTGGAACACAGACGGACTGGGCACGGAGACAGGAGGAGGCAGAATGAGGCAGAATGAACGGGGAAACTAATATTCAGGGGAGGGAGGACGGTGTCTACGAGAAGAAGACGCAGTGACTCTGACATTCACTTTTAGCCAGCGTAGTTCAATAACACATTTCATACATGCACAAACTAGGTATATGCTTAATCATGAGAAGCATTGGTCTGCCATCAAACCACCCTAAAAACTATGCAATCGCATTTTGTTTGTATTTGAAATAAAGGTTATCTAAAAAATTTGCAACCAAATGCAGTGAAAAGTGCAGAGAAAAAAAACACTTTTATGTGTCACCCTCCCTCTGTTCCTTCCTTGGTTTCATTGTCTAGCTCAGGAAACACACATAGAACCTGACTCATGATACTTGCTTAAAGGATAATTGCTTGCATGGTTCCAAGAACAGATGAAATACTTAGAAATGTCCTTTATTGAGAATAATGGTCTTTATTGAGAATACTTCAAAGGGTGACCTGTGAAATTGGGTAATCAAGATACATTTCCCCAAAACGCACTTCAAACGAAATAGAGACAATGGTGGCGAAGGGATGGCTACATAAAAATACATAATCTTTCATATTTCAAATAAGAATCCATTGACCCTTTTATAACCACCATAAGTGGCAGGCCCAACGCCATGTTTTCACTGTAGGAATGTGTTATTTTGATGGTGAGCTGTATTGGCGTTTCACCAGATGTGCCGTTTGGTGTTGAGGCCAAATGGCTTGATCTCATCTGACCATGAGAGCTTTTTCCACTTGGCTTCAGAATCTCTGTGATATGTTTGGCAAAGCTCATTTGAGACGTAATGTGGCCTTTTTTGACCTGTTTTGTCCTTATTCTTCCATCCAGTTTGGAAGGACACCCTAACAGTTTTCACTTCACTGAGCTCAACTTTATCCCTGAGATCTTTTCACAGTGCCTTGCCAGACATGGTTGATTGTTTGCTTTCAGTTATTGCCCAACAGTGAAATGTTCAAGGAACAGTTGTTTTTACACTGATCACAGGTGAGAGTCAGTTAGCTTGGTGTGGGATGGAGAGAGTGATATGCTAAACCTGATTGAGTTTACAGGTGTTTTAGGGAGGGTGATCTTTTAGCCATCTCAATGATTCTGTTTAGCTATTATTTTTTATATTGTAAGTTGTACTGAGTAAATCTTTATATTTATTATAGTATATAGTACTTGCAGATTGCCCTATTCTTTTTATTTTCCTGTCTTTTGCTACCTATCATAAAAAAATGTAAGCTGATTTGGAGAGCTTTGCACAAGAATTCCAATGTTCATGGACTGCTGGTCTATAAAACGTGAATCTTGAATCTTAAATGCAACTGGAAAATAAATGTCTATTTTTATAGTCTAAACCATAATTATGCCCACAAATATTCTCCCAAATTTAATTTGAAACTTTAATACATTACCCTAAAATAAAACTGAAGAAACTGTCCTGACACCGGAATGCTGGACAGCATGTGCCAGAGATGCGTCACAGGGCAACAACAATCAGACTGGCTACTTTCAAACCTCTCTCTAGACTCTGAGTACAGGGCTGTTTCACCACTGCAAGGAATGTTTTCATATACGCTTGGTTTATGTGCTCTCAACAGTACAAAAAATTTATACAATTCTATTTTATATGGATATTTAGCTTTGTTTTGCATAGTAGTAACTCTGTGTGTGTGTGTGTGTGTGTGTGTGTGTGTGCACATGCTGCACAGAGTGGATCACACAGCAATGCTGCTGTGTTTTTGAAGTGACTTTGCCGGACAGTGGATAGTCCAGCTTCCAAAAACAGCCAGTCCCCAGTGTCCTTTGGCAGAAACTGAGTACAAAAAATTGGACGGAAATTGTTTCCTTGAAACAGCTGCAGAGCAAACACCTTGTCTTTGTGACTTATGGTATTCTGGGAGCGGTGTGGTGCTAGACAGTTTCTATCCTCTTGCAAAGTACCAGTACAGTGGTTTTTAGTCAGCATTTTTGCTGTTTCATTACACAAGAGCTACAGCTGAGCCAGCTGGCCAGTTAACTGGTACTCTGCTGGACCGACGGTTAACACAATTGCAGACTAGACCAGCAGTTCTCATTCTGTTCCTGAAACACTGCACCCGACATATTTTAGTTTTTAGGGGAAGCTTGCATGTGCAGGGCACTGCTTACTGTTCGTAAAGCCTATGAGAGGTGCATCCGGCGGACTGCTGCAGAACTGTTGAGCAAATACAATGATAATGCACTCGTTCTAAGAATGCTTATTTTGTCATGCTGTCATTTGCTATCTCAGTGACTTGGCTTTTTATTGTCACTTGTAAAATAAGATGGAAATAGTAAGATTAACTTGCTATGAATTCTAACTCATGGGCTCAAACCACTCAAGAGCATCTAGATTTAATAATATAATAATATTTTATTTAATCATAGCCCCATTTGCTGTAATATATAGAGCCATTCATTTTTCAGGATTTCAGTTAATGGGATGGTTCTGCAAAAGCCTGATAAAAGTGACTTATTTTTTAGAAAATATGAATATTTATTGTTGGCAAATCCTTTCAGTTCAGTAATCACAGCTTAAACACGTTGGATTTCTGTTTTGCTCCCTTAGGAATAGAAGATTCCCCCAACAGGGGGAGCTACAAATTGCATATAACTACTCAAACTCACCAAAACAGTAAGATGTGATACATCATTCCTTTTGGAAAACTGTCATAATAAAGGTGCAGAATAACACATCGATTAGACTTTTACAGTATCCTTCTCTTGAGCTTTCACCAGATTAAAGTACGCTTGTGGATCCCCTTGGTTTGTATTTGTCATTCTTTCATTGCCAGCAGCTTTAAATGTTATTAAAATACTATATTTATATGAATACTATATTGCTATATAGTATTTTATAGTATAGCTATAATATATTCATGACTAATTCTTTAGGGTTTCTTATTTCTTTAGTTTTTCAGAGTTCAGGGTGGATTTACCTGTAAGTGGATGCCTGCCCCTGGATGTGCCAAATGTTTTTTGACTCTTTTTAAAATTTCATGACAAAGTACATGCCCAAATTTCTAGATTTGGCAAGGAGACTGTGAAATTGCACAGTGTTTTTGTAGAGTGCTGTTTGTGGGAGTGGGCACATAGCAGTTGTGAGAAGCATGAATATGGTTAACCCCAAAGATGCCCTTTGGGTTTTTAACAGTCATAGAGGAAGTATGTAAGCCGCAGTGTCTGGCCTGTCTGCCAGTTCCACTTTATTTTCTGTGTTCAACAAGAATTACTCAAATAAGAATTACTGTTAATGATGTTAGCATGATCCTGATGTCAAAGACATGTGAGCACACAGTCTCTAATTCATCTTTACGTTTCACCATGCATTTTGCCGTGTGAATATCCACACTAGGGCAGTTGTAACATTTTACACATATAGAAAGACCATAGAGGGCTCATCTGTGTGAAATGATTATGCTTACATTGTTTGCCTAAAGGCACAGAGTCATCATATTGAATGAACTCCTGGAGGTAAGGTGGCTGTGTTGAGACCATTATTTACCTGCCAAAAAACTCGTAAAAATGATGAAGGTGACACGTTGCTTACGCGTCCTGGTTATTGCTACACCCATTGACTGGTAAATATGTGCAATTATGTGATTGTAATGCACTTTAGATTATCCTGTTAGGTTAGACTGTGTTTAACCTCTGGATGAACTCTAGTGTCTTTCCTTTTTGTATTCAGTTTTGAGAACTTCGGGAAGATCTTGGGCGGAAGTGAATTTAGCTTAATTGGAATGATAACAGCTTTACTCTGGATGGAAAGCATCCATCCAATTCGACCACAAAATGGATTCTTGTACAAAGTGCAGAAGCCACGCATTATAAGCTCATCATTATCTTGGAGTCATCATGTGTTGATTTTCCGGACCAGACCAGAAGCTGAACCAGTCGAGTAATTAAGCAGTTATTTACTACATAAACAGGAGAAGACCAAGAATGCAATGTCTTGACAGTCCATGACAAAAACATTAAGACTCTATGCAAGCAAATTAAGGTTCCTTCTTCTTACTGTATATACACTCTGTCTGAGTGCTGGGCAGTAAGGACTGGCCCTCTCCTTCCTCTGTGGTCACAGTGGGAGAAGCATTAGTTTCAATTCCCAAGCTAAAGGCAGCTGAAATTGAAAGAAAGGAAGGAAGCAACACTGAAATGTGCATTCTCCTGAGGAGTGCACTACATAGTACCCTGGCTACGTTATTTAGTTAATTAGGCTCTAATTATCTCTGAGGAGTTGATTCCTAAATGGCATGCAGAATCTGATAGTATCGTTCTATGCATGTATGTCTGTCTAGCTTTAACCAAAATAAAAAATGTGGAAATGTTCCTTTTTGCTAATGGCCACAATTAATGTTCAGTTATGACATATTGCATCAGCTAAAATTGCTACATCTAATACTTGAACACAGACTTTTAAACCCAGATAAATATCCAATCCACACGTAAACACACATGGCACTCAGCCGGACTAAATACTGCACACAAAAGAAAGAAAAATCATAGACTTACCTCTCTGTTGTAGTTCCACCACCATGCTGTTATGGTTAAGGATAAGAGGTCATGCATCACTTATGCCTCTCTTCATTTGTTTTTTATTTGATTTTGGAACAATAAAAGGTGCCTACAGTGTGATATGTGTGTGTACAATCAATTAATGCATGTTTAATGTTTCTAGTCACCAACAGGGAACCCCTATTTGTTTGGTGAACTCTGATTAGGAACTGAAAAAGCTACATGCCTTTTCTCTCTGTTATAATTCCACCACCATGCTGTCATGGTCAATGTCAGTGATGGAAGTACTCATCCATCACTTCTTTATGCCTCTCTTCATGAGACACTCAAATTTATTACCCGTAATGTCATTATCTTTTATTCATAATGGGAAGGCACTTAGTGTTTGTTTTTAGTTCTCAACAGCTAGCACTCACCTAATAAATAGGGGTCCCCTGGTAGCTCATTTAATTGACCTAATTGACTGCGCGCGCACACACACACACACACACACACACACACACACACACACTATTGCTTATTGTTGTATTGCAGATTGTTTTATTGCTTAAAAAAGTCAACAAAACCAAAGAACAAATGTACAGATTAAACCATAAGTTAACATACACCTCAGATAAAGACAAAATGTTTTTTCCTCAAGAGTAAACTTTTTTGTTTTAGGTCTGTAGGATCACCAATGTTTTTGTATTTGCTTGATGTCAAAATAGAGAGATTATTTAGATAACTCTTTACTACTTTATTACTTTTCAACAGTAAACAACTGACATACACTTCCTTAATATTTGGTAGCATTGGCTCTCGGATTCTGATGAACTTATCAGAAGCTTCTAAAGCTCAGACTGGAATTATGTTCATTTAAGACAGTGATCCTAACCCAAAACAGGAAAAATGTTCAACAGTGAGGAGGAAAAAGTTTTGCTGAAGTTCTTGCTTTTTCTGAAGCGTTTGTGAACTTCTGATTGTTACTGTGATCCCCTAACCACTTCAAACCACTTCTTGTGGAAGCCCATATATTACTTTTTGTAGTTAACATCAAATACCAGGTTTAGCTCCATCAATACCTCCTAACATTAAATCAGGTGTGCTGCTAATAGAATTTTATAAATACATACAAAGCCTGGACGCATGGAGCAGCACTTTGCAACCAAATCACTTCTTCTAATCAGAAAAAAAAAGTTAAAAACAATCTTTTATTCTAATTCGAATGTTAACATGTGGAAGACACTGATAAATAGCCTAAAACAATACACATACTATATACAGCTCCGGAAAGAAATAAGAGCAGCTCATTCTGATTTATGAGGTACTGATTAGCGATCACCTGAATCACATCTTATTTAAAGAGGAAAAGTATAAAAACACTCTCCTCTCACAGTGTGACCAGTTGGATGGTAAAACACTAGAATTACACCAGAAGTAATTATTGCCATTTAGTTTGAGTGAACAAAAGATTTGTTTTCTTTGAATTAATCGAGATCTATAAAAACTACATCATATCTCTTATTTTAGGGATGCACTGAATTTATTATTTTTGGCTGAAACCGAAAACCGAAAATGAGGAAACACAGGGCGAAAAACCAAAACACTGAAAGAAATGATTATACCAATTTTTTGTAATATTGCTGTTATGGCTGTGACAGTGTGTACTTGCAAATGCATAAATTAATATGCATGGGTCAAAGAATAAATCTATTAAAACACTATGAAAATATTAATTTAGCATTCAAACAATGCACAACATAATGAAATTATACAATATCTTCTCTCATATCTTCCATCTTCTCTTTCAAGAGAATTTACGTGCATTTTAATATTCTGAATGAAGTGCATGAACAAAGTGCATTCAGAACAAGTGCTTTAAAAACAATTGAAAGATAAAGGAACATTTTCTGTAGGCCTATAAAAAATAGTGTATTAAAACAAAGACTGGCACGGCCCACAAACTGTAATCTTTTCAAAATCGTCCTTCACAGACGGAGTGGGTGTGCTTGTACATGCAAAACTTGCATTTTTTCATTGTGTAGGACATTTATTTTACTTTTGACACATTATTTTGTCTTTTATTAAAATCTAGATGATTTGCTTACAGAATAGGCCTAGACTGTTCTTCTTTGGATCATCATGTACAGTCGTAAAACTCACACACACTCACACACGCACAAATACACCACCATGGATACTTTATTTACAGAGTACAAAATCTTTTAAGCTGTACTGCAAATACATTATGTACATGAGCTCTTTTTTTAAAAACTTTATATACATGAACATTTTACTGCAGTATCATTTAGATATAGAACTGCTACAGAAATGTCAGAAATGCCCCACTTAAGTATCCTCATTTGGAAAAAAGGGATCTAAATAGTTGGATCTAGGGTAGTTATAACTTCTTTCCACTGACAGAGTTCCCCAAAGGTGAGAGGGGGTGTATGAAAAGTGTAAGTAAGACATAATATGTAAAAACATATGCAGGACTATGTATATACAGGATAGTATATACTATTTCCACTGTTACAAAGGACATATCTTTCTTTGCAGTGGCTCGTAGAGACCCTTCGTTCTGCACATTTTCGTGTTTTACAAACACATGAGCTTGTTGACTGGTTAATGAGTTTAATAACCTGAGGGTTTGCTAGATAAGTAAACCAACACAAATGTGCACAGTGTGGGGTTCCCAGCACTGGGACTGGGACCCCATGCATTACCAGTGCATGTCATGTACTGCTGAGAGCATTCCTCTGTCCCATTGAGTAGAGGACATTCTGAGGTCTTCATTTGTACATGCAAATGAATGCACATGTAAATAACTTGTCCATTTGTACACTTAAATAAATGAACGTCTGATGCAACGCAAGGTACTTTTTCGCCGTCTATCATTAGTAGCAGAACAAAATTGCCTTACAAGTATAGACACAAATTACTTACTGGCCTTAATCACCTTCTGACAAATGTTGATAAGACTGTGCCACTGTTAATCCATGCTGGGCATTTCTGAGTCCAACAGTGTGTGAGTTAGAGCAAGTGTCATGATTTAGAGTGTAAGGACTTCAACTCGGGTTCCAGCCTGACATCTCTCTCCACAATCTCTGTAATGGGGACGTAGAGGCTCTGTGGCGCAGATACAAGAGCAGAATTCATTTTCAGAAACTATTTTTACATCCGTCACAATTCTCAGTGCTTTGTGATCGATGTGAGAACATGAAAATACTTCACACTCCTGCATCACATACTTCACATGTGGTGGAATCTGCCTTTCTTGTTATTTTAAACCCAATGTACTGTTTAAAAGATGTACGTAGACCTTGCATAGACCATATGTGATGTGAGATACCTTTTCAAAATGGCCTTACCTTTAATTCTCCTCCATTATTATTACTACTGTTAAGCATATCCTTGAACAACAGCGTTGGTTCAGGAATCTTTGGGAGAATGATTTCCTTGAACCTAAGGAGAAGCCAATTCAGAGTTTCTTGATAACCTTGTAACTAAATGGTAATAAAAAATGGTAATATTCCAGACTTTTTCGGAAAGCTATCTTAAACAAATACAGTTTTACAAATGTTTGGACAGTTGAGATGGTTTGTTGACTGTCTAAGTCAGTACACATCCTTTATAGAGGACAAACATAAATATGCCATTTTCTTCCATTAGGACATACACATTTAACATAAATAAATATTTGTATATTTTTATGTATATAAATACAATTGAAGACATAAAACTTTTATTCTGCAAATGCACTTAATTTCATTTAATGTCATTTAACCAGGGATATGCATATTACTATATACTCTCTTCTTGAGAGTATATAGCAGTACCCCCATACAAAAACCTTAATAAACCATGAAAATGAGATTTAATTAAATAAATAAAAAACACATGAATAATCATGACACATGGTTAATAATTTGTACCCAAAATGATGTGTTTTTTTTCACTTATTTTGAATGAATCTAATGAAATATACAAGTTAAAAATGAATGCTGAATTTTACCTTCTAAATAGCACTAGAGCCACAATGAGAAAGCAGGACATGAGTATAGGAGTGACTATCATAGCGATGTTAAACGGCCCGTTCGGGTCTCTGTTCTCACCTGCAGAAAAGAAGGGACGAGTGGAATTTTGAATAGGCAATCAAAGCAAATAAAATCACTTGCAAAAATACTTTATGAGTAATTAACTGTAATTGAAAACACGAATACATTTATCCTGAAACAATTTACTTTAAAAGCATTAGAATAGACGGGACAAAATCCTACAAAGAAAAAAAACACTTTTGAGTACATAATTCAGCATTGTCATAATGTAGGCATCAAGTGAGATGTATTACCGTAATACTCAGGATCGCTCATCTCACTCATCTCGCTGGTCTTGCCACAGTAGTCCATATAGATGGTCTGTGTTCGAACGATGTACTGACAGGCTGCATCATAGCTCAGTTTTAAGGAATGGACCTCTGCTGTCGATTCTGTCTATATAACGGCATTCCCAACATTTTTACAGATTTAGTGAGTCTGTATATTACACAATACCAGTAAATGTATTACATAATATGCACTAGGGCTGCACAATATATCGCAAATTTACCGTCATCATGATATCAACATGCGCATACATATCACAAAAGACTGAACTGCAATAAATGGTGTTTTTCCAAAACTCTGTACCCAGTGCCACAGAGAAGAAGGCAAAAAAGTTATTGGGCAGTTTTCTTCATCTTCTGTGCTACTTTTATAGATTGTTCCTTTTGCTATTTTTTCTGGCTACAAACTAACTATAATTCAAATTATGTTTACATTTATTTAAGATTTAAAATTATTTTTTAATAATGTATTTTTTCCCAACAATTTTCAGTGGTTCAAATGTTTTATGGGAGGCATTAAATGCTCTGCTTAAGTAAATTCTTAAAAAATAACACATTGGAATGGAATGGTATTTCATTTCTTTTTTTTCTGCATAGACTTGTCAGCGTCTGGAGTCTATATCATCAGTTAATCAAAAACATTAACACTATAAAAGCTAAGTTTCTACTCTAAAATGCAGCCCTAAAATGCACATACTTTCCACAACTATACTGTATTCTCTTACATTCAGTCACACACTGTAACACAGGGAAAATGTCACACCTCGATTTCATCACATTTTTTGTAGTTAAACTTGTATTTAAAACACTGTGGTGAAAAATCTGGAACGCTTGATTGAAGAATGAGTTGCTCATTTTCCTTTGTAACGTTAAGCTTTGGTTTTCCGGGTTTCACTGCAAAATGAAACAGAGATGAAAGCAAATGGTATAAATGATTTGTTCTGACTGATTCATTAGAGGTTCAGTGTGATGTTTTGGCCCTAATTCAGCTGTAACCCAAGAAACTGTGATTGTGTTTCAAGATTTGGGCACACAATCATGTATTGCCAGAAATGACAAACAAGTGTTTGAAGAACTAATGATGGCTAAGTATTTTTTAACCTTTTTTACCTAATTAAATTATCATGCTGAAAGAGAGGGAGATAAAGAGAGAGAGAGAGAGAGAGAGAGAGAGTACCTGAATGACGTGGTTCTATTACAAAGATGTTGGGAATTTTGGAAGCCTCCAGAGTTCCATTGATGACTAAAAACTTGTACTGGGTCAAGATGTCTATGTCATCTAGGTGACAGCCTGTCTTTAAGTTTCCATCGGTCAAATATGAGATACAAGGTTTCAGGGTGTCATTATGATCTTCTCTAAAAAAAATGAAATTATGGTTTAAAAGACCTGACAATTTATACAAAAGAAAATACAGATAAGGAACAAGACAGGAACATTCCTTCCAGACAGTTCTCACCTGTAGAAGAGCTGGAGATCAGAGGTATTGCTGACTAAACTCCAGGTACAGTTCATCTTCATATTAGAGTAATAAACACAACCGAAGTTCCTCACTAAAGCTGAAACACAAGAGTGCACCTGAGTTCGGTGTGATGCTTCACAAGCATGAAATGAGAACAAGATCATTATTAACTTGAGTGCAAAAAATAACAGCATTATAAGATGTGTGTAATAATTTGTTACCTAGAGGCGGAGAGATGCTTATGTATACTGGTTTGCTTGGTTTTTTGTTTCTGCACTCCATAGGGGTCGTCATTACAGCGACACATATTTCTCTCTCATTAGAAACTTCCCATGTGTAATACAAATACACTGTTTGCAGTTTTTTGTCATAATCCTCCTTTGTGCATTTCTGTTTTGGGGAATCAGAATAAATTCCAAATAAAATTAAAACTTTAAAAAAATAAAGTCTACACACTTTTACTGGTGGAGAGGCTGAATGTTGCTCAGTAGACGGCAAATTGAAGGTTTCAATTAGAAACCATCTACATTCATTCTTAATAATTTCTATATTTCCTTACAGTTACAGAGCAGTGACTCACCTCTAAATATAATTTCAACGTGTAGTTTACTTTACAATCTGGATCCAAACCTGTCGGCTTGCTCCACTGAGCAGTGAATGTGAAACGGTCAGGGTTCCACGAAAGAGTAAGATTTTCTGGTCGAGGCAATTCATCTTCAGGAAAAGAGAAAAAAAAATACAAGATGCTACTTGTGAACAAATAATGCAGGTCTAAAACATATTTGACTGTTCAGTTTTGGGTTTTTTTTGTTATTAGGGATATAACCAGCAGATTTTCGCAGTAACACACAATTGTCAAATCCAACTATATCTATTATCTGAACCAGTTATTCTAACCAGAGTCACAGTGGGTGCTGGAGCCTGTCTCAATGTTCAAAGGGCAAAGAGACCATAAAACACCCCGGAAAGGTTGGTATTTCATCACAGTGCAGACACACATTCACACTAACACCTGTATTTCACCTGGTGTGCATGTTTTTTGATTGTAGGAGGAAAACAAACCACTGGGCTGGGACCATCCGGCTGTGAGGTGACAGTTCATCCCACTGCACAGTCCGTAAATGGCTATTTTATCATTTTGATATCAGCCAGTATATGTGGCAATTTAATGATGCAATTGTAGCAATTTAATGATGCCTTGAGCCACAATTGTAAGGAACTGGCTTTCATTTACAAATGAAACAGTTTGGTACCCTAAAAAGCAAATAGTACGTAGCCTATATTTTAACTGTGTTTTATAGGATGTCTATGTTCTACTGCTTCAGGTGTTTCACATGTTCATTTAGGCTGAAAAAATTTCTCTAAAAATGTCTCCATCAGCCAGATTCGCTGCAAAGAAATCAGAATTGACCATAAAATCTGAGGACTGGTGTAGTCCTATGTATCATACATTTACAATGAGGCTTTTGATAATGGATGAACTTTGGTTTATTTTGATATGTGTCACTTTGGGTGGCTCCTTTAAGCAACTGTCTATTATGCAGTTAACTAAATTGTGAAAGGTTCTCATCACTAGAAATATGGCTCAGAGAAGCAATGGATTTATCCATCTTAACCAAATTATCTGCAAGAAATTGTGGACAATTTTCCTAAACAATTACAACTGGAAATAAATCCGTTTAGACACTGCTGAGGCTCATCACAACAAAGTTTAAGCCATTTTATGTACAACAGTCTAAAACGACAGCTGTGGGTGCTAATACACAGTATATAACTCTATCAGGCGAGCACAGTATGTAAACAGCACAGCCTCTCATGTTTCAAAACACAACATATACATTATTTATTTTCCTCCTAACAGGAAATGCATTATGACTGAAATGAGATGATACTTTCGACCACAGAGAAAGCTCCAACAAGACTTTCATCACTAAGACTACAGCGTCCCCTTTCCTCACATGACAGTGAAAGCGAAAAGGTCCCGGAGAATTAAGTGTTTACAATCAATGAATTTGGCTGAAACAAATAGTTATTATATAAATGCAGTAAACGAAAGGATTTGTAAATGTAACTGAGTTTGACAGGTAGAAGAGTCTCTCCAAATGTGTCACAAAAACAAACAAACAAAACAACCACTCCTTGGATATTGGTCAGGGGTCACACAGTAGATAAGACAGAAGACCTCTGATATGTATAATACAAATCATGGAGACACACTGGGTCAGTTTTCTGGACATGAAAATTATGAAATGTTTTTTGTTAAGTCTTTTTAATTTGCTTAGGCCATTTCTGGGTCTGGAAAACCCGCCAAGGTGTTAAGAAAAAAAAAGAATAAAGAAATAATTATAAAAAATACTTTTTCAGACTGCTTGAAAAGCTGAATGTCTGGGTCGTTTTGCTCTGGATATTTCTGGAATTCGATGATGACTCCAGAACACTGATCACAGCAGGAAAACTCATGTGACCTTTATTTGTGCCGAAAACCATCCTTTAAAAATGAAGGTAAAAAAAAGTTTTACCTTCATTTTTAATGAATTCTAGTGTCGGGAGATTTTCCGCCCATAGCATCAGGTGCCAGGTCTTCCAAAGTTCGCAGTTTTATCAGATGCTTGAGTGTGACTCAGCGTTTATGGAACAGCTCGGCGACCTTCATAGACCGAGACTATATTTAAATATTTAACAAAGTTAAATTGAGTGTATGAGACAAAAGGATTAATTCGAGGCCTGTCTGATTTCCAGTGCTTCCAGTGACCAACTTTTTACTTCAGTTTTGCTGAAGTAATAAAGCAAAGCCAAAAATTATAAATGATAAATGAAAAAAATGGTCACTGCCTGTTTTTTCTGTTGTGATTTTTCTAATTTTGTGACAGTAAATACCCTCAGCACGAAACCCTTGTGTGGCTGGGAATATGGGGATTGAAAGGCACCTATTTGACGTCACGCTGTGTCGGGAAGCCTGTAGGATATCCTGCAGAGTTTCGCCTGTCCTGCTTCCCTTTCCCCCAAGACAGAAACGAGCACAGAGTTCAGCAGCGCTGGGTAACAAACAGACTCCTCACCTGCCAGACTGTCCACCCCAGCGATCAACAGAAAGAGGTAGACCACTGCAGCCAGGTCCCACAAACGGACATTCATAGCGGACTGCTCCTTCACTCAGACTCCAGGGTAAACTCAAGGGTGTGCTTTTTATTGCACAGAAAGTCCAGAGATGTGGCTCAGGTCGTGCCCCTCCTGTTTAGACCACAGAGAAGGCGAGCGAGTGAACCCAAGTCTCTCCAACTGAACCAACCCTCCTCTCGCTCCGTGCTTGCCATGAGGTGGGAGGAGTGAAGCCCGAGGAAAGATCCTAATCGCAGTAGGCTGAGCCTCTCAGGAAACAAACACTCAGACTGCAGATCCGTCACTGCTACAGGCTGCTTTGACAAGCAACAAGCTGGGAAGTCATAAATGCCTGTGCCACCCACTGTTATGGCTGTTTTTACGTTCATAAACTATATGAACAAAATTATTGGGACACACTTGTTAATTATTGAATTCAGGTGGCTCCTTGCCTCCAGTGAAAGGCAGTCTTAATGCTTCAGCAGGCCAAGATATTTTAGACAAAAATTTTGTGGACACAGTTTGGGGAAGAACCTTTTCTATTCCAGCATGACTGAGCCCCGGTGCACAAAGAAAACTTGATAGAGATATGGATGGATGAGTTTGGTTTGGAAGAACATGACAGGGCCACACAGATCCCTGGCCTCAACCCCATCCAGCACCTTTTGGGCTGAACTGGAATGGAGATTTAAATCAAGGCCTTCTCGTCCAACATCAGCATCTGGCCTCATAAGTCCTCAACAGAATGAATGGACACAAAAAATCCTGTGGAAAGCCTTTCAAGAAGTTTGGAAGCTGTTATAGCTGTAACGAAGGGACAGACTCCATATTAAAGAATTTGTATTTGAAAGCAATGTCATTAAAGTCCATGTTGGTGTAATGGTCAAGTGTTCAGCAAAGATGGGGCACTTGTGAGGGGGGTACTAAGCTGCAGCCTTTTTATAGAGCCCACGTGTACCTCAAACATTTTCTTATATGCAACAAATTAATAAATGACAAAAATGCCCTTCTTTGCTGCAAGCTCTGGTTACACTAGACATTGGAACATTGCTTTGAGGATTTGATTGCATTCAGGTACGCATTAAAGAGGTACTGATGCTGAATATCACAAATGCTACTCCAACTCTTTCCAAAGGTGTTGGATGAAGTAAAATTACCCTAGAGAACGCAATGCTGTTGACCATAGATGGCTTCATATCCCCTTTAGTAGGTGTTTTGTGGATTAATTTACAGTACTGAGAAAGGGAAGTAGGAGTAAGTGTAAAATCATTTCAGCTTTTCAAGTAAAAAAAAAATCTCATTTTTGAGCCCAAGACTCTGGTAAGAAAAAAAAAATGGATTTTTTTCCCTCTCATGGTTTGATATAACAAATGATGCAGAACAGTCACACTCTTTTTTATCATGAAAATGCAGGTTTATTCATGTTAGTAAATGTAACTTTTTTGACATTTTTATTACAATAATCCTCCAGAAAAAGCAAAACTGCCACAAAACAAATGCCTGCAACTGCTACTTTGTTGTTAATGCACACACCCGCACACACACAAACTGACACACACACACACACACACACACGCGCTCCCACACAGAGCTCTGTAAAAAGTAACAGCAGCATTTTACTATAGTTGACATGTTTTGAGAGGATTTGACTAGCTTTGACTAGCAAGCTGCGGCACCTCTAACAACCTAACAGCAATAATCATGTCCAGCAACGAGCAGGTTCTTGCAAACGAACTCTCTATGCTTACTAATTTAAGAAGACCGGCATCATACCACAGTCGACGTCAACGTCTTGACCAAGGCATCTTCATGAGCTTAAAATGAACTTCCTTCATATACATGAATATATTAATCTACATAATATATTAACATTAATACTAATATATTAACATTAATATACTGTATTATCGTTTATAGCAATGTACATAACTGACTCGTTTTTTCATGCCATGAGCTGCGTTCTCTGTTTTACTGATTCTGTCATTGCTTCTTTCACAGCCCTTTGACCAATGTTAATACAGACAAAAGGAAATGGTCAGGCTTTCTAATACACACTGCGGCCTGGCCACAAGTGAACTGCAGCAGCAGAAAACACAGCAATAGTCCTCGACTATCTGTAGCGCCCTTCCTAATTAGGCCCGTAATGCAAAGGAAATAGCAGATGGACGGCTGATTATGATGAGCTTTGACTCCAGAGCCTCAAAGAAGTCACATTTGTGTAAGATTGTCTGAGTGCTCTGAGGTACCAGGCATCATAAAAGGCAACAACTCAATTCAAGGCAAACTAATACTGAGCACCTCTAAATTCTCAGTGCGACACAACATCTAAACGTTCAGTAAGTAAAACACAATAACAACTAATCATGGTGTCGTTATATCATTAATAATAAGTAGTAAAAAAGAGTGCGAAAGTAGCAAAAACATGGCTAAATAGCTTTCAATAATCATTTCTATTCTAAAGTTGTAAGGGTAGAAAAGGACAGCGAAGAAGGGCTCCAGAGTGGCGTAAGCATCACAGCACTGGCCCTATTATTGGGAGATCCCTGGAGATGCCACAGCCATCTGTAGCCAAGAGGTCATAATGAGAATCACTTTCTGGACAGTAGCAATGGTAGCACTGTGTGATAGATAGATACAGGCAGGGGGCGGGCAGTGACAAAAAAGTAGGAATAAAATTAGGCAAAAAATAAAAGCACAGCAAATGGCATGAACATGTTTTGCATGTTTTTTTGTTTGGCTTTAAATTGTCTTTTTTTTTTTTTACAAATGTGAGAATATGGGTAAGATCAAGAAGGGCATACATGTAGGTCAATGACATTAAATTTTTATTACACTCTATTGCTCCGTCTCTTTAACAGCACATTGTCTTTTCCATCAGAAAGTCACTGTGACCTGTAATTAGCAAATTAAAAACATTGTTCTCAAATGAAAAAAAGAGAAATACAACTGCATAATAAGAAAGTGACTTGGTTGTGCAACAAAACAGTTTAAACATTAAAGGCCTTCCTTTGAAGGTTTGGGGAATTGGAAGATACGCTTTCTGCGAATAGCTCTGCAATCTCTTAGGTTGAATATGATTATGTCCTTTTGAAAATATGCAGCAAAGGTCAGTCGCCACAACATGGCACTTTCTTAGAGGTTGACATTCCAGCAAAGTCTCAAGTCAAAAGAACGCGTCGAAGGATGCTTGAAGTTTAAGCCGTACTATACATTCAGGTGTGCGGGGAGTAGATAAGGTGAAGGTGAGGGTCCTCAGCAGTAAATAGGGTTTTAGCTGAAGTTTGAGGACGTTCCGCTGATGGCACGGAACACATGGACAGAGTTCTGCAACAGGGAGCGCATCTCGTCCTCCTCGAAAATCTACAAGACAGGACAGGTTATTAAGAACAATTTCAAATACAAAACAAGCCAATGCTTTACTTTTTAACATGACACATGAACACATCGGATGCATACTTGGGATTTGGGAACGCACACAAACATTTACAAAACTCTGTACAGGCTACAAGATATCAAATATTGTTTGTACTTGAAATAAATGTTACCTAGCATTCAATCTAAACAGCAGGGCAGCGCAGAGAGAGAAAGCAGAGACAGGTTAGAAAACAGCACATGAAGAGAGAAACGTTATGCACTGACCAGATCAATAAGCAAATACAAGCATGCACAAACAATAACTCGCAGAACTGTCTGTAAATTGGACTCTGGCCAGCGTCTTTCCTGTGGAAGATGAAATACTAACTGATTAAGAATGACTACGTAAAGTAAAGTGGCTCCTTTTAGTCACGCATGAACACACCACAGCACAGCACAGCACACAGTGTGAACAGTGTATAGAGATTCATGCAAGAATAACCTACAGTCAGTGCCATACTTACTGGTACTCTTATTAAGGAAGGAAATAAAGGTAATAAAAATGTGTCTGTGTGACACAGAATATGAGAAAAAAAGATATTTTGGTCTAATGATGTAATCTAATGGTATAAAATGTAATCAGGTGACTCATAATTACTGCCATACTGTCATGGTATGGTCAGTGGCCTTATGTCCACGGCTTTTCTGTTGTTTTTTGGTCATGTTTCAGTTCTGTGTTTTGGGTTTTTGGGGCTTTTAATTTTGATGTGTTCCGGGGTTCTGCTTGTGTCACGTGTTTTTGTCTTCAGCTGTTTTCTGTTCATGTCTCATGTGTTCCACCTGTGTGTGTGTTTGCCCACTGATTTCCCCTTGTATTTAAGCCTGTTTCTGTTAGCCTTTCCTCATGTGTCCATCCCCTCATTTTGAGCTGTAATCCTGTTCCCCGTTCCCCGTGGTTTCACGTTCCTGTTATTTTTAGTGGCCCGCGTGACTTTTTCTGTTGCCCTTATGTTTAATAAAAACGCATCTGCATGGATCCCTGGGTTCCTGTGTGCTCAGTCTGGCTGTCGATGCTTCGAGGGAGTACAGAGTCGTGGTCTCGCGCCTGCAACTCTGACACATTATTAGGAAATAATGCAGCCAACGTGTGTTCCCATTCATGTGTCACAATTTCAACTGGAAGTTTAGGAATATGACTTCCTGTTTCATTTCCCATCAATCAGAAAATTCAGTTAGACAACAGTTGAGAAATTAGGTAACAAAAAAAGTGAGACAACGTTTAATTAACAAGTGACATGCCTGAAAATGCCCAAATCCACTGTTAGAGAAATAATTGGGAAGTTAAAAACAACTGGAGTTGCAGTTAACTTGCCTGGAGAGGATTTTGTTTAATTCACTGTAACAGGCGCCGAGGAGCAGGATCAGTGAGGCAAACATTATTCCAAGAATTTTCAGAAGAAGTAGCATTTTGGGGCAGTAAGTATTGAATACTACATGCAATTACGCACCATCTTCACGCCAACAAATTAATTGGAAGCCATGATAAACAAAATATTTTTTCTTCTAAATCAGTATGTGCCTGCAGTTTGCTAGACATTACTAAAACTACGTGTTCATTGGCAAAAAAAACCTGATTGTCGTACCTTTCCATAAAACACAAAGTGGATTTGGCACACAAAGAAAGATGATTACCCAAAATAAGCTCATCCTCACTGTTTAGAACATGGAGGACCTTCACTGAAACTGAGGTAATTAAAATCACAAAACCATTTTCCCACCCATTTTCTGCTAGTGGTTACAGACACATCTGCATATTAAGTTTTTTTTTCGAGATTTTACAGTTACTTTATGTTTAAAAAAACTTCCCTCTTGGAGTTTGCATGACCAGAGTAACACAACTAACAGCAATCTGAAGAATGTTAACAGTTATTGTGATGTTGGGCAATTTTTATGGAAATATGTTACAGACATTCTATTTCATTGTAATTTTTTGTTAATCATTTTACTGAATATTTATGTGTACATCTACAGAAAATATTTGAATCCCGAGGCACCAAAAATCTCACTGCCCATTTCTATGAAATTGCCCATATTTCTTTTAATGAAAGACTTATGTTAATAAGACATTTGAGCCAGGTAATAAGAAATGAGGGCTTTCTCTTGGGTTTTCTGTTTCACGTTCACAATATGTTAAGAGCTAATCTCATAATTGCAGCTGGTTTGCCCGTCTTTCTTCAGTCCATAAACTCACGCAAATGCGACTACAAGTCGGACATAGTCACCTGTAACTTCATCGGAACACACAGATCTAACTATCAGAGCGGGGCGGCATGTCTATACATGATATCCACTGTGGAGTGTCTGAAGGAATTCTAGGGAGATCAACTGACAAATACATGAGTCACAGTTGTCTTCCTCTGTTTCACAACAGAACTGCTCACATCATTTGGTAAATTAAGGATGGCAATCAAGAAGGCAACTTTTGCTTTTTTTAAAACACCCTTTAAACAAGTGCACATGTTCACTTGTTTAAATGGCGTTCTTTATTTTATGTCAATATTAAAGTCCATGCCTGAAGTTACTGGGGGGTGGGTGGCATGCATAAACTTGCTACCCATAGTAGGCCCAATGTAAGATTTCGACAGAGATCAACTGCCAAAACCTCATGCTCATGCCATCCATCAAGTTAAGGAGACCTGTCAAAGGCAATGTTTAGATGAGGAGTACATTTTTGTTTTGTTTACTGAACTTTTCTATAGTCTATAGTGGCCAAGATGGCGACCTTGCTTCCTAGATATATTTTCTACTAGTTAATGCTAGTGCTGGAATGTCATAATTTCTTATGTTAAGAGGACACATGCAATTTTGAAACTGCAAAATCTGCCATGACTGAAATTGCATTTATTGTATAAATGTATGTTATGTATGATGTTATATTATCAACAACATTACAGCGGTGAAGCAGCAAGAAATAACACAGAGCTTTTGAACCGCTTTAGACAAATCAAAACAAACAAACCCTCTGATCCCATGTATACAATAACACAACCTCAGCAAAATAACAGTTTAAAATAACTAAAATAAAATTTAAATTGCAGTCACAATACTGGAAAAAAAATAGCAACCCAATATTTCATTTAGCCCTAGCTTATGTTATGCTGTTGTACTAACATGGGGGTGCATTGTCTCGGATGTTGTCTGGGGGGCGGACGATTTTGAAAAGTGGGGGGAACCTGGTGATGCCCATGTGCACTGTTGTGTATTTATGTGTCCATAAACTGTCTACAAATACAGAGAATCATGTTTAGGCAGTGAAGCAAAGCTAACCTGCTTCCCTATAGAGCGTTAGCATTAGTTAGCAATGATCAAGCATTGCTCGGGGCTACCTTCGAAAGTTATAGCACATATAGATTAAATTATAAGACATGTTTCGGGAAAATCTGTTTTTTACTTTCATTTTTATATTTATTTGCCCAACTAAGGAAAACATCTGTAAAATCTAAAACTGAGGTAACTGACTGTATCAGAAGGCATACAAATGTATTGGAATGCAAGAACGCATTTGACAAAATTCAAATGATGGGTATCTGCTTCTTCATGCATGGCTACATTAGTGGATTCATTATTTAATAGGCTAAAAAGTTTTAAGCTTGTCTTTTCTGGATATCTGGTCACGCCAGTGTTCACTATAAATCAGAAACAGACCAAAAGAAGTAATGTTGACTGGCTATAAGCCTTACTTCACAAAAAATAATGTTTTATATAGATATAGTGTATTATGCTTCTACTCTGTGTGTACACTACTTGTATGTACACCTCTACACTGTCCAAGTCACACTTATTACCTTAGTGTCTGTAAATATGGCCTTATTTAATGTTTAATTGGTCTAGGACATTCAATTAGTCAATTTCCATTCTTTCTTCCTACAGAAAATGTAGTCAAACTAAAACACTGACTTTTAGAAAGTGGTGTATGCATGAAAAAAAACTATTACCACAGAAATAAAACTGATCAAGATCATCCACCCAGAGAGTCAACATCGTGGTTCTTCGGAAGAAGGCAAGGCTTTTAAGACAACAGGTTAAGCCTGTTGAGCAGATCACAGACTAGGAACAAACAATGTCAGAAAATATTTGTTGATTAAGAGGGACTTACGAACGGCTATCATTCATGTTGTTTTTGCATTCATGTTGCTTTTATGTATGTACAGCTTTTTTGTGGTAAACACTACTTTCGTTAATGCATACCGTTTTTGTTAATGCATTTTGTTCTGATGCATCTATTTTAAAAAGAGCTGTCAGGTTTGCCTGTGGGTCCTACCTGTTCATGAATAATTTCAGACAGATCCTTGACCATACTTCTGAAGTTGCCCTTCAATCCCTCATGATACTCATATTGGTCCTCTTTGATGAGCCGCTCATTTATATCTAAAGCCATGCTGCATGCCTGGACAAACCTCCTGGAAAAAGCACAATGAAAACCATGTTAAATGAAAGGTATGAAGTCTTAGTGAAAGTCTTAAAAAAAATTTAAAAAAAAACAACAACAACAAAAACAAAACAGATCCATTATATAACATTAGAAGTCCATTATGTAACATTAAACGTTAATGAAGGGAGTTTCATGATGACTTTGAATGGATATTTGAAATGCCAAGCAGATGCAAAATGCATTGCACATAATGATGTTTGTTTACCAACGCCTTAAGCCAAGTTAGATCACAGACACATGATATACACAGTCACGTCGTTAACTTTATCATGTTACTAACGGCATCTGTGGCTGCATGCAAAAATCAGATATAACAGTGCAGGGACAGAATATCTCACATGAGTGCGGTCATATATACACATGGAGCAAATGGAAGAGGTAAAGACAGATAGTTTCTGTTTCTTCTTGTTAAAGAGGAGATTGACTCATCCATGTCAAATTATGGGCAAAAAAACAATTAAGGCTCTAGGTGAGACAGCAGCTTAGTCAACACAGTACACACCTGAATATATCCTTGAGCTCTTTCACTTTCTTATTCGACTGGCTGGATTTGGTTTCATCCAGGAAAGCTCGGGCATAGGCCAAGGGACCAGCATTGACCTAAACACAAACAAATGAACCGACCTAGTTACTAAGCAGAAATATATGACCTCATGTTCCTTTAACCAAATAATTTTTCAGTAACACTATTTGAACCTTGCGGCATAACACAAAAACATAACATTGTCATGTTACCATTACTAGTAACTGCCATGACAGATTCTACATATGATATAATTAACTGTCACAGCCTCAAGCACTGTTGCATCTGTCACGCCAACTGCCAGTAATAAAAATGTGACACTGTTATTAATGAACATAATCTGCCATGACATGTTTATGGCATTATTATAGAGCAGGGTTCAAGAAAGGCATTACGTACTATTTATTTTATGCCAGGCTAATCATTCTTAGTAGGCTAAAAGCTAAGAGTGCAAATACTAAGCAGTAAAAAAAAAAAAATACAGCAGCAAGAGAATTAAGAGGCTTCAGGACCTGCACACTGACACAGCCTTGCAGTTTGAGTTGCAACTGAATCATGTCCACCTCCTGGTTTGAGCAGAGTTTATTGAGGTCAGTACTGCGCTCTCTCATTTCATCAATGGCCACGTCTATCGGCTTCATCTCCAAATGCTTCTCGCCAATCACCTCTATACGCTTCTTCACATAGGGAAAGGTATTTGCCGCTGTGGACATGGACAGATTAACATAATCAACACAAAACTGTCTAGACAAATATAAACACACTCAAATGTAAAAACACACGCAACTCATGGTGTTATGTTACAAAAAATAAATAAAACCTCCGCCTTAGGCCAATCAGGTGACAACAGACTTAATCTCGCCTTTGTCAGCAGCTTAGCAACCTGTTTTTGTAGCAATAGCAGTCAGACAGCAGGCACACAGAGAACACAGGAGAATCTGTTAGCAATAATCCCATTTCCCCTTATCTGCCCATCGTTGAAGGAAGCAAAGCACGCTGTGCACCTGCTGTAGCTGTTACAGTTATAATTATGACAACCCCGACTGGTGCTTTTTGACAATAGTGAAATCCTAAAGAACTTCAGTAATAAAACAGAACAAAAATGGAAAACGAGCTTCAATTACATTTGGTAGCATTTTTTAACATAAGTCTACTTATTAGCAGAATTCTCTTAATGGAAAAAATAAAGCAAACATAAAATGTGTCCACTATTGTAAATTCAGAAAATAAATGACAGGATTGCTCTCTGTAGGTATTTATTTTCACATAAACAAACCATATAATTTAACCAGGCAGGTCCAATGACAGTATATATACTGTGATGGAAAACAGCCCAGGACATCATTAAACTCATGTTAAGTTTAAATTTACAAAAACAGAGGGAAAATGGAAAAACAGGTGTATAATAAATCTCGACTAATATGTTGTTCGTGGCAAACCACACTGTGCTCCCTGATTCTTTTTTCTCTGAAGAGCTCCTTCTCTCACACCCCTCCTCTCAAACGGCCTGGTGACTTGTACTCACTTGTGAGAACTGTTCGTCTCTTGCACTGCTCTTCTACCCCACCGTGCTTTTTCCCTGACAGGGTGTAAGGCGTTTCGAAAACAAAGCGGTTGATATTGTGACATTTCTCAAAGTCAGTCTTTCTCTCAGCCAGCTCTTTCTCTTCGAAATAAGGCTTGACAAACGTGACCTGTACATAGGCAAACTTCGGGTCCAGATCTTTCTGGTTCACCTGTTGAGTGAAAAGGGATGTGTGCTTCAATACAATACAAAATACCAATAATCTAAAACATGTAAAACAAAGACATGTTTAAATATAAAAAGATAGAAACACACTAAGAAATCTTGCATGGTCAGAATGTAGTGTCAAAACACTTCAGGAGAGATAACCCAGCTGAGACAAGAAGATGTGTAACAAGAGAAGCAATACAAGTGTAGAGAAAAGGAATCTGCTGGACATTATCCAAAAGCTCTGGTAAACAAGTCTTTCCTGCTTGGTTCATGGACCTAAACTATCGGAGTGCACCACAACAGCCTTGAGAACAACATCAACATGAACCGAAGGCTGAACATGTACAACTTAGGTACCTTGTTAGAGTCCTGAATGATTTTCACATTCTCTGCTCCAAACTTGTCCCCGTAAAGGCTGAGCAGCCGGTGAGAAATTTCGGACAGTCCTGTGAGTTTTGGTTCTTTGTAGATGTATTCCTTTCCATCTTCCTCTTCAAAGAAGCCCTGATAAATATTGAGTTTGTCAGTCATTTCATATGCTTTGTTTCCTAAAATTGTGTTGCTAAATGCAAACCTGCCCCCAATTGTGTTTAAAACATAATTTCATGGAGTATCAAATTTCAGTTAATCCACCAACATGCAGATTTAAAGCTATACTAGTGTCCAAAGTGAGCAGATTTAAATGGTGTAGCCTAGCTGTCGATAAACCCAGCAGATAATGAAAGCCGGTCACTTACAGGAAAGGGTGGTAACCCGTGTGCTGAAGGTTTTCCAACACGTTATACTAAAAGGTTATAAATCTGTTCAGTAATGGTAGCGAATAAGCACAAAATCTATAATGATCTTGTTTGTTTAACAAAGCAAAGAAAGAGTGGTTCAGGGGACTACAGTAGGATACAATCATTCCAATTGAGAAGGTAGGGAAAATGTATTGCAAACATCCATCACATGTCATGACTGCAGTGTTTGACCAAAGGACAGCTGGAAGATAAACCAAGCCATATTAACCTTTTTGGCATCCTGTGCTATGTACAGCAATAAAGATCTTGGGGTCACATGCACATATTTCCTTAACATGATCAAACAGACTGATCGCTGTTCTCCCATGTTTGTGTGGCAGGGTAGACTTCAGTTAAAATTGACTATTAAATGAGGAAGTAGCCAATAGTATGCAAATATTTATGAGAGCAAACAAAAAATATTGCTGTGGTGTTTATATGTGTACAGCTGTCTTGCAGACTTGGAATACACATTGCTGTTGAAAAAAAAATCTATTTGTTTTTCACTTAAAGTACAAAAAGGAGAAAACACATTTGAAGCAAATGCCCTAGAGATCCCAACTTGATTTTTATGTTTTATGCTCTCATACTGGGGTTGAGGCAATCCCCAAAACATGCTTAATCTCAAATTCCTAGTCTTTTTATTCTGTAATTGGAAACAAAACGAGTAAGTGTAAGAAATATGAGCCTTTACTTTCCATTTAAAGGGCTGAAGGAATAATTCAGTAAAAAACTAACTTGTTGGCTATAAGCTCCCATTTCTTACCTTCATTAAAATCGTAGCTCTAGTGTAAAACTGTAGAAGCAGAATTGAGATACTAGGCATGTGTCCACTGACCTCTTAGTCTGAAGGAAGGGCAGGACTGTTTAAAGGGTTTGTTTTTTGCTTCCAAATTCCAAAAGCTATTGTTCAGAGGTAGGCAGGTCAATTTTATAGCAAAAATCCTCGATAAGACAAAACAAAGTGATGCATGACTGCAAAAAAGTGTGATGGCTGATTACTGATTAGACTGACTAGAGTAATGGAATCCGCTAAATATAGGATCACAGCAGCCAGTCTTAGCCCTAGATTTTCCATTTGCTTTAGAGACTGCCAAAAGAAACCCTCAGAACAGACAACGTAAATTACTCAATTTTTGCTGACATCCATTTTTCGCAAGAAAAAACCCGTCTCACACACATGGTATTTCCTCATTTCCAGTATCACTTTGTGTGTGACATAGTTTGGACACCAGACAAACTGAGATTCCTTTTGGTGAAAGATCTAGTAATGTGCCAACCCCCGTCTCTGATCAGTCATGTAGTGTACAAACCACAAACACTTCAAGACTCAGTTACAAGACAGCAAGGATGTAGTGTGAACAGCATGTATTATACATCTTGCCTTATATGTTAAAGAGAAAAAAGCCATTGAGCACTTATCCTCTTTACTTATGTTTTAACCTGATGTTTTTACTTTTTGAAATGGTTATGTGTGTAAATTAGCCAGTGATCTGGTTAAAAGCAGTTTTAAGTGTAATAATATTTATTATGGCTGTAACAATATGTGATACGAAACCGAAATCGCAACACTCGTGTCGTGGTGTGAGAATGTAGAATCGCGACACGCCCCTAACAACCCCGGAGTTATCAATCCCGTCCAGATCTAGTGTTGTGTCATTCGCAAATGATTGTGTTCAAGTGTAACTTTTTAAAACTCTGCTAAATTGTCACCGCAACAACTCAAGAGCAGTAGGACACAACACGTAACAAGTGGTGTATAACACCAGCAGTTTGAGAAAATGCATGATTCATCGCAACGATTTGCGAGGGAACGCTGAAGGGTGGAGGTAGCTCAGTGGGTAGGATACTTGCCAGAGGTCATGGGTTCGAATCCTACCGTCCCTGAGCAAGACCCTTAACCCCAAGTTGCTCCAGGGAGGCTGCCCCCTGTAGTTAGGGAATGGAAGTTACTTTGGATAAAAGCATGACTGTAAATTAAAATGTAAATGTTCAGTGTGTATTCTTCACTGAATATACTGTGGAGTATACGTTCAGTGAACGGATCACTCACTGAGCCCTATTTGACGAGTAGACCAGTTAAATAGACACTTAAAACATTTTAACAAATATATGATTTATAAACGAGTTTATTTTTACAAACATGTTTGTCAAAGCAACACAGCCACAACACTCTCATCTCCTGGTCCTGGACGCCGTGAACTGAACTGACCATTCAGTCGTGAATCAGTTCAGGAAGTCTTAGTTGCTCCTACCACAAAGCGCAAGATTTTGAACAAATCTTTATACTGAACTGATTCTAGTGATTCAGTACACCTAAAACTGCCGTGCCCATCACCACAAAGCAGTACCAGCCCCCTCCCCACAAAAGAATCATGGGTCAAAAATCGTGATACGAAAACCGAATCGTGGGTTTGGTGTATCGCCATAATATATACATATATATATTTAACTTCAGACCTCAGTCTTCCTTTATTTTGCCCTCATGTTTGTCTGTGTTGTGTTGCACCTACAGGGAGTGCAGAATTATTAGGCAAATGGGTATTTTGTCCACATCATCCTCTATATGCATGTTGTCTTACTCCAAACTGTATAGGCTCACAAGCCTACAACCAGTTAAGCATATTAGGTAATGTGCATCTCTGTAATGAGAAGGGGTGTGGTCTAATGACATCAACACCCTATATCAGGTGTGCATAATTATTAGGC
>JBBPDH010000011.1:13195530-13207830 GCA_037974565.1 Clupeocharax schoutedeni | reverse complement strand
TGGGAGGAAACCGGAGTCCCCGGAGGAAACCCACGCGGTCACAGGGAGAACATGCAAACTCCACACAGAAAGACCCTTTGCCCAACCCGGGACTCAAACCCAGGACCTTCTCGCTGTGAGGCAACAGTGCTAACCCCTGCGCCATCGTGCCGTCCTTATAACCTTATAACTCATCAGACCAAAAATATTTTTTATGGTAAACTGACCATCAGAAATGGTCCGACTTTATACAGAATATAATCTTGATACATTAGTGTACATTAAAATATTTTTCCTATTTCTTATGAGCTCTTTTTTTTAAAGAACAATGATTTACAAACTATGTGTAAATAGTCTCTGTTGCCTACATGCAAAACAACAGTGCCAATGTAGAAAAGCCAACTGATCGCTCTACTCTGAATGTACTAAAACAGCTGTGAAGGATGTGTACCTCTGAAAAATCTCCATTCTTGAGGTGAGCTCGAGCCATACTGTCAAGCCATGTTCGTCTGAGCTCAGGAGTGCTAGCGTAGGAGCGGGCCAGACTGTACTGGAGGTCCAGCAGCATCTCTGGGTCTTTCTCATGCTCACGCATCTGAGCAGTGGCCATCAGGACTGTACGGATGCGCTTTGTTAGTCCCTTTACTTCTGCTGGGAATGATGTAGTCTACACACACACACACACACACACACACACACACACACACACATTATATATTTAACATCATTAGGGATCACACACATATACAGTCACAACATGAAAACCAGTGCAATGGAAACTGCCAATGGGTGGCCTTTACTAGTCAGTGAGTGAACAGTGTAGAAGCAAAACAACTGGGAGAGCAATCTGAGTAATTTTGACAAGACCCAAATTCTGATGGTTACAGAATGTCAGGTTTTATGTGTTGTTCCTTGCATGCAGGGGTCAGGAACAAACTAAAAACAGTCAAAAAAGACAACTGGTGAACAGGAGCCAGGGTCATGGGCACTCAATCCCACAGAGGAGTTACTGTAGTTGTATAAATGTGTCAGAATGTGTGGAGCTGTGAAGTGGCACACCAGTCAGCGTGGCTGTGGTGACACCTGTTCTCTGCTCAAAGTGCCTGAAACGACTGAATGGGCATGTCAGTATCAAACCTGGACCATGGAACAATGGGAGAAGATGGCTTGATCTGATAAATAACAGTTTATTTTTTTAATTATGACAACAGGGGTAATAGGATCAAATATGAGAAGAAGGAAAGCTGACGGAACCATTTAAGAAACACCTGGACATCGTCCCATATGGAAAAAATATAAAATATTTTTTTATCAAGTCACTTTACAATATCTGGACCACACTCACACTCACACTCACACTCACACTCACACTCACACTCACACTCACACTCACACTCACACTCACACTCACACACGCAAACATTCTTATGTAAAGGCATACAAACACACCAGCAGGATGGACAATTTCAATGGTGTATCACATTTTTTTCTATTTCAATTGTATTCTATTGAAGCAATAAGCATCCAAGATTTTATCAGTTTCCTTACATTTCCTTATGAGTTCATGCCCAACATTATCGCAACAAACAACACAAAAAAGAAAAAGTTGTGGTGAATTCTTTTGGTTAATGAAAGTGAAATCATTCCTCTATACCTTCATGGCTTTGTCGCTGTTGGCGAAGTTGTTAATGATGGACAGTGACTCCTGGAAGCGTGAGCTGCCTGTCAGAGCCACATCTGCAATGAGCTGGCTGACTGCAATGATGATCTATAGAGGAGAAATAAGTGAGGTAAGCACAAACTTTAATGAAGATTTAATTACGCTCATAACACATGCAGGACTGTAGAAATGTACCAAAAGACAGTATACACCACTAGGTTACTTTCGTTCAGAGCTCCAGCAAAAAATCTACATAAATACCATTGAAACATACTGAAGAGTTTGCCTTCCAAAAGCGTGTTCTCTAAACAAACACTCTTTCTTTGTCAAGCAATTCTGAAATACATTTAAAAGTACTATCATACCACAACAGTTCAAAGGAAGGAAGTTGTCTTCATTTTATATCCTCATTAAGAGGCCACAGTGCAAAGAGAAAGAAAGGAATAGATGAAAGTTCACTGTCTCGTTTTCTTTTAATGTCTAATTAAAGAACACCAAGAGCATTCTGTGTGTATCTGTCAGTTAAAAATGATTCAGTTAACTGTGTGCCAAGACAACCTATTTTTTTTCAGTGGCATTCCTGTTACACTGGGGAGATTAAAAGAAGCCAACATGATAACATTCCACAGCTTCCACAGTCCACCCACTGTACCTGTAGGTGCATACGCAAAAAGCTCTTCCTCTTGGTATACTCAAAGTTGTTCTTCATGAGGAGGTAGAGCAGGCCAGCGGCCTCCCCACGCAGGATTCCTAGTTTGGACATGCAGCATTTCAACACTTCATAACACAGTGAACCGCACAAAGTCACACGGCCCTTGAAGAGAGACACCTGAAACTGAGGAGGAAAGTGTTTTCAGAATTCACATTTAATCAATAACGTATATCAAAATCCATTCGTTTATCCCCCCAAATTCTTTGGGGCCCATATTGTACTTGTGTCATGTATTTCACTTTTCCATGAAAAATCTGAGGTACCAAAAACAGTTGTGTTTCATTATATGGGATCATTTCCCTTTGAATCAAACTGGCTATTTTTAACACTTTTGAGAGAGAGATGCGAATTACATCTTTTATGATTGACTGCCTGGTACAATGGCTTGTTCAAAAATGAATCTGAAAGAATGTTTTATGTCCTGATATGACACAACTCTATATAGTACAAACCAGCCCTATAATAACATTATACAGCAACAATCACATTTTTATAGACAAGTACAGACCATCATATGTCATTTGATCTGTGTTCACCTTGGTGATGAAGGCTCTTAGAGAGGCAAAGACATGTTTGAGTGCCACCTCTGACTGCCCCATTCTTAAGAAAGTGAGGTAAATGTCGAACACTTTCATCATCAGAGGGTTGTGACCATCACTGTCCAGCAGCTGGTTCTGTAGGTACCGATTTAAAGGAGACACTGTTAGTGCATAATATGTCAGCATCATATTTTCTACACCCATCTCTCTAAGTTTGTTTGTATTACCTTGAAGCTCTGAGAGAAAAGAGAAAGAGTATCCAATACAATGAGGCAAGCCTCCGTCGAGATGTTGCCTTCTAGCAGGGCCTGGTGGTTAATCTCTGCCTCTGTAGGACCTCCACCTGTGGAAAAAAGCTATTAGGTTGTAGGCCAGGTGGCTGAAACCACTGAGCAACACAGATGAGTCATCTTCCCAAGAAAGATCAGACAGAACACGCCTCATATATAACATGCAAGATTTGTGAGGAACAATTGTTCTTAAGCGACAGTGCATACCAATGTTGAATGTGTTGGAGGCCTCCATGGTGCTGAACTGCTGTAGACTGGCTTGCATGAAGCTGGATCGGCCACGCATTGCTGGCATGGTCTGAGACTTCCTGTCTGAAGTTAAGATCTTAGAAACCCACAAATCCTGAGACCTGCACAAACACACAACCACATACACACATAAGAAAAGTCATTGTATTAGTTGACCTTTTACATCCATGTTTCCTAGCCCCACTCGTGGGGCCTGACATCACCAAAAGCACTGTGACGTAACACATCCAATTTCGTTAGATTAGGAAATCACCTCAAATGTGCAGCGATGAGGTTCTCCAGGAGAAGTATTTGGCAAACACAGTTTTGTTGTAGGACGTAACAAGAGTGATCACAATATTTGTGGCAAGATACAAAACTTTATGATCTGTAACAGTTCCTACCTGCTGATGTTCCTCTTGCCAACATAGCGGAACTGGATTAGGCAAATCCTGTACAAAAAAACAATAGAAGCTTGTACCATTAAATGACCATTTTTTGTTGGTTTACAGCTCAGGCACTGCCTGCAGATTAGATGCAACTAAGCTTAGCGTTTGTCGGACATTATTTTATGTTATTCTATACAGGGGGAACACCTACGAAGAGAATTTACCGTGTCTTTTGTCATTTTTAAACAATACACTGATTGAAACCGTATGAACTGTGTAAACAAAAAGTAGGTAGGAAACAGGACATGAACAGCTTCTCAAGGTCCAAAGAGTAATGTGTCATTTGAAGAGTTTTTGTGTGTGTAACTCACAGCTTGGCCATGCTTGGTTTTGGTTAGTTTTACTTAGGGTTAATCTGTCGCCTCAGTAAGAAAACTCTTTAACGCATAACAGCTGTATGTGACGTTTTTTATTACTCGCGGAAGAAGGCATCTTCCGGTGCCATTTCCTGATGAACGCTTTCCAATAAGGCCATCTCTATTTTTAATCATCTTTCATCATGTGTTTTTTTCATAGTGTGGTTACTTATAGTTAACATAATCACCGCAGCACCTTTTATTGTTGTTAGGTGTGTCGGTTTAAATAGCGCTGCCACTCCTTCGTGATAATAAAAGATTGCTCAAAAGTTTGCATATCTGTAAATGACTGAACGACAGACGAAGTCCTATTTTCATAAAGTAAGTGACTCACTCTAAGAGACTGAGGAAATTCATAATGTCCTGTGGATTTACTTTGTTCCAGTAAGCCAGTAGGGTATCTGGGAGAAAAAAAAGAAAACAAGGAAGAAAGGAAGGTTTGTTGATATGTTAGTTTGTTGACATTTATTTAAACTGGTTCTCAGAAGAACTATATTTGTCTCTTTTACTTGTGTAACTTAAGGACACTCAAACGAAACATTCTTAGGAGACATAGACCATGTTTGCATGGATAGAAGTGTATGATAAATATCTGGAACTAAACAAAGGAGCTAGCTGGT
Organism: Clupeocharax schoutedeni; assembly: GCA_037974565.1. Taxonomy (NCBI): domain Eukaryota; kingdom Metazoa; phylum Chordata; class Actinopteri; order Characiformes; family Alestidae; genus Clupeocharax; species Clupeocharax schoutedeni. Next base: position 13,202,997 of record JBBPDH010000011.1, on the reverse strand, counting down.
ACTGACCCTCGGACACTGTCCGTATAATGTGCAGGAAACACAGCAGCAGTCCTTTGACTTCGTAATGTCCGAGTCGCCCTATAGTTGGCAGGGTGCTCATTGTGGAACCACGTCTGTGTAACTGAGCAAGAAAATCAACATCATGCACTGACTAAACATAAACATGTGGAGCAAAAGTGGGATTGGTGCATGTGTTTAATTGTGCATGCTTCAGTTTATTAACGGTTCATGACATCTCTGCAGGCAAGGCTGGGATTTAGCAATTCTTTCCTTTATTTATTTTCTCACATTCAGTTTGGCTGGCTCCAGGCTTTGCACTGATCCACTGATCTTTTATCCACTCACTGATTTACTGATTTCATGCACTAAAATGTCCAATGATTACATTATTATTTTTTAATTATTATATTAATTTTCTTGCTTTTATTAATATTATTATTATTATTAGACAGAATAATGCAAATAAGAGTGTAAATATCTGACCTCATTAATATCCGGTGTGCCAGGGTCACCGTACATAGAGAGTCTTGAGTCTTCTTTCTTCACGTGTCCATTTTGCATGATGACCCCACCTATTCCACAAACACACTTTTCACACGTTTGTTTTAACAGCCATACAAAACATGTTTTTCTGTCACAGTATCAAAAATAGTCCTGTATTTTTTTTTTATACTTTACGACACTTTACACTGTTCTACTCACCTTGCTCCTTTTCAATGGCTGCACTGGCTCTGCGAGTGTCTATTGAGCCGGTAGAGGATAGGTCATCTCTGCACTGAGGAAACATTTCACAAAATAATGTTGATTTTTCTCTATTCTAGGACAAATAAAGTACAAACTCCTCAGTTTGTAAAATGCTAATGCAAATCTGAAAGAAAACTGAAAAGTTTTCATGATACACAATGTCACAATGTGTACTTTTTGAGATCTGACAAGCTGGAACAGACAAGAGTGCTCTGAAACAGATTTTCAATATATTACACACTGCACTGCACTGCATTAAACTAAAGAAAACACTTTTTGTAACGATACAGGCAGTTGTTCAGTGCGCTTACAGTTCTGATGATTTGCTCAGCAAAGCATGTTTTTTATTCCGATAACAACAAATACCGTCATTCTGCCCAGCTTTATGGAACATATTTAATTGAATCTTATAATACTGACTTAAAAAGCTCCTGATTGTTCTTTAGTGCCACTCACCTCAACAATTCTCTTAATTTCACAAACTCTGTTACAACAAATATATGTAACACTAAGTAACACTAAGATTTTTTGGCAATATTACAAAACTGGGATAGAAAACCTAATTTATTGAAAAAGCTTTTTTATTTGAAAAAGCTTTGAAGAAGCTTTAAAACTTTGATGAGAAGTGTAACTTTGGTGTCTCTAACCATTTCCAGACCAAAATAAGGCCTATTTTGGCATTAAATTAGATATTATAAATTGGCTTGGACTTTTAGACTTCTTTGGTGTCAGGCCTGAGCAAAGGACCACAGTTTGATCCAACTAGAAGAGGTGGTCTCAGTACGGATCAAACAAAAACATGAAGGCAATTACAGGAAGTTTCAGGCTTGAAGACATCCTTAGGCTGGTGGGTGAGTCTGCTTAATACATAGCATAAACTTACCATGAGGCCAAAGCCAGTTCGTGAAGGCTGCTTTTGTGCAGTCAGCTGGTTCAGATTCTGGTACAGCAGTTCAAAGAGTGGGAGATAGAGCACACAGATGCGGGCTTGCTGATTCTGTTTAAATGGATTAAATGGAAATTAAAAAAGGCAGATCCACAGTGAAGAGCAGAATGTAAACTGGCAGTCAAAAGTCTGGAGATATGTTTGGGGAAGCTGGATGGCCTAGTGTTTAGCTGTTCACCCCTAGGACTGCTCGTGCCATCACTGAGGTACCCCTGAGAACGATACTGTCCCCACACACTGCCCCCGATCGCCCTCGCTGCCCACTGTTTCACTTGGTGAGGGGGTTAAATACAGAGAAAGAATTTCACATTTTTCACACTGTGTGTTGTGTTCATGCGTGACTATACAAGGCCACTGTACTTAAATGTTTTTAGCAGGAAGTTAACCGACAAATTCAACAGAAAGCAAAAACTGGGGAACGAAAGAAAACTGACAACAGTTCTATCCTGGGCATAAGGCCTTACCCCTTGTTGTAGTTCAGAACCTTATTTAGTTAAAACCTGTTCTGCATATCAAGGAAGACACTTTGATGAACACAGAGCTGAGTGTGTCAAAATATTCTCTAAACAGTATAACGATTCATTTAAAGATGTATTTTCTTAAGTGAATAGTAACAGTGACAGTGGGAAGGAAGGGTGTCCTCAAACTTCAAGCTTAAAGATCTGAAAGCACGTACATAGAATAAAACCTAAAGTGCCACAGCTTACACATACGAGTGTAGTCACAGACTACTGATGGGGTAAACAATGCCTCCGCTTTGAACAAGGATTAATCGGTCTGTGGGATGCACAGGACATGCAGTCTTCAATTTATAAATATTTGTTCCTGTTACCATGGCTCTTAATGTAACAGCTTTCCTACTCTTGAGACAAAGGCCAAGAGTTTGTGACTGAAAAATATGCATCTTGTTGTGCATTATGGAGAAGTCTATTAAAACCAAGGTTTACATATTGGGAACACTGATCGTACACTGGGACTGATAAACATTTACGGATTCTGAATGAGGCATATTGTTTGCGTCCTTTGAACTATAAATGTGCAAACATGTACCTGCCTGAGGTCTGTCTGACGCCACTCCTGCTGTTTGCCGTAGACAGTTTGCATAACAGACAGCAGCTTATCAGAGCGTGATGGTTAACTATTGTTCAGCCACCAACACCCCTCCCCCCCAAAAAAAAAGCAAAACAAAACAACAATATTTTATGGTGTGAGCTGTTAGTGAATCTAAACTAGTTTCACTAGCATGATAGCATACCAATTTTTTGCCATTCTGCATCAAATAGTTTATACTGTATGTATCGATTTTATATGGACTCTCTTTAAAACTTTCTGTACTTATGGCCTGGACAGTGTTCACAGGTAAACAAAGAATACATAAATGAGCAGCAAACTAACAAAAGCAACAGGAAAATTGGAATTTAATCAAAATGTAGTGACACAAGAGAAAGGAGCTACAGTCTCAGAGAGGTTGGGACCACTGAGTATATATAATGTATCTCATTGTTGTTGGAATTATTTACGTGAACACAAACACGAAATTCAACCTCTGCATTTAACCCATTCACCAAGTGAAGCAGCAGGCAGCCAGGAACACGGCGCCCGGGGAGCAGTGTGTAGGGACGGTACCTTGCTCAGGGTACCTCAGCGGTGCCTAGCGGCCTTGGGGATCGAACCCGGACTTTCTGGTCGCGGGCGAATGCCTTAACCACTAGGCCACCAGCTGCCCCGCAAATATTGTTTATTTGCAATTATGCTAATATTGTTTAGATCATTTTCATTAGCATAGTAGTCTTGTGATCTTGACCTTTGTATTTGGCAGCTAATAAAAAAATGAAAAACAACCAAAATGGAGAGTTTTGTTTAGACACTCACAGGGTAGAACAGCCAGATACTGTTGCACTCAATGGATTAAAACTGACCCACAACTTTACTTTCACATTCAACCTCACATTCATGTACAGAGTTTGAGTTATAATAAAAGTTATAAAAATCTGAAGAAACCTATTCTGAGTACTCATGTAGCAATGACAAAATGCAGTAGTTTATGCCTAAAAATTCACCTTAGGGTCTAATATAAGCAAATAAGACAGTGGTTAATCACACTTCGCTACACAAAGAGCTAAAGCTGAGGTTTTCCATAACCATGTATGATGCCAGAATGTAGCTGGGTAATAGTCCTTTTAACTATAAAAGCTGCACAACGTCTGTCTAGTAGAAGTAGAAAGAGGCATAACAGACAGAAGCTTATTATGATGGTTAAATATTTTTTAAGGTGCATTCACACAACGGCATCAACAATGCTGACATATCTATCCTCAAAGGTTTATATACTGAATTTTCCTGCCAGATACTCCTTTATGTTTACTAGGGTTGGGAATGAAGCTCTTAACGGTTGTGGACTACTTGAGCACTGATGTACGTTGCTCTGGATAAGAGCGTCAGCCAAATACCATAAATGTACATGCAAATGAATGAAACTCGGTTTCAGTATTGAACCTAATTCACAATGCCAAGAAGTAGGAATGTGTAAAAAAAAAAAAAAAAAAAAAAAAGAGGTTCGGTTCTGCTCATGGGTTGCTAAATGTGCTGTTCCTTTATTAATGCAAACAAAGGCTAAATAAGCAAGAAGACGACTAAATATTGAGGGCAAACATAGCTGTCCACTAAGACCTGTCTACGTGACTGTGTCTTGTAACAGTGCAACAGCATGTCCATTTGTTTTGACATGAGCTAGCATGCGCAGCTAAAAATAAGGCTCACATATAATTCTCAGTCAAATAAAGCAGCATATCGGCTGTGTACGCAAATACATCAGACGACAGTAATGCAGTTCATGAAACGAATGTCAATGACACCCTGCCACACAAAACAGTAATAAGCTTTGTTCTTTAGCCTGAAAGAAAGTGGGACAGTGTCCTGCTTCTTCTAACCTCTGCTCTTACGCACATGACTCACCTTATAAGCTGTGTATCTGTCATCCATGGCGTGCTTAATTATTAAGTTCTTTAGAACAGCCACAGCCAGCTGTCTAATCTCTGGACTGCACTGCAGGCCCTCCGCAACTTCTCGCAGCAGCAGGCCCACAAGAAAATGGTTTTTGCAGTAGTCCTCAGTGAGACTGTACTCCAGGCTCTGATCTGCAAAACAGTGCACCAGGATCACCAACTGTGCATTGCTGGAGATCCCCATCTATTACACTTAAATAAGAAACTTTTGACAGGTGAGATCCCTTAAGTTGCTAGACAAGCAAAAGTAAATGCTTTTCATGCATATTTAGACACTATGGTACATGTAAAAGATGCATTTGTGCAAATGTTGTGGCAAGGATCATCTGAACAACATTTTCATTAGGCCATAGAGACAAAGCTGTGACAGTGAAAAATGTTTATACAAAAACAAGGTGTATCCGAAATGAAAACAATATATTATATATTTTGGTTTGTGTCTGTGATCTTATTGTTCTTCATGCTGCTCTTTGCTCCAGCAAAGAAGAACAACAGAAGAAAAACAGTTTCAGAAAGAACTTGTGTTTGACACAGTGGGATCTCTCTGTAGAAAAGCCTGAACAAAACAGGCTAGACATATTTTATGTTAAAAACATTTCTATCAAACTACATACATCAAACAAGTCTTCCCCATTCATTACCCCACTGTATCACATTGGTATTAGAAATTGGTATTAGGTGTGAGAAACCCCTCATCTACACAAGATCCTTCTGTATCCACTGAAAATCAGTCATAAAGTGCAGAAGAGATAACAGTCGTAGAAAACACACAGCACCCAGCACTTGTGACAGAAACATACAATAGAGTTTCACAATAGTGAAACTCAGCCGACACAACAGGCTTCCATCCACCTGACATTTTGAAATTGTTCTTTAAAAAAAAAAAAACAACAAAAAATGAACCAAATCCCTGGTATAACAAAGCGGTATATGTCAGCATAACAAAGCAAGACTCATAATGCATGACCACTTTAGAAAAGCACAAGCCTGAAATGTCAGATGCAATGGCAGTTGTTCAAGCATGATTAATGGGAGAAAGTGGCGAGCCAGTTAGTGAGGTTATAAGAGACCATAACTGGCAACTCGGACTAATTTGGCATTTAAGTTGGGCGGCATCACCTACCTATGACGCCAAAACACTCCGCCGCGTATGAAATAAAATCTGATCATGAGCATAAAAAAACAGAAAACAGAAAATGAAAAAAAGGAGGACATCATGCAGAGAAGAAAGGGGTGTTTGAAAGTATGTGTTCTGAGGGGTCAGGAGCAACATTTTTTGGTGCATCACTAGCTTTGAGCTTTGAGTTTCCCAAGCACATTGTTTTGATGATTACAATCTTTTACAGAGAGTCATACTTGCTCTCCAACATAGCAGAGAATTGACTATGAGGCATTTGGGAAATTCAACCCTGCTATAGCCCTTTACAGTAAGGAACTGCTATACCTGCGCATTTGTAGATACATACACATATATTTATATTGTTACAATTTACCCATAGTACATGGATCTCTAAACTTAAACTTAATTTTATAGCACAAGTATAACAGAGATCCTAATGTAAAGTTTTTCCCTGTAAATTTATTGCCACATATTAAGGGGTGGAGGTCAGTGGTCATTGTTACAATGTATACGATATGTCAATGGGGCCAAATGCAGGCAGTGTGGGGCTAGAAGGGGTGAAATCCAAGTGAGAATCTATGTAAGAAAACTGTGACATTCTGGAATCTTACCCTGGACTCTCTGTAACTTGGTTCGACCGAAAGCCATGGGGAGGTTGAGAGGAATGTAGTGCTCATGATTGCACACTGTCATGAGGAAATAGAACTTCATTTCTGTCAAAACCTGTCGATGACAAATGTTACACGTTATGTAGTCTCGCGTAGCCAGACTGGAATTCATAGCTTTCTTTGGCCAAGGGCCGCCCATAAGGCCGTTTGACCAACATGTCAAACAACCAATCATAGTTCGTTTCGTTCAGCGTCACGTTTTGGGGCGTGTAAATGTCCCAACAACATCAGACCGTCATGCAACAAGTCAGTGAGCATAGAAAATCAAAGAAGGAGAAGAAAACAAGCAGTAAGTCATTGATCTGTTAGTGCATGCATAACAACAATGGCGTCTGCATTACCACATCTGATCAAAACAGAGTAAATCAGTAGGATCACACTCTGCGCTTTGTTTCCTGGCGGACCAAAAATAAACGAGACACTCGCTTCCCCCTAAATCCGATAAAATTCAACCAATCAGATGACAACTTCGAGATTCCTGAAGTTTTTCCAGTTAAGTGTACCGTATGCATCAGACATTTAGCCAACATTCTGTGGGCGTGACGTCTGAGGCTGAGACTACACATTATGCAACACCTTTACTTAGATAAGGCTCCTTTTAATTATAATAATTATAATTAATTATAATAAACTTTTAAGTCTTCAGTGCTTAAAAGTGTAAAGAACTAAAATATTCCATTTTTTACATCTAAGCTGGGCATATACTAACCATGATGGATGAACTCTGACTTCAGTTTGGAATGTATATGTCAGCTTTTTTTAAAGCAGGAAAAAACCCTATGCTAGTTGTACCAGAAGCTAGATTATAATATAACTATAAAATATAACTATTTAGAAAGACAATAGTATAACTGTAAATTACTACACAATTTGCTGCCAGTAATTACTGCAACTATTTAAACATGTGTTTAATGTGTGTGTGTGTGTGTGTGTGTGTGTGTGTGTGTGTGTGTGTGTGTGTGTGTGTGTGTGTGTGTGTGTGTG
>JBBPDH010000011.1:13161844-13175506 GCA_037974565.1 Clupeocharax schoutedeni | reverse complement strand
AACGTTGTTTCGTTTCACTGTGTACTAACTGTATATGGTTGAAATGACAATAAAGCCCCTTGAACTTGAACTTGAACATCGGGCAGCCTTGGTGATAGATTCGGTGATTTCACACTACCTCACCTTATACGGACATTCACAGCTCTGTTCTGCTTTCCCGTAATACATGAGTCTGGACTTGTGTAGAATTCGCACACACAGAGCTCCTCTCGGCCGCCGTGAACCGCTCAGGAAACGTCGACGAAGTTCTGCTAGAGACACTATCGGCTGTCCATCTGAAACAAGAAAAGCAATGATTTACATTAACAACTACAAGAACAAAGACAATATATAATTATATATTGTTATGCAAAACAAAAGCCTGAGACCCAAAAAGAATTCAAAAGTAGCAACATGTAAAAAATGAAATCTTAAACTTTAACCACAAAAAACTATTCACTGAGAACATAAGTCATTTCAGTCTAATAATTGTTACAATCATTGTTGGTTACATTGACATTTATGTCTTGTTTTTCATGGATAGGGCTAGGGATTAACCCTGAATCTTTACACTCAATAGACAATTTCTATTCAAAATCATGTGGAATTGAGGCCTAGACATAAGAACAGTTTCCAGGACAGGGAATAAGATGATCAGTCACTTTTCTACAACACAATCTAAAAGCTCCAGTCCTGAGGACACACAGCTTTGCAATGTCAAGTAGTTTCTGCTCCAGCATCCTATAATTGTGTTATAATGCTAGGAACTAATCAACACAGACACTGTTACAATGACAGATATAGGGACTGCTTTTCAAATTGAGCAACAATTATAAACAGCCAAGTGGTTTGTTTTTCTTTTTGAATTCCATTTTGTGCATTTAACAACCTGCATCCAAGCTCTGATGGTTAACCGCAGTGTAAGTTGCTTGGCGCTTCGGACAGATTTGGAAGAAACTTTAGAAATATAACAGTTTATGAGCACTTGGAGAGGATGGACAAGGTGAGATATGCATTTATTAGAGAGACAACTTGAGTTTTGGAGGAAAAGTCAGAGAGGTGAGATTGTGTTAGTTCAGACATATGCGGAGTATGTTGGAAGAAGGATGCTGAGGACGGAGCTGCAGGGAAGAGAAGAGGAAGGAATAGTAGGTTTATGGATGTGGTGAGGGAGGGCATGCACGCAGTTTGTATGAGATAGGAAGATGCAGAGGATGAAAAGTGACAGACGGGTGATCCTGTACAGGATGTATTAAAGACCTGATGGGTAACCCATGGGCTGGTGACTAGGAGCTTCAGACTGAGTTTTTTTTTTTTAATATAGTAGTTTGTGACCAGTTGTTTTATTATTGGAAAATACTGTGGACAATACCGGATTGTGTCTATTATTTCGATCCTACATTACACACCTTCCACTGACAGCTCGTCCTCAGACTCGTCTTGGTCGTGTTCAGAGGGCGAAGTCTCCCTCCACGCGTCCCCGGTGAAGTCGTGGTTGTTCCACAGAGGGAGGTGGGTGCTCCTCCGGGCTCGGAGGGGGAGATGGTTGGGCTCCGAGCCCAGCCAGGGCAGAGAGTCGACGGACACAGAGGAAAGGGCACTCAGGGCCGCGTCTGCTCCACATAAACTGTCCACTTCCAGGCTGCAGATGTGAAAAGTCTTACTCTCTGCCTGGCCTGCAGCTGAAAACACGACGTTTCTCAGAACGCTGCCGCAGCGCAGCTGATTTCTGTGGACCAGTTTGTTGAGGCTGGGGTCTAGAGACACCTTCACTCTGCAGTGGCCGTCAGTCACTGTGGCGTCGTAGAGGCTCTCGGACACAGAAATACTATCTGGAAAATGCACACTGAAATCAGGATCTCGGCTGTAACGCTCAAGAGCAATCACATACAGCGGCTCAGCTTGTGATTTAGCCTTCAGCGAAGGAGAAGAAGCCGTTATCAGTTTGTTTAGACTTCTTTGAAGTGCACAATCTCCAGAACTGCTGGTTGGCGCAGCCATTTTAAACGGCTGCGATCATAACAAAGCAGAGCACAATGGGAGTTGTAGTTCTTTTGGACTACAAAAAAAGGGTTAAAAAGAAATTGCTTTATATTCGATTTGTTTTTGTGTCTTCGCTTATGGATCTATTTAAAACAATATATAAATGATATAACCGCACTAATTATGCAGTTTAAACCTTAAATGACAAAGATATTGGAAGTTCCCAGATCTTTTGGGGATATTTTCCATTGCAAACAAAAAAAGTAATTTTATCAGAAATTATCAAAGTTATGTATAGTGCAGTGTAATGTTTATTCGATTATTGTGCATTATAGTTGGACAAAAATCTAAAGTATTTTGTTGGATATTTTAATTCACTGTAAGGTTTTCGTAGAAATCTTGCAGAAAGCCATGTTGTAGAGTCTGTTTTTGAAAAGCGACGCGATACAGAGATTTCGTTCCCATAGTAATGGAAAAACGGAAGGCAGAATGAATGACTGATGAGGAGGGAGGCAGGGAGGATTAGTAGCTCAGTGAAACACAGGCTGCTGCCACTCCTGACAGGAGTGTCTCGGATGTCCACGATCGGCGCGACTGCTAGAGAAGAAAACTTTCCAGCTCCTTTTCTGGTGACATTTGAATCTGGATTGTTACATTTATTAAAGGATATATTACTTTTATTCTCACGGTTTAAAGTAAGTTGCTGTGAGGTTCACTCCGAAGTTGCTGTTCAAGAATGTGGACGATCTACAGAAACGGAATTGCACCGAAAAAGAAGAAGAAAAAAGTATGTCTATGGATTTTATTAGTTGTAGTCGGAACTTGTGAACACCTCCCGTATCTGAATGCAATACATGCAGAAGTTATCTCCGCTGTGAGGTTCATTGGTTTATCCGCAGTATAGATCATGGGTGTGTAATTGTGAGTTAGGAAGATTGCTTCTACAATGCTTTGTCTATTTGAATTTCGTAGCCTTGTGAAATATTATGAAAATGATTAAGACAACATATATTGTGAAGATCTACCGTCTGATGCATTCATTAGATGCTGTAAAGATATGAAATTACATGAAATGGTAAACCTTGCCTGGAGTTATGAACCATTATCTATTATTTCAGCATCACAAAGCTGATCAGGTCCATTAAGAAATGAATCAAACTGAGCCATTTGATTAACAGTGACTAATTCTAATCATTTGTAAATGGAGACATTTCTCTGTTTTCTTTTTAAGAAACATGAGGCTGTAAGTTTTCCACCTATTTCCAGTGTCCCCACTAAGCCAGCATTACAGGTGAGTCCTCAGTCAGTCCACCCATCAAGAGTTCAGAGTACAGCAGTGTCTTCTTTAAGGCGTGTTTTTTTTCACATACTGTAACATAATCAGTTAATTTAGCACCAGTAATTAGGCTACTTGTCCTGGGATTCACTCACTTGAGCAGGTCTGTGTGTGACACTTTGTTCCTCCCTCATTGAAAATGCATGACTTCTTCAGGAACATGCAATCAGACTAACCTCGTTTCAGAGGCTTGAAGAGCGTTTCTTCTCCCAGTCTTTGAGTGAACATGGTCCACTCTATAAGACAATCAAGAGCAAGGTAACTCAGTCTGGACGGGAAGCTGTTACTCATTCATTGTATATGTTAGATGGTATGGTACATTTGTTCAAGTGCCTTGTTCTGTGTTTGAGCAGAAAATCTCAGGTCACCAGGTTGTTCCTAATGCCAGTCTAAGTGTGGAGATGGACATGGAGATCGCGGCTCGCCTCAAGGTAAGAAAAGGTTTAAAACGATGAACTTCATCACTCCCTTGGACAACATGCAAGTACAGTACTTTGCAATCTGTTGGGATAGGCAACAGAACCCCAACAACCTTGGTTTAGGATAATTGGCTAAAAGATAAAGAATGAATGGATGAACTTTATTACTTATGCATCAATGGCTTTCATAGGTGCTGAAGAAATCAACAGCATTTCCTTTCCTCAGGAACAGCTACAACAGCATCAGTCCAAGCGTTACAGACATGATTCATCTCCTGGGGCTGAAGTATTGAGTGGTAAAACATTTCAAGTGAAGGTGAGGTCCTTCTTATCTTTTGGATGTGTGGTGGAATATTTCTCATATTCTTCTAAACAATAATGTGAACATTTCAGGACCAAGCTCTGCCGGCTTTATTTAATGTCAGTGGGTCTGTGGCTCCACTGGAAGATGCTACTCAGGTTCTGCAGAGCATAGCGATACTAGAAGTGAATGAGATGGAAGAAGATGAAATAGAAGACGAAGAGGAGAACGAAGAGGTGAAGCAAGACACAGATGTTGTTCCTACTTTGTCATCCTGTACTGATGAGGCTCCTGACTTGGGCTCCTCTGAGGCAACATGTGCAGGCTCTGAGGCTGAGAAGAAAACAAGCCCAACTTTTTCAGAATGTGAAGGAGGTCCGGATGTGCAAAACTGTATTAGCACAAACATGCTACAAGGGGATACAGACAGACTTTCGGGTGTCAAACAAAGGAGATTTATGATCTATTTGTGTGGAGGATATAAAGGTAGGGTTGAAATACCAATGAATGGGTTTGGACTCTGTCTCATAGGGCTGTACAATATGTAGAAAATACAAGTACAAGTACAAGTACAAGTACCACATATTATGAATACAACAGATCTTGTAATGTTAAGATGTTGGCAAATCAGTTGTGTGACATGGAGGGATACTTGCCTACATTATTTTAATCAAAAGTGCTTTTGATGGATTACATGATTTAAAATCTGGAGCTGTGATTGGTCAAGATGCACTAAAACCATTGGTATTGATTAGAGAGCAATTTGGATATTGTAACTTTGTGAAGTATCATGGCAATGATTAAGAAATGATTGTGCAGCCCTTATGCATTCATTAGACGCTTTATCGCATAGACATGAAATCACATGAAAATGTAAATGATGCCCAGAGTTCCAAAGGCTTTTCTGGAGTACAGTGAAACACACTGTTGAGTACATCTATTTTAGCATGTGCCTTTGTGTGTAGATACTGTTGCTGAGCGTTCTGCGCTGATGGAACGAGTGTATCCCCAGCTGTACCTGTACTGTAAGCAGAGAGGCTTTGATTTTAGAATGGTGGAGCTGCGCAGAGGCATGACAGACTCTGTTTCTGACCATCATTTTTCGACAGAGCTGCATATAGAGATGCTTAAGACGTGCCAAGAGACAGAAGGACCAAACTTTTTTGTGAGTTTGGCTTGGCTTCTCATGTTTGTCAACTTGTTTCATTTAATGGACTAATGAATTCAGTAACCCCCCATTTTCATGCAGATCAGCAGTCACGGTCCACCTCTGAGTGCAGCTGACTGTGATGTCCAGGTCTTGTGCATCACACAGCGGTTACCAAGGCAATCAGACACTTGAACGGATAGAGCCTGCACTGCTCAGCGGCCCCCTGGACATAAACAAGCAATACGAGGACTAGGGGGCGTGCTGCACAAGGCCTGGACATCACAGACAGCTGTAGGCGGGAGGTTTGAAAGTAGCCAATCCGAGAACGTTATTTATTTATCCTTGCTGCTGATTGGCTGCTACCCTGTGTGCCCTGCAGTCCAGAATTTCCCCTGTGGAGCGTCTTGTGTATTTTCATGTTTTTCTTCTTAAATCCTTTTTATTACTGTAAATTAAATTAATTTATTACTATATTTACCTGTTTACACTAAAGAGACCACAACACATACCAAAGAAAACGCCTGTGCATGAATTACAGTATTGTCTGTACAGGGGTAACATCGATTACTTTCTAGCACTGCAGGAGTTCAGTGTAAACTATCATACGAATACGAGTTTACCTTTCATTTTCTTTAAGGCTACTGAGTTTAAAATGAAATTATAGTGTTTTGGGAGCAGATTTGCAGGCATATTTAGGCATTTTCTTAACCACATCACAACAACGCGTTTTTTCACTATACGTGGGCGCTCTTGGAACGTTACCCCCTTGGTTACTGTATATCTAATTATGTGTACATTCATGTTTAGTTTCATTTTGCAAATTACCCAGTGGTGGGACTAATAAAGGTTTTCCTTACCCCCCACCCCTCTTGTCTTTTTGCAGTTGTTTACAGGTCAGAAACATGAGACCCAGTCATTACCCACCACCATCTCCCAAGTAGACTTTGAGGCCATTTTGAGAATTGTTGCAAGGGACAGGAAAAAGCTGTCCAAGAAACAGTCAGATGTGGATGAAATGTCTGTTGAATCGCAATCCAGCTTCGCTGTTAGCAACGAAGGCAGTTTCATGCTGGAGCGTGGGCCTGAGGAGGAGGAGCTTACAGGAAGCTCCACCTTAATGAGCGAAAACTCAAATTCCCTCAGCTCTTTTTCAGATGGAGAGGAGACGAAGTTGGCCAGGTGCTGGGCGGACTTTGATCGGGATTTGACCCTCTTACAGATGTGGTACCGGCTGGATGAAAACACAGTTCCTCCTGTGTACCGCCTGCTGCCTGTAAGGTAAAGCCCTCAGCCCAGAAACGTTTGATGATATTCCTGCTCATAACTCCTCATCCACCTCATTGAATTCGTTTTGGGTGGGTGTTCAACTGTGCTGGACCCCAGGCCCATAGCTGATGACCCCTGGTTTAGTTGTTGATCTTATATACCCTCTACTTAAACTCGTTTTAGGACTGGGCAAACCAATCAGTATCCATTAATGTAGTACAACGTGTTGAGCAGGTCACAGACATTTAGACAATAATAGTGTTGAACACAGTAGCTCTTTGTTTGGTTCCCATGGTAGGTAGCGCAACACTGGCGTGTGTTTACAGCCATTAGAATAACCACGATAGAGAGAGAACACAGTCAACAGAGACGCATAGAGTTTAAGATTCTACTTTACAAACTACAATATGAAAGTGTGCTGGTCTTGTTATGTTTATTCACTTGTCATTTTGTCCATGTTCTTTAAGTACTAAAACAAATGATGAGATGACACCCCCAAACACACACACACACACACACACACACAAACACACACATACACACAAGTGTATGTCTGTAGAAAAGAGCACAAAATACTCTCTGTCATATGATTGGCAACAGATATACAGTACTGTGCAGGCTGTCCTAGGCTCCAGTTTAAAAGCCATTTAACCAAGCAGTAAGTTAACATTAGAATAAACACAAGCGATAACAACAATATTTATTTGTAAAAAGTTCTTGACGTTTTGTGAGCTGGTTATAAGAACACAAGTTTGTTTTCACATTTCACATCAATGCATGGATTTGTGAAAATCCATCTACTGCTTACCTGATTAAACCTAACAAACTATTGATTGAATTCCAGAAATTCAAGGTATTTCATGAGATGAGAATTACAGTGTAATACTAGGCTTCCACGTGGAGAGGTCTGGGAATAATTGAGCAAATATAAAATCATTATTTACTGAATTAATGTTATTTATATATATATATATATATATACTAATATTGGCTTTTTAAAAACATGCTGTACTGCTCATCTCAGCAGGCTTTAAATGTAATTTATAAATGTAATGTAATAAGACTTTTGTACAGTATTGTACCCTGATCCACTACACTGAAGGGATGCATTGAATTTTTCTCACTTTTGTCCATAATAATATTGATGTAATGTGGATATGGTATGTGGTGGTTGTTTCCAGCCCTAGTCCTGGAGATTTTCCTTCTTTTACACCGCAATTGAACTAGGTTCAAGCGAATGAACAAATATTTAAAGTGGGTGTGCATAACAGGTAAATGTTAAAGACAGGTGTGTGCTCTATTCTAGACCCACCAATATTAGTCTCTTTATTGGGATTAACCAACCATTGTAAGCTTTTGTTTTCTCCCATTTTGTTTGTACGAACATCAGCACTCACAATCCTGACTTCCTGAGTCGTAATGGCCAGCGCAGAAAAGCAGCAAGGAAAGCATGGCGCTCTACATGCCTGCGTCTGTGGGGGGTGCTGCGGCGCAGCGGCCCAGAGGCTATTGGAGAGGCCGCCACGTCCTTCTTACTCAGGACAGGTGTGTGTGTGTGTGCGTGCGTGCGTGTGTGTTTGTGTGAATATATATGTGCATCTGGTTGGTCCATGCCACATCAGTGAGTCATTAGACTTTATTCAGTATACATAGTACAGCTTTGGGGAACATCAAATATGCCCAATTCACCTCTTAGCACAAACCATCTTGATTAGCTTGGGCGTATTTGGTACCTGAATGAGTTTTTTTTGACAGGCAAAGTTTTTTTTGTTACAGAGACCACATAAATGAGTCCATTTAAGATTAATTAACACTATGACAGACATGCTTTGCAGTGCATGTGATGATTATGCTTGCAGCTTTCATAGTGGAAACTGTTTAAGCTTTAAGCTCATATTACATGCAGTGCAATTTCTAAATGATGTCATTTAAATAATGTGTGTGTGTGTGTGTGTGTGTGTGTGTGTGTGTGTGTGTGTGTGCGTCTCAGTATTGGATTGGGAGGTGGAGCAGGGTCTAGGAGCGAAACTCCCGGCTGAGGAGTACAGTCATTGCTATAAGCGCGTCATCACAGATCTGCTGTATAACCTGAAGAACGAATACGCACCGCAGTTCATCGACCTGTACAAGGGCAGACCAGAAATCAATCAAGCTCTGTACAAAGCTCATCAAAGCTTCATCCGTAATATCCACAGCAAGGTGAGGAAACAGGGAAAGAGAAAGGCTTACTGTAGTAGTAGTTACTGAATAGCAGTCATTGAGTGATGTAAAGTTGGTAACTGGGGACTGTATAGCAGTCACTGATTGATAAGCACTAGTTACTGAATTATGTATTGTACTTATTGAGTGATGTGTAGTTCTTATGGAGGGCGGTATAATAGGTGCTGAGCAATGAATAATGTAGTTACTAAATGATTACTGAGTGATGTAAAGTAGTTTCTGAGAGATGTACACAAGTTTCTGAATGATGTACCATCCTATTTGAGTAATATATGATGTGTAGTACTTACTGATTGGTGTGTTGTTGTTATTAAGGGTGTAAAGTGATGCATGTGTGGTTGTTACCTATTGATGTTTAGTAGTTACTGAGTGATTGTTAAAAAAAATGACTGACTGTTGTATAGTTGTTAATAAGCAGTCTATAGAAGTTGTTGAGTGATGTATAATAGCTACTGAATGATCTGTTTTAGTTACTGTGTGGTGTGTAAACAGTACATTTTAAACTTAATACATGAATACTAAGCACCTTAAATCAAATCAAATATATATAGTGATCATATAAACATGACTCTTTGTGTCTTTCCATCCTGAAGCTGAGACACACTAATATCTATGAGACAAACGTTAGCTGGGGAAGGAAAGGCCTCAATCCCAAGCATAACCGATCCCACCAGTTTTACACAGAACGCCTCTGCTCCCATTTCCAGCGGACAGTCACAGCAGCCCTCAACAGGTAGCCTATATAAGCAGCAGCAGCACATATTCTGTATTCTGTTGTATATCCAAATTTGTACTTCTAACAATCACATTTGCTGCAGGGTGATGCAGATAAAAGCAGCTAAAGGCTCATTTGACATACAGAGAAGAAAAGCTGCACAGATTCGCATTTATGCGGAAATTGAGCTTCACCGTAGACATGGAACAGCCCTGTGAGTTCCAGTCTCTGTGAGTTATCAGAGTTATTGAAAAGGAATCAGTTCTCTTATGAAGGGCATGGCTAATTAGAGCAGTCAAGTCAGTTCTAAATACACATTAAAAGGAACAGCGTTTCAATTTAGGAGATGAAAAAAAAATCTTCATGTGTATGTAAAACACTGCAATCATAATGCAATCTGTTTGAATTTGTCACCTTCATTTTACTTTGCAGAGCGCAGGGCTTTGAGTTTAGACAGGATTTCTTGCTAGAAATAATGGGCACTCTGGAAAAGTCAGGCATCTCCCAGAATGCTCTGTTGCTCCTGGGGGAGCCAGGCTCTGGGAAGAGCACCATCATGGCCAAAGTGGTGCAGCTCTTACCCAACTGGATACCCGGGTAGGTGAACGAAGGGCATTGCTGAACTTAAAGAAGAATGATCTTCAGATGTGTCACATTTACCTTTGTCTAATCTCAGAGACGTGAAGGTGATGGAGTGTTTTGTTGGACTAACATCAGACAGCAGAAATGTGCGTCTTCTCCTGCAGATGCTTTGTACTCAAATTGCCAACATCTACTCCGTAAACACCGAAATATCTGAGGTAATGAGCCACTGCAGATTTCATGGACAGAAATGTGTAAATTTCATAGTAAATCTGACTGAATTCCTTTTTTTAACGCTCTTCATTTTTGGGACAGCCAAATATATTATTTCAGCAAAGATACAAAAGTAGTTTCATTTTTCTGCCACTCAGATTTTAAAAAACTAAATAAAAGAAAAGTAATAATATAAAAAAAAACAGAAGTACTGTTTGGGAGAGGCTAAGTATAAGAGAAATGAGAAGGGGGAGACGCTTGTCTTGCCATAAGGGTCTGACATATTTACTCCACTTGTTCTAGAATTTAATAAGCAAAAAATCTCTCTTTGTTTTTATGCTTTTGGTTTGTGGTGCATATGATTGGAGTGTTTTATTTGTGGCTGTGCCTCCACAGTCTCTACCTCAGCTGGTGAGAGAACTGCACTCGTTGCTGGTGTTGGTGAGTGAGGACAGGCCTCTGGCTCTAGTGCTGGATGGTTTAGATGAGCTGAGTGAAGAACATGAGGCTGATCTGAGCTGGCTCTACACTCCTCTCCCGCCACATGTCTACACCATCCTGTCTGCCAGCACGCATTCATCTTCTGCTCGCCTGCTACAGGTACACCATCTCCGTTTTGGAGTATTGAATGGAAAGTATGTTGATATAAAAGATTTTTACACAGGTATCCCTGAAATGACGCCCCAGATATAGTTGATCTAAACATGTTTGGTGTCTAAGGTTTTCTTTTTGTTTGGCCAATTGACCATGAGGCTGATGTATGTAGGTACAAGTAGTAATGCTTATCCCCTGCTAGTCTCGCGTAGCCAGACCTTCAGACTGACGGCTGAAGGTCTGGAACTCATAGCCGCTTTTTTTGGCCAAGGCCCGCCCACAACCAATCACAGTTCAATTCGTTCAGTGTCACGTTTCAGGGCGTGGAAATGTCCCCACATTCGTGCACGTATAACAACAATGGCATCTGCATTACCACATCTGATCAAAACAGAGTAAATCAGTAAGATCACACGTCTGCGCTTTGTTTCCCAGCGGACCGAAAATAAACGCGACACTCGCGTCCCCCGGAAATCCAATAACATTCAACCAATCAGATGACGACTTAGACATTCCTGAAGTGTTTCCAGTTAAGTGGGCCATATACATCAGACGTTTAGCTAACGTTCCGTGGGCATGACGTCTGAGGCTGAGACTAATCCCCTGCTGGCTAGCAGTGTGCAAATTACATGAGTTAAGTAATCACAAAAAGGATTGTGGTATCTAGCTCTAAATTACATAGGTAGGATGCATTTCCTCCCACAACACTGAAGACTATTTTAAACCAGAAGGATCCTTCAAATTCAGTTGAGAAATTTTCCAGGATGCTTCCACAATGCAGGATCATGTATGACGGTCATGTAATTCTTTAATTCTTGAGTTTAATCTGTTTAAGATTAAACTAAATGTGAGAAAATGGAATGAAGGTTATTCTGATGAGTTGCTAGCTCACAGAATAGCATCAAACTACACAGAAATTAAGGTTTTGTCCGTTACACTACATCATTCAGTGTTTAGGTTGTCATACGTTTCTCTGAAAAAAATTCACAAATTTTCATTGACGTGTCAAAGGGGCCTTGGTGGACTGTCCTTTTTTGCATTAAGGAAAAGGTGGATCCTTCATAGAACCATGCTACTAAGGAAAGTTTCACACCTGGTGCTTAACTTTTGGAGTGTAGTGGTAATGTCCGATACCACACAGGCAATTGTATTTAGACTGAAAAGTGTGCAGTGATGTATGAATTAAGTTAGCAAAGTGCTGATTAATGATTAAAAGCTTCCTTTACTTGTGAGCTACATTAGCTTGGTTGCTAACTGTCAAACCTAAAGAAGCAAACTTTAGATACCAAAGATGTTTTGTCTGATTTCCTAAGAAGTATGGAGAACACTCTGTGAATGTGATTTTTTGCTTATTCCCATCTGTTTTCTTCAATGCTCCCTCCATCTCCTTATCCCTCAGACCCAGGCAAAACTCTCAGTCCTGTGTCTGACTCCTCTGAGTGGTGTGGAGATCACAGCAGGCTTGGCCTCCAGACTTGCGTCTGACTCTCGTCGTCTTCAGGCAGCTCAGTGGAGTCTCTTACTGCAGCACTGCCTCTCTTGCCCTAACCCTCTCTACCTCACCACAGCCTATGACCAGAGCATCCTCTGGAGCTCCTTCACTGACATTAGGGAGATCACTCTCCCTGGGGAGCTGCAGCAGCTCTTCAAGGCCATACTTGACCATCTGGAGCGTGAACACGGAGAAAACCTTGTGCGCCGTGCCGCCTCTCTGATCTCCATCTCACGAGCCGGAGTGACAGAGGAGGAGCTTCTGCATCTTTTAGGGCGAGATAGGCGTGTTGCACAGGAGATGGCACAATTACACAATCAGACTCTGCCTACTTCAGGTTACCCCATTGTGCCCCTCATGCTCTGGGCCCGGCTCAAACGGGACTTCAGGTGTCACCTTACTGAAGTGGAAAGTGATGGCACATGGGTCCTGCGCTGGACCCACTCTGAATTTGGACACGTTGCCGTACAACGGTATTTGAAAAATGAAGAAGCAGCAAAGACCATCCATGCACACTTTGCAGAGTACTACAGTGGTGGCGCCCCTGAGAGTGACATTTTCCAGCCACTTGCCTGGAACAGAGAGGAGAAAGGCAAAAGGAGCTATGTGTTTAATTTGCGCAAGCTTCACGGACTGCCCTACCACCTCATACACTCAGGTCAGATTCTGCCTCTGCTCAGCCAGTGTCTCTTCAACTACGACTTCCTGCTTCATAAGATCTGGGGTCTGTCCATCTGCCATGTGGAAGAGGATCTGAAAGCTGCAGTCATCCCAGAAAAGTGAGATCCTAACATGTGTGAACTGTGTGTGGTATGGAAAAGTGGTAGTGAAATACGAGGTCTGAGGTTCTGGTGAATGATTATAGAAGTACTGACATGTGTGTGTTTATATGTGTGTGTGCTACAGAGAGCTGGTGGATGTAGAGGTGTTAGTCCAGGCTCTCTCTCTCTCACGTTCTGTGCTCCTGAAGGACCCATGCCAGCTGGCCTCTCAACTCCTGGGCCGTCTGCTTCACATCACTACTCAGGACAAGCCTGTTGCTCCAGGTAATGTTCATTTTAAGGTTGCATTTTCTACATTTCAACTTGATCTTTCTTATCCTCAAGACTCTTCCAGCTCCCAAAGCCCCACCCCCCCAACCTTCTGTGGACTGGTTTCACTTTACATCACACTTTACCTCTTCAGGTGACCCTCGGCGCTACTCCTACCTGCATGATCTCTTAGCACAGTGTCAGTCATCTTCTCTGCCGGTCCTGGTGCCCTCTTATAGCTGCCTCCAACCCCCAGGGGGACTCACACACACTCTGCTTGCAGGTACCACAGTCATTTTATTCTTCAGCAGTGTTGGGCACATTACTTTAAAAAAGTAGTGAGTTATAGTTACTAGTTACTTCTTCCAAAAAGTAACTGAG
>JBBPDH010000011.1:13109565-13122310 GCA_037974565.1 Clupeocharax schoutedeni | reverse complement strand
GTGGTGCCTAGTGGCCTTGGGGATCGAACCCGGACTTTCTGGTTGCAGGGTGGATGCCTTAACCACTAGGCCATCCAGCTGCCCCTGTTTGCAGGAATGTAAGAATTCATTGCTGATCTATGTCTATATGGCAGTCTTGTTCAGTTTTGTCGGGTTTTATTTAAGGTTTGAGAATACCTGTTGCCTTTTACTTTGACTTCAACTGAATAGACCAAAAGTGTACAGCTATTTGAAGAAAAAAAAAACCCACTGATTGCATTCAAAGTTTTAAAGTAAGGTGTTATAGTTACTGTTTGAGAGACAGAAAGTTTTATCCTGACAGCGGTCTTTCTGTGGCACACATTTCATTCAGACTTGGTTTAAAGCCGTAGCCATTTGTTAATTTAGCCTCATACAGTTTGCATCTCCTGTTCCACGTTTAGGGGTCGAAAGGTGCGTATAGTTCTTGTAATGTTGCGATGACACTTAAACCATAGTGTTTACAGATACAGTCACCCCTTCTGGACCTCAGCAGAAATGTAGGAAGGGGTTCGGAAATGAAAAGAATAACACAGTGGCAATGCGGACAACACTCAAAGTATTCTTCTGGCCGCTTGTGCCACCTTGACCCTTGAATGCCAGTCGCAGTGCGCCCTCGACTTGCAGGACAGTCTCGCACAATCCCACAATTCACGTGGAGGGTAGCAGCTGCTGGCGGGAACATTCTGGGAGGAGGTGGAGGTTGGGAATGCGCGGCCGAGGGAAAACGCTTTGGATAGGTTACAAAGAGCGTCCCAAACATGGCACAAAGCTGGCATTCACTCTCCAGTCCCACTACACAGGCTTGGGAGGCAGGTTGCTGCGCACTTCTCTAAATGTCAAAAGCACAAATGTAGTCCCTCGTTTGTTGAGCACATTTGAGAACCGAGCGTAAAACGAGTGGGACAAAGAGCATGTGCTGAGATTCAGCTTTATATATTCTCACACTCTTAAAAATAAAGGCAGTAAAATAATTCTTGGTTAGAATTCTTTCAGGGCTTATCCATTATACTTTTTTAAACTTGAAAAGGTTCTTCACACATCTTTACACAAGCGGTTCCTTAAAGAACCATCCATTGAAGGGTTCTTTAGGGAACCAACTATGATTCTTTTCTGGCATCACTCTTTATGACACCTTTATAATTGAGAGTGTAAAGCAGAGTTTCTTTGGACACATTCTTGCATATTACCTATTGTGTGGTTACTTCACGTGCCTGTTGCGACCGGAGGGATTTATTGATTAATGTATGTAGTAAAAAAGCTGCTTTGCCTTACTTTAAGCAAAAGGCAAAGATGCCCTTACCAAAAGAACAAAAGCCACTTATAAGGTGCCAGCATGTCTAATGGACTTTTGTAGTAGGTCATCAGCTTCCTGGAAAGATTTGGATGTCTAGGCACCTGAGAACGTGACGCGGCCGACCTCACCTAACCCTTTTAAAGGCACCGCTAAGATATTTTGTTGGGCTCCACAATGAAACATGCTGGTTATTTATTTATTTGGAAAAACTACAAGAGCAGAAAAGTTACCTTTTACTTACTGAGGTTTAGGTTAAGTTTGAATATTCCTGCGAAAAAATAAAAAAAGTGATATTAGGCATGAAATGTCCCATGTGTGCAATTCATGCATTGATATAGAATGGAGATTTATTTCATAAGGAGTTTAAAAATTGACCATAGCTTGTTGCTGAAGTTAGATAGTTAGATGTCGATTAGATAACTTTCCAGCCCAAAAGTGATCATATCATTTGCACTTTCTCTAATAAAAATGTTAGCCTTCAATTCCCAAGGATGCTGCAAAGATGAAGCCTGACATTGTGGATCATTGGGATCACTGTGGTCTCTGTTGCGCTGGGGGTGAATCGAGTATTGTTAAAAACCCTTCTTTATTGCTTCACATTCCTATGCCTTTGATTTGCATTTCCCTCCGGGTTTTCTCACCACAGCAGAAATGCTGTGTTTGCCTTTCTTGCTTAATTTGCCTTCAGACATGTGTGGACTCGATCAACTATACCAACTTGTTTGGATTCGCCATTGATTTTAATGTCTCATGTACTCATAGAATTTCCACTGCTCTTAAAGATGCTTCTGTATGTCATGAGAACGTCTATCGTCAGGAGGCTGGGAGTGGCCCTTCTGTTTGGACTAAGGCGGAGGGATCCTTCTTAAGCAAACCCTCAATAGACAAATCCATCAGATGGCTTTAGGTGAGGCAAAAGCGACACTTTCAATTGAACCAACTGGATAAAGACTGGGGATAAGCCCATGAAAGCATTTGGAGGGGAGGAAAGGTGCTGGTCAGCCGTGCTGAGCCTAATCTACTTGCAGTGAAGACACTGCTGCGTCTTTATAGCTGTGTCTCTCTGCTCTGTCTTGCTTCAAAAACCTCCATGAGTCCAACATGTGTAATGGCTGCTTTTCTTTAACTAGCAATTCATATGATACTGAGTGAAGAATGAATCACATGATATCACACATTCAAATTGTATATGTAGTCTATGTTTATTAGTATTGGTATTTGTAGAGCAAAAAGGCTAATCTCAGCCATTCTTCTAAGTTTAAAGGAATATTTTTATATGAACATGACAAGTGGTCTTCAGAAATCACTTTATTCATTTATTCAATTAAAGACACTATATTCGCTTGAAAATGTATTTGCATTTGATATTAGCTTGAAAAAACACCGAAAATGGAATTAGAGAACCTCAGTTAAGTCAGTATAGTAACTTATTACCAATCCATCTGCAAATCACAGCTTTGAAAGCCAAAAGATGCACCTGTGCTCCATCTGTGAATCATACTGCCCCATATGCCCTTTAGATGTTTCAGGTGTTTATGTTGAGTTTCTGTGTTGCCGATGTTTTATGACAGTGAGGCATTCCTTATTGGGACAACAAACAAGCAACAGAATTCCTTGTAGCGTAAAGAGACTGGGGATACCTGCATGTCTATCCCTCTCTCTCTCTTTCTCTCTCTCTCTCTTTCTCAGTCTCTATTGCTTTACCTCCACCCCCCCACCCCTCATGTATGCAGTCTGTGATATCTGAACCGTGCTTAGCTCTCATGTCTATGAAACTCCCCAGTCTTTGTTTGGGGAAATTAATTCCTATTTGGGCCTCCCCTCATTGACGGGGAGGGGGGCGTCAGAAGGGGGGGTGAAGTGTGTGTGTATGTGTTGGGGAGCGACGAGGGGGTGGTGTTCAAACCACAAGTCAAACAATATACAATAGATAATGCAAATAAAGTTTATACCGCGTCTTCTCACAAAAGCCCCTCACTGGCCGCACACTTGCCGCACTCCTTAGGGGGCCATAAAAGAAGCATGCTCCCATTCTACACTGCTTAAAAAATTAAAGCCGTGGCTGAGGGGAGTGTGTGTGTATGTGTGTGTGTGTGTGTCTCTCACTCTGCGTGTGTGTGTGAGAGAGAGAGTGGGATCCAGATCCTGATCCTGTCATTATAGGCAACAGCGGAGGCTGGAGTCATCGCTCGTGTACCGGGCTGTGTGTGTGTGTGTGTGTGTGTGCGCGCATGTTTTTCCCATCATGCAGTGTGATAAGGATTGGCCTACATGAGGCTATGAGTGTGGCGTCTGATGAAGGCTTGATTAGGTGTGTTATCTGCTCCTGAGCTGCTCCTGATGAAAGCTACTGAAAGGGCAATGGCTGGGAAAACTGCAGACAGCTCCATCAAATGGCAGCTATGTTATGACATGACAGCCAGGACCTGGTGGATGGTAAGTTTGGCGTGTTTTTTTCTTCTTGTTTTTTTTTTTTTTACCCCTACTCTATTTTTTTTTCTTGCCTGGTGGCTTAGGGCCACATAACTCCTCCTTCAGAGCACTTCGCTGCATGCGTTGAGGCAAAGTTGAAGAGGTTAGGGTTACAACTTTGCGAATGTTTTTTTTTTTTTAAAGAAACCTCAAAGATCATAATCATTGTTCAAGTGTCAGCCAGCACATTTGCACTGAATCCTGAATTTCTGGCAGACTTTGCATTTGACATGAACTTACCCACACCTCTCCTGCGACCCCTCTTCAGATGTAGCCATATGTGTTGCTGCTCAGTGGAGTGTATGAAGGGGCCAGGGATGTTGCTGGGGTCAGGCAGGTTCAGGGAGTCGTGTAACCCTTCGCTTGGCTGGATGTCAGGAGGCTTATGGCGTCTCAGGGAACTCCGCTTTCTCCAGGCTTAGGAGGAAACCCTCTGTCCGACTGTGACAGGTTATAGATCATATCTTAATCAGCCTGCCGAAGGTTCTTTCGGATTCTTCTTTCGAATAATTCTGCTGAAGCAGCAAGCTGTTGGACTGTTGTGGGTTCCTACTGGGAACTGGAGACGAAGCAAAATCCAGGTCTTTGCCTCAATTCCGCTGTAGAATTTTTCCAAGAGTTCTTTTCCCGCCAAATGGGTTTTTCACTGGCATTTCTGCTCCCATGTCTTCTTCAGACTGGCTTCTCATATCACTCTTACTGCTCATGAATACGGAGACTCGAGATGTGGTCCTGTTTTGCACTTGCTGACATTTTTCTCTCTGTTTGTCCATTTTTCCCCGCTGCTGAACAATGGGCTCTTGTCTGGGTTCTTGCCCTGAATGAAGCTACTGCTGTGTTTGCTCTACTATGAATATTAATTTAATCTCAAAGGTCCAGACAAACTTTTCCCCCCTCGCTTCTTGAGTTTTTCCATCTTGGTTTTCTTAAACCAGTGTAGACTTTCTGGAGTTCCTCTTGATTTGGCGCCTTTTCCTAACTGCTTCTGATCCTTATTAAATAGTTGAGTTTCGCTTTTTTAAAGATGCATATCAAAGGTTCATAGATTGAATACTATTTCTTGCTTTACCATAAGAACTGGTTTTAACAACTTGTTTGTATTTGGAATAACCCGACTGGAATGCTGCAAAAAAGGTGTGCGATGTTTCAGAGCTGAAATCACTGTAGGATGTTGTACACTGTGCATGCAGGATAAAGTGAAGTAAAAATACAATGTTCTTAGACACTCTGAGGAGTTTTATTTATAGCATTGATGTCTTCATTTACAGGAAAGCAGGTGCATTTTTGGAAGTAGTTAAATCTGAAGTTAGTAAATCAAAAATGCCACAATGTTTTGACACAAACAAATTAAGAAACATATTACAAAACCGTTTTCATTAGTGTACGCTTTTATCTGTATCATATATATAGAAAATATAAACCTGGTTCTTAACGTTTCATTATATTTATATGATATTATATTTATATCAGAATCAGAATCAGAAAACGTTATTTATCCCGGATGAAATTGTTCAATAATTGTTTATATGTTTTGTCTTTTAATAAACCAAACTGGATTACTTCATTATCATGCTTTATATAATATACTTATATAAAATATACTTTGATACTGATGAAAAAAATATTGTTACTGTACCTTAATTTAAAAAAGTGCAATTATATGTCATTTTGAACCATTTGGACCTAACGTAAAGGGCAGCTGACCATTTCAAATAATGAATAAAATTACAGAATTTTTGTTTAAGTGAGGATGAATTGAAATAAAATATATCTGTACATTACAGATCTGTTCTAAACTAAGCATATTTCATGCATAAGTCTGTAAGGCTATTAGTTAAGGCTTTATTATGTGTAAGACCTGGACTGGACGTTATTGATCCAGTATGCATAGAATGAAGACATGACTGTTTGAATCTATATATATGTGCTTCAAGTTTGTGTGCTGGTAATGAGTGATATAGCAGGTCAGATGAGGACTCACCTGTGGAATGCTGAAGTGAGTTTAGACTTACAGGTGTATATATGATCAGAACAGTTTTACCCACTGAAAGGAGAGCCAGGTTTGAATTGCTAACCAGTCAGACACACAGGGCTGCAGAGATGGTACGACATATATCCAGGAGAGCAGATGCTGGGGTAGGCTGTCAGGCAAGAAACCTGTATTTATCACTAATCCTTGTTGCCAACAGTTGTTCATTAAGGTAAACTATTATAACCCCGCCCCCCTTCCTCTGTTTGACATTCGCTCACCCTTCTTTCTCCAAGTGCTTCTGTCTGGCTTGCTCTGTACAGCTGGGGGGTGACTGATGTCAGTTTGTATGCAGCCTCTGAGCAATCTGGCCATCAGACGATGCTCCTGCGTTTCCCGGGCCGAATGTGGGTCGGAGATTAGCATAATACCAACTAATCGTGAATACCATTAGCATCGAGTAAGGCAGTAATTAAAGGGATTAACGGAAGGGTAGGAATAAATGAGGAATCCCTCCGATGACTGTGTTTATGATATGCTTTAAAAGCTGGTGGGCCATGACTGTCCAGAACATGCTGATGGAATATCACTAGAGTCCTTAGCAACTGGCTAATGATGACCAGGCAAAGTCATTCAACTTTCTGGCATCATAAGGTCTGTGTCAGTGACAGTAAGAGCTCTCTGGGCTTGGATGTAGTTATGGTTGATAAAGTAACACAGAATGTGAAG
This sequence comes from Clupeocharax schoutedeni, assembly GCA_037974565.1. NCBI lineage: Eukaryota > Metazoa > Chordata > Actinopteri > Characiformes > Alestidae > Clupeocharax > Clupeocharax schoutedeni. Next base: position 13,115,825 of record JBBPDH010000011.1, on the reverse strand, counting down.
AAGAGGATTTTGCAGACTGTGAAAAGGATGTTAATGTTTAGCTCTAGAATGAGACTAAATGAATGAAGAGCAGGTGAAGTTTGATCAGAGATGTTCCCAATGGCATTTCCAACAGTCAACAGTTTGTACATACTTGCTTGAAACCATTTTTAAAATATATTATGTAAGATGTTTTACTGTCATGGTTTTGACACCACTGTTCACCACTTCTGCACATTTTAATGTACAATTATTGTTTATTTGGTCATTTTTACATATTTAAACAATATGCATGTGTGTCCTTTCATATTTAGTATTTTATTATTTAGTATTTTTTGTGAAATTCAGCAAAAACACTATGCATGAAATTTGCAGACAAAAACTAAAATTGTAATATTCTGTTTTGATGTGTATATTTTTAGATTAGATTAGATTCAACTTTTTTGTCATTACACATGTACAAGTACAAGGCAACGAAATGCAGTTTAGGTCTAACCAGAAGTGCAATAAGCAGCAATTACAGGATAAAGGTATAAGTTATAAGTGCATGTAAGGTTATATGTACAAGAAGAAACTGGATGATATTTACAGATGGATGTACAGTGATATGAACATAATGTACAGTTTGTATTAACTATGATCAGGAAGAAGTAGATTAACGAGTAGATGAACAAGTTAAATTACAAGTAGATGAACAGTTTTACAGGTTGCTACAGTAATCATAAATATGCAATAGATATTTTTCACAATGCAAAATCATTTAAATTATCGAGCAAAATTAAATTCCTAATTTTCTTGAACATTGAATGCTTGTTTGTATATTAGCTATGTATTGTCTTTAAAGGCTTGAACATATCGGCTTAAAGGAAAACATTAGGTCCCAAATTCCATACTTCAATAGTGAGATAGAGGAAACTTTAATTGCTTCATGATTGACACGGACACCTTTGAGTGTTAATTATTCTAAACAGGCCTCAGAGCAATCTGAAGTTTATCTGAATTCACACTCAGCATCACTCCCCTCACTCGCCTTGGCGGTATTGATTAACCTGCATCAGATTACGTATTTGGAGACACATGTGTAAAGCTAGGTCAGACTGAAAGTTTTTCATTCTTGTTAAAGATAAATTGAATTTTATCTTAATTTAATCTGAAATGTATAGTTTGGCCAATTTGGGTTCTCTCACTGCTAAAGCTCCGTGCAGCTGTGGCTAAGGAGGATCTGCCTGAAGTAATTAGGGAACAAATGGCCTCTTTGTTGGGAAAAGGGTCAGGAGGAGAGAGGAGATGCAAGACCAGGGAAAGAGAGGAGAAACGCTGGCATGCGGGACACAGTTAACATGATGACGGAGCGGCTATGACTCTCTTAGCACAGAAAGAGCTCATAGTCCTCCAAATAAAGGTATCAAAAAGAGCTCTTTTGGAGTGAATCCCATAGAAGAACCACTTTTGGTTGTCTAGAAAAAATTTCCATGGAGCAGACTTTTTCTACAACCTGAAATTAAAGCCGTGCATCATTTAGAAATGGTTCCTAAATGATGTATTAACGATCAGACCTTGGGATAACATTGTGAAAGTTAGGATCTGGTTAAAGTATTTGTTTTATATTTTAATTTAGAAAAAAAAAATTACCTGACGTTTAAAAAAAAAGAACAAGATGCGAGGTTTCAGTACACAGGGGATGAATGTGAGCAAGCATTGCAATCGCAGTCAAGCCACCTTGAGCTGCAGGTTAATGTTGTATGAAAACAGTTCAGTGTATGAGCAAATGTCATGTCTGCAATAACGCACACAGATCTAGAGCCCCCTGCTATAACCAGCAGGATGGTCTGAGTACAGATCCACACAGGACTCAGTGTCACACCCGCCCCTCACTGCTCTCCACAACCCTGATATCAGCGTACTGCCCTCTGTGAGTCTGCTCACTTTCATGCTGCACTTCAGTGTAAATCAGTTAGACATTAATATGAGGAATTTGTCAATCTGTCCAGTACCAGAAATAAACAAAAAGCATGGTGGTTTTGTACCAGTCATTTTAGATTGCTAGCTTGCAAGCTATAGATTTGTGCACATTTCACAGATGTTTTAGACAAATGCAGCAGCAATAAAATGCGGGTAAAGAGTCATTTTAGTATTTTTTTACAATAACTTTCAGTTGATGGCCTGTTGTTCACTTCTTTTCTCATCCTTTATGCAGAAGTGCTGGTATTTAGTTTGTGGCTTACTAATAGTAATAAGATCACGTGGTGTCATTTTGGAGAAAAATATATTTCTCAGCTTTTATTTACATTTGAACAAAAAGTGACATGTCTAACCTTAAACATACCTTTCTCAATAATCAATAGAAAAAACTTTATTGGCCATTACAGCAATCAAACGCTTCCTATAATTGCTGACGGGCATGTCTCCACTGGTATTTTCCCACAGATTCTGTGACAGTTTGCAAAAGGTATGAATGATGTTGGACATGCCACTTTATGTTGTAAATAAATGTAAATAAAAACAGAGAAATATTTTTCTCCACAGTGATGCCTCTTATACATCGTCTTATTATCTTCTGGGAGAACGAAGATACTCGCTTGTTGAATAAAGTAACACAGTCAAAATTTGCCAGGAGTATGAATAATTCCGAGCTTGACTGTATTTATCACTGGTGGAAGAATGCATTCTTAATTTCAGTAAACATTCACATAGTAATGTTTTATTAATTTCTGGATGATTTATGTTTCACCAGTCATTTCAAACATTCAGACAATCTGTAAGGCAGCTGGTATTTTTGTTAAAAGAATGAATGAAGAAGAGAATATAGTGCACTAATTAGTACACACTTCACAGTGTACTTCTGAACATTATCCACTTTATTTGGCATCATTCTTCAAAATTAGTAAAGAACACAGAACTGAACAGCTGTTGTTCTTCTGTGATGACGGTTAATGAAGATACACTGTTTAACAGGCACAAGTTCTGTGACCAGGCTAAGACAAAGGCCCACAGAAATGTGCACATATTATGGGACATAGGTGCATGCTTGTCATGTCAATCAATGACTATTGAAGTGAGGCGAGCAACAGACATACATTCAGAAAGAAATCAAGCACACAGCAGTTGTGTCTTGCTTCTCTGTGAAGGCCTGCTGTCTCTCTTTGTGCTTTGTGTGGTGTGTGTGTGTGTGTGTGTGTGTGTGTGTGTGTGTGTGTGTGTGTGTGTGTGTGTTTGTGTTCATGTCTGTGTGTGTATAAATGAGGTGCAGAGGTTTTGGCAGAGTTCCTTGTTTACTCTGCGCTTTCTCCTTGTTTGTTTGTATACGGCTCTTTGTTGCTCTTGCACTTGACTGCCTATTTAGTGATCTCAAGGAACAAGAGACGTCTTTCATGGTTTTCAGCAGGTGTAAAGGATTCCCCACTCTGTGTGGGAACACACACACACAAGCACAAAACTTGAGCCCCGTTATGTCTTGTTTCAACATAAGCATGTGTTTGGATTTCTACCGAAAGAAACTCACAAGCTGTTTTCCAACATTTCTTCTTCAGTGATATGGAATTACTTTGAGCCTTGTGGAATAGTATCGACATTTATTGTCTGCAGTTTTTTCAGTTTGTCTATAGGCGAACAGTTCATTGTTAGGAATATTTACTGGTTTAAATCCAGCCTACCATCAATTAAATTTACTGCCTCATATCCGATCTCTGTACATAACAGCCCATTGAAAATTCCCCTGCCTTTACATTAGTGTAGATACTCCTTCTCTTATTGGTCTCAAACAAGGTTCCCTGACAATTAAACGGGAAAAAATGACTAAATAATCTCATTTTAATGGAGCTCGCGTATATTTTTTTCAGACGCACGTTATCTTTCTTTATAGGTGTTCTGTCGCCCTCTACTGCTGCACTCTGGTATATGTCTGAATTCCTGGAGAGCATGGCACGAAGTAATGCGTTCTCAAGACCATGGGTTTACAGTATAAAACAACTATAGCTTGGTTGTGAGTCTTCTCTAAATGTGTTCCCTGATCCTTCAGCACAAGGAGGGCATATGGAAGTATTTACTTTAGAGTATGTCTATGCTTTCTTGTACAACAGCACTCTTTTGACATTCCCAGACACACAACAGGAGTACAATTCGTGTTTGGTGCTTTTACGGACATTCCAACAAATTAGCTAATTATTATAACCTACATTTTCTAAATTGGGTATTTCTGTGAGAAAGCCATGTGATCGAGGGAGACACGTGTCTTTATTTTTGATTCATACAAGTTACAGCAAATGACATTTATTATGCACTGTGATTCGATTAGTTATCTAAGAATTAAGCTCTATTACGTAGAACTACTGGAAGCTTGTGTTTGTAGAATTGAGCCGTTCTCTTTCATTGTTAAGAAAGCTCATACACCTGTTTGATACTTCTATCTCGGTGGAGCTGGCAGTTTAATGTCAAACAAAAAACTTCACTGCTTTGATATTGCCGTGACCCGGATTCGAACCGGGGTTGCTGCGGCCACAACGCAGAGTACTAACCACTATACGATCACGGCGAGCTACTGAGCAGCTGCTGCTGGCTTTCGCTACACACTCAGCGCATCCTTGTGGTATCCACGAGAAATTACAAGACCAGCAAGGTTTGTTGAGCCACGTTTAAAGCCAGCTTGAGATACACTACATGCACAAAAGTACTGTGACACGCCTGTTTTTCGGGGTTGGACTAGGTCCCTTCATCTCAAGCAAATGGTACATTTAATGCTTCAGCAAACCAATTTTGGACAACACCGTGCTTCCAACTTTGTGGATACGGTTTTGAGAAGGCCATTTTCTCTTCCAGTATGACTGTGCTAACTATTTATTAAACTCTAATGCAATGTCATTAACGTCACTGTAGGTGTAATGGCCAGGGGCGTCCCGATACATAGTGTATGAGTGCAGAACGTCACAGGGAGAGTTCAGTGTGACGCCGAGAACAGATTGCACTCGTGCGTTGTTTTCATTCAGAAATAAATCCCGCGTAATTAGAAAGTCGGACTGAAGGACGTAACAAAAGCACACTCGAACAATTCGAACTTCAAAGAGAAACCGTGTGATCGTTGTGACGTATGACTACTAACATTTACAGTGTTACTATTGGCGGCAGCCTTTCACAACCAATTGTTATTTCGAGTAGCTCACTTCATACGTGAGCGGAGAGTGGAGGTGGATAATAATTATTCCAGAGAAAGACATGTTTAAAAAGATTCTTTGTGCCTTTGTGTGACATCCCTGCCGTGACCCGGATTCGAACCGGGGTTGCTGCGGCCACAACGCAGAGTACTAACCACTATACGATCACGGCGAGCTACCAGGCAACTGAGCAAACAGGCCGATCATAAGCCTTTCATTCCAGCGTAGCAGAGACGTTTTACTGAAAATATAATTGTAGGTGATTATTATTTATAAATGTGCCTTGCTTCTCCTGAGCGTATTGTGTCAAAAAAATATGATAGACTGACTTTATCATCCACTGCATTACTCCAGTCAGTCTACGTTTAGATTTACCTTCGCTCCGTACCCCCCCCCGCCCAGATATAATGGACTTCTGTCTCTAACGTGCATTCAGTTGCTGTTGTAACGCAAATAAGCAAAAGCAAATATAACTAAAATATGCCAGTTAAATGTAAGACACAAAAGCCCACACTATTCACTAAATGAGGCATCTAATGTAATATTATAATTCACCAATATCTGTCCAAACACACAGAAACACACACACACACACACACACACACACACACACACACACACACAAACACACACACACTTATACACACACACACACACACACACACACACACAAACACACACACCTATACACACAAACACACACACACACACACACACACACATATTATCATATGATCATTTTGTAACTACTTTAATCTCATATCTTCTTAAAAATCATATCTTGTATTTAACTACTCATTACAATTATGCTAACATCAAAACGAATATTTTATCAATATAAAACAATTACTACAAACGCATTTATAAATAAGGGCAGGTAAATATAATACTTTTATTTATTTATATTTTACAATATAGTACCATAATACTATATATCCATGGTCATATTTTATTCACACATAGATTTTTTGTGTCAGGCTGAGTCCATGTGTTTCCATAATTTGTGGTCCAAAAAAGCCGGAAATTGCAACATTAATCATTAATAAGCTGCTAAAACGTCTTCTAAGAAACACTGATTTAAATGTGGGCAAGGGCTGTCTTCTAATATTAAGAATTATTCTTTTATAATTTTAA
>JBBPDH010000011.1:13059681-13079258 GCA_037974565.1 Clupeocharax schoutedeni | reverse complement strand
TGTGTGTGTGTGTGTGTGTGTGTGTTTGTGTGTGTGTGTGTGTGTTTGAGAGGGAGAGAGAGAGAGAGAGAGAGAGAGATGGAGTATTTATAGTGAGATGTTGCGGAACGCGCTGCCTGATCATAAAACACCTGTGTAAACATTCAGACTATTACTCTACTCTGAGGAAAGAATCCAGTCAGCTCTCTCTCTCTCTCTCTCTCTCTGTGTCTCTCTCTGTGTCTCTCTCTCTCTCTCTCTCTCTGTGTCTCTGTGTCTCTGTCTCTCTCTCTGTCTCTTTCTCTCTCTCTGAGTGTCTCTGTCTCCCTCTGTCTGTCTCTCTCTGTCTCTCTCTCTGTGTCTCTGTCTCTCTCTCTCTCTCTGTGTCTCTGTCTCTCTGTCTCTCTCTCTGTGTGTCTCTCTCTCTGTGTGTCTCTCTCTCTCTGTGTGTCTCTCTCTGTGTGTCTCTGTCTCTCTCTCTGTCTCTCTCTCTTATTCTTTCCACACTTTCTCTGTCTTTTTATCCTCTCTTGTTCTCTCCTTTTTCTATCCTGTTGTCACTGCTTTCCATCTCCCTCTTTCTCTCCCTGTCTTTTTTTTTTTGCTCTCTCTTTCTTTCCCCCTCTAGTACCAGGTCAGAATACGAGGAGCTTTGTACCCCTCCCTTTCCTGCATATGAGAAAAATCTCCCCTCCCTCGTTTTCCCTCCTTTTTTTCCTGAGAAGAACAATGAGGACACGCGCAGTTGGGAGGGGCCCCTGAGTGTGGCCCCTTCAGCCCTTATAGCTCTCTGTTCTGAAGTAATGTATGTGTGTGTGTGTGTGTGTGTGTGTGTGTGTGTGTGTGAGAGAGATGCACGTGGACCACAGGGGACCTCTAAATGTCTGTAAAAGGGGACTGCCAGAGCGGAACCCATTCCCAGACCATCACACATGCACACACATGGCCGCACTGCTTCAGTACTTTTCCTGTTCAGGGGAACTCCAAACCCTCACTCCCTCTTTATACCACGTCAAAAGTGACAAACAACACGAATCGGCCTGATAAGATCACACTGCCACTGCTGTAGTGTAAATACCTCCAGTCCTGTCTTTGCACTACATGCCCTTGCAAGCCAGTGACGTGTCGTGAAATGCTTTAGGAATAAGGTGCAAATAGTAAATATGTAATAGACTTTGTAAGCCTTAAAGAACTGTATTTTTTACTCCAATTTTGATATGTTGTTTTAATATAATTATATATCTGCACATAATAGCAGAAAAGAGTCACATAGATAGACAGATAGATAGGCCTAAAGAAAATAAGTTAATATTGTAATATTGAATAAGATAAATATCTGGAATACTAACAATATAAAGATACAAAGAAAGCAGTGAATTAAGGTGCAGGCACAGGAGGGTGACAGGAATATTAACAGTAGAGTAAAGGAATATATACAGTAGAGGAATATATCCAGTAAATTGTATAATACTGCACAACGGTTATTGCACATAAGCTGCGTAAGTAAACTACATGCCTTCATCCTGCTCTGTGAAGCCGCTGAGGAGTCACTTAATTTATATTCCAGCCAAATGACATCATTAGCCTTTACTCTGCCTCTGTGCAATAGTCTGTATGTCCAGTCGGGTGGTGCAGCACAAAGTAGTGGCTGTAAGCAGAGTGCACATGTATGGCATGCAACGGCGGGAGGAAGTGTGCTAATCGCCACTGCTCTCTCCCACCAGCCCCCCGGCCCTGTGAGTTGTGTCTGGACTTCGTGTAACACTATCTCCAGAGAGGAACACAAAATGGAGGGCTTTGTGAGGGGAGATTAGCTCAGGAGGAGCCCTCGATAAGGAAGAAGCCAAACAAAGACAACCTGAAAATGTTACAAGCAGGCAAGCACAATCAGGGCACATGTCACAGAACACTCTGCACAGAACATGTACAGGGTAGATGTGATACTTATTGCCACATCCCAGCCAGTTTTCTTCTTAAGGCCATAATTGCAGGTCATTTTAATAAAGGCCTGGTCGATACTATCACCAGTGCTTATTTTAAGGAGCTAAGGATTCCACTAACAGCATTATAGTCTAAACTGAAGTCATCTCCTATAGTTTAACTTAAAGAGAGAGAGAGAAATCTTTAGCTCATTTGTCGATTTTCATCAGATATTGTTGTCAGTTTTCAATGTGCAGTTTGGGGTTATAGTAAGTGAGAAAACCCACACCAGCAGGATCTCACAAACATGTGGATATTTCTACTATTAACACACAAACGTGTGTACGCTAGTCAAAATCATTTCTGATTGATCTGATTACTAATATAATCTATGAGATAATCAACAGTGACAGCTGTTCTTGTATTTTGAATGGCAGCTTGTTGCAGAGTTACAGCTTGCGAACACTATGATAATGGGGATATTCACTAAAAATGCAAAGCTGTAAAAAACGCTGAATCAGCAAGAAGATTTACAGGTTGGTAGTAAAGCCTGATTTGATTTTATTATGAGTTTGAGTTGAGTAGGCATGGTGTTTGGATGATGTTGGGGCCAGCGGCCACAGGGTAGGATTTTACTCTAGTCATATCATGCGTACTGACACTTTGTTGCGCTGGTGTATGTTGGTGACATTACAGTATTTAGAGGTCATATGTGTCTGTTTGACCCTCAGCGTGAAACGTGGGTCTCTTGTTCTTTTGGCTGAGACCTCATGTGGGCCAGTAATGAAGAGCAGTGGCAGTGCTGTAACTGCAACAGAGACGCTGCTCCTGTCCTCCTACTCTAACCCGGGCATGCAGCCCGAACACCATCACACACCATATGTGTCAGCCAACCGCAAAAACTCACAGCCATTACGTCTCTGCAGCCATCCGATTAAAACCAGGGATGCAAATGTTTCAAGGCACAGAGGACTGATCAGAGTCTTTCGTGTCCTCATGAAGGATCGAATTAAAGTGAGTGGTTCAGAATTTGGTTCAGTTTTGGAAGGAATTCTTTGTTTTTTACCATGCATTTGAGAATTTTTTTTTTTTTTAACCCTTAGAGGTTAAAATGAATGAATTGTGATTGTGTATTTATATAATGTATAAGGTATGTACTAGGGATGGGTGATTTTTGAAAAAAAAAAATGTTGAATTCATTTATAATATCTTTTAAAAAATATAAAAATATGTATTTTTTACGAGTGCCTTGCAGGAGTACTCAAACCGCCATTGATCAACAAAAGAAGAAGAATGAGTTCCTATTACCACTGCTGCCCTGCGAGTGAGAGGCATGGCCCTCTATTTTTTCAAACTGAGACTTTATAAATAGAAATATGGGTTCTAATATACAGATGAATGTATTTGACCTGATATTTTATGTTCCATAGTTTGAATAGTAATATTAACTACGTCATTCATCTTCTGATTTTTTGACCAATTTAACATCTGCAATTTGAAATGCTCTGGTTCCAAACCATACTTTAATTGGTTTACTGTTGAAATCAGGCACTTTAATTGAATTTGTGAAGAACAACAACAAAAAAACTTTCTCACACGCTTTCAATATTTTAAAGCAAGTACACTTTAGTCTAAAAGGACTTTGGACCTCTCTAGTTATTACAAAGGGGTCTTTGAAGAATTACTGAATAATTACTTTGAATGTGTGAACAGATGTGGTACCGACTGAACGATTAGAATCTGCGCGCTTAACAGAATTTCTTTTTTTTTTTTTTAGATTGCAAATATTGTTCAATCTAAAAAAACAGAATGTATAATATTATAATAATATAAAATATTTTAAATCATAGTGTTGTTGTGAATGCACATAGTACTGTTTGACTTCTTAGGATTTGTTTTTGTGTTCAGAAGCAGATAAACCTCTCTTGTGCTTCCACATGTGTTTCGGTGGCCTCAGTGCACATGTTCTGCTAAAGCACTAAAGGCTGAGCTAAAATGTATCTGTGCTAACTACAACCTCGCGCTCTACCACCTCAGTTGCTCTTGCTCTGAAAGCTCTTTTTCTCTTGCATGTACTTGTAATCAGGAAATGAGCTTGCATACCAGGCTCCAGGCTTGAGAATCACCTGCTTGAGTAGCTGTAAGCCCTCACTGTATACATGACTGTCAAGCTTCAGAAACTCTGGGCTTTTAACTCTTTCTTGTCTCGTACTCCCTCTCTCTCTCTCTGTCACTCGTCTAGGACAGAGGACGAAGGCAGATGTGATGAAATCCTCAACTAGTTTCAGGTTGAAAGTTGCTTAAAACTCGTATAACTTTGCAGTAACACAAAGCCATTTAAAACAGAGGTATTTGTGTGTAAAACAAGATATTTATGTATTTCACTAATTAGCAAGTATTATTCTTTAGTGTACAACGTAATCTGGAATGTCTTACTTGGAGAAAAAAAAAACAACATAATAATAACCAATAATAACCAAGCTACGTTCAGTCCACAACACAACTAATTAATTAATATCAGTAAAGAAGCTTGCTTCTAAGAAGCCATATTAGTAAATGACATACATCAATGTGATCATGTGGCAGGGGAGGGAGTTTGTAATAAATGTTTCATCATGCAAAGACAGCTACACCAAAAAGCTAGATGACATCAGACAGCCATGTAACAACACATCAACACATATTCGGTGAAACATTTAACAGCGTAGGCTGTGAATGAAATAAAAAGAATAATAAAGAAATAAAAAGAAAGCACAGTCTTTATCATTCTTTACCTTGGGTTTCTTTCCCTTTTTATCCGTTTGACAGTGAGGGTCAATCACCTTGAGACCTCTGTCCACTTTGTAGTAGCAAAACAATGCCGTATCGTATAAAACAATACAGCAGTGGAATGAAGACTGACTCCCTAGTACACTGTAGAACCACTTTTTCTTTAGAACTGCAGGCAGTATTGAACTAATTAGTTCAGCTTATTGCATTACATAGACCTTAATACGAGTGTTGTGATTGTTGGCTCTGTTCATTTAGCTGGTTTAGGGTTGATTGAGAATGCGGTGGCATGTCTGCTCCCCGTGATACATGTTGTTGTTCAGTCAAACACAGTCTTGTTTAAATGAAGAGTGAGAAATGGTTTGAAAGTTTTTCTGTTTGTGCTGGCGTTCATATGAAGCTGTGGGGGTTTAGCAAGTATGATGTCATTTTTGGCCTCTTGGGGAAACTGTGACAATATACACGGCCTGTGAGAAGTTTGGGGAGACGTTTCAAGTATGTGATTTAAATGTTTAGATTTGTTTGCAAGAACTGCAAAACACCTAATAGAAGTGCTACAATGTGTGTAAACCACTTTTGAGCTCATTTTTTTTTCAATGTGTGCTTTTAGCAGTAGACTGTGAAATAAAATGGTCAACCTGCCCTTAATATAGTTTACTTTGATGAACTGTGATAATCTGAATGTTGCCAAATGCTAATTAGTAGCCGTGGTGCAGTGTTTTATAAATCATTTCTAGAACCTTTTTCTTAATTAATATATTACAGCTTCTTACTGGTTCGAGAAAGGATTTCTGTTGAATTATATTTATAAGTCGCTACACACATGGTTGTTTGTTAGTAACATAATGCTGCCTGCTGCGCTGGTGGGTCAGTGTTATTGTAAACCATGCACTCACGCTGGAATAACCGTTGCATGGAGTGCATTCTAAATGCAGGGCGGGGAGATCGCAGGAGAAGACTTATCTCTTGAGCAGACGCCTGTCATCTGCTGGGCCTAACAGAGCACTCTTTCATTCCACCGTCCCCCGAAAGAGGCTCCCAGAGATTTAAGGGCCAGCATTGTTTGTGCTCTGTGATGCTTAATCAGTTTGGATTGGACACCATATTAAAGCTCTGGCTTTAGTTGGGAAGACTTGGATGCTTGTTTGTCCCCCGTGTGTCTAAAGAGTAGGGGGTATCAACAGTTATTTTCTGTTGGTTATAAAACTGGAGGTCATACTAAGAGGTTAAACGTGAACTGAAACACTGTTGGTCGTTAAATGAGAGTGCTTGAAGAAATGTGTGTCATAAGTTGTTTCAGACACTGAGTTTTTAGAGTATTTAGAGTTTTTCACATACAAAAATGAGTCCTTAAATTTTAACAGAGTACATTAGAAAGTAATAGTAGTCATTATATATACAATAGTAGCCTAGCTTATCTTTTTGTTGTATACTCCTAAAAATGTTTTTTTAAAGGTTTTTGGTTAAAGACAATGGTTAAATACGAATCCATGCTGACTAAAATAAGTATTTTAATCTTTCTTTGCCTGATTAAATAGTTCTTGTCTGTCATGGAGTAAAAATATTCTGGGACAATATAGGTGACCTTTTTTATGTAACATGCATTTTAAAAATTGAAATTCAATTTAAATGTTATGTTGTATTGCCTTTCTTGAATATCCATTTAAGTAAGTGAAAGATAAGGTGAGTACAGATATATAAAAATTCGAAAAGCCATTCCCAGCCCTTGCCCCAAATGCATTGTTTTGCTGTTGATATCAGTGGCATTTCCCACTCGAAAAGCGTGTTTTTGTGTCAGTAAATGTGTTTGCAGAGACAAGGGCTATAATGGAGTGTTGGATCCTCAGTACTTTGTCGCCCTTCCTTCTTCATCTGAGGCCCTTAAGAGCTGATTACACAAATGTTTACGTTTTCTAGAGAGTGCCGAAGGAGTGATAAAGGGAGGCTGATGCTTATCCCCTTCCCGCAGAGTAGAAGCCACTAATATAGAACATTGACTGAGGCTTGCAGGCAGACTTTCATGTGCTCTGTTACATTTGCAGCTGCTCTTCTCACACCTTAATTGACAGTTTCTTGATTGGAGCCCCTTGGTCGGCTCTACCCACTAACTCGCTAACCACAGCCTGTGGCCACAGGATTGGTGGGAGTGCCGCAGCACCCTGACCCTGCTTTTGACACAGGGTTTTTATTTAGAGCCATACTGAAAGTGTGGCACTTGTTCCTATTAAATATTTGATGATCCAGCGTCGTTCGAGTCGAAAACGGTCAGTTAAAAACGTTGGCTTGTTTCAGGTTAGCTATGCGGAATTGGAGAACAAAAACATGGTGTCCATGTAGTTTGCTGAGGGAATGGTTGGAGGCCCGGCAGAGGGGTAGTTAGGAGGGCTAAATTTAGCCTGATCTCCGGTGCAATGCACTACGTGCATGGACTCACAGCTCTACATACAGTACCCATGCTAATGATGTCACTTTTCAGTGCAGCTCGAAGCAGTCAATGTCTTAGTCCAGATATCACTAGTTTAAAAATATGCCCTGCACGTACATGTGTGGGGGATTTGTTTTTTTCTTTCGCATGTCGATCCTATAGAGTAAAGTCCACCTGGGATCTGCTCTCTAGCCTGAGGTATATGGTTCAGCTAAAAATCCTTACTTTGCAGTTGTGGTACAAAAACAGAAACATGTCTGTATGTTCGCTCACTAAAAGAAGTTAACAAACTTGGCTGGGTAGTTTAGCCTTATTGCTTTTTAATCACACTTAAAAAAATCAGAATGCATTTACTGGCATGCTTTTTCATGACTCAAGCACTGCTGGACTTGAGCACATGTCGTAAGTCAATGTTTTATGAAGTGCCGATTCAAATACGCAGCAGCCCCAGGAACTAGGGGTGTGCACTAAGGGTTAAGGCTGCAAACGTCTTCCACAGAACTGCAGCTGCCAAGGTTAAATAAGGTGATAGCGAATTGTTTACTCGCTGAAATGTTCTATCAAGTTTGGCTGGTTTGTCATGAAGCCTGGCCTTCTTGGGGCTGTCGGGAGGGCTGTATAAGTTGTACTAGCAGCTTGTTATCAGTCTGCAAGGCAGTCAGTGTGATTGTGCCTACCCTTTAAAGATGTAATTATTGCCTTTGTTATTCTCACACCACCCTTCTTAGCAAAAAGAAAACAAGACCATTGGACAGTTATAACAGATTCATTGACGAACAGTTGGAGAACAAGGCTAATAAAACTAATGCTAATCCTAGCAGCTAGCGTTCGTCTGTGTTTATTTGTTTGCCACTCGGTTCTCCTTGGGTGGAGATCCTCTTTGACATCGAACAATTTGAGTCAACAGCCCCAAGTGACATCTAATCCATCGGCTCTGCCTCTGCGCACCCGCTGAGGCGCTTTTATTGTGTTTGAACCAGACTGTGTTGTCTCACCGCGTTTATGACCCAGTTTATCTTCCATTAAACGGCCCCTGATAAGGCGCTCGTATCAAACTGTGCTGCCTCTGCCGGCTGTTTGCTCATCGCTAACGCTAGTTTGCCCAGAGACCATGTGAATCCCTCTTCTTCCCAGAGTCCTGGAGTCCCTGCTTTCTTTCTGCAGGGTCCATGTGCTTGCACAGCGAAAGAATGTACCGCCTGGAGAAATGGCATGAGCCACGACTGAGTGATGATGGATGGACCTTAATGTCCTGAGTCTGCTGGGCTGCCGAGACTCTGAGCTGATTCTACAAAGCTCATTCCCTGCTGTGAAATCTTCACTCTTGATAGATATCTGCAGCAGATGAGTTGCCCTCCTGGATTTTATGAAGATGAGGGTTAATCTGCTGTAAAACAGGGAAACCTTCCTTTATGGGGTGCTAATGATGTGTTAACACAAAGAAACCAATTTATTTAGTTGGTTGTTTATTTATTACACTTCAAAGGAGACGTCTCTCCAGGCCAGATAGGAACGGGTGAAAGGTCAGCCGTGCCTACAGACCAATAGGAGGACACTAGTGTTTATTTTTTTAAAGACGATAGCTTTGCTGTACTGAGAACCTATTTTTTCAGTTCTTACCATGTTTTTTTATTTTTGATTTTGAGTGAGCGTCTCATGATGAGTGGATCAGTATGAATTTTAAAGCAGATTTGAAGTTAAGAATGCTTTTAACTCTTAACATTTTAGAGTTAGGTGGTTTTCTAACCACTGTGATGAGGTGCAGATAGTAACTTGGAAAAGGTTTGTTCATTCTAATCGGTTTTATTAGTTTAAGCTGCTGACTTTTGTAGCCTGTTGGACACATTTTGATTCTTGGGACAGGCTATCGTTGTAACCTGTTTTGATGGTATCTTTGTATCCTGGTATCTTGATCTGATAGTATCTGTTTACTTTGCTTGGGAACTTTTGTCTGTAGATGTACAGGTTTGGTTTACACAGTGCTGTAACCTAATGCGAGTGCATCAGGGCAACAGTGTTACTCAATTAGCTATCGCTGTCCTGAGTACTCGGGTGGCCCTGGCAGATGCGTTTACGGGCAGTTGTTGTGTTTATGGTTTCCTCTGCAGATCCTCGTATTAGGGCCAGTGGATGAAACAAGACGTGATTTAGGGAGCCCCCGGACAATGTGAGTGGCCGCAGCCGTCGCTTCCTACCTTTGTGTGGATGAGGATCCAGAGGTGGGGCAGCGGATGCACAACCCCGGCCCCTGGCCCCGTAGAGGGAAGGAAACTCAGTGTCAAAGGCGGCCCTGTTATCTAAGGCAAAGGCGCACGTTTTGCAGAAGCGACTGTGTCATTGACGCAACAGGAGGGATCAAATACAACAAACTAAGAGTATAAAGACACAATGCATCAGTCTAAAGGTGCGGATTCCGCTGCAGCAATTTTAGAATATTAGAATTAATAATTAGCATTTATAAGAGTATTCAGAAAAATATGCACCTAAACAATGCCTGGTGTGTTGTTTTACTGTCTATATTCTAAGTGCTGTCTGATATATTTTAAGTTTTAACTAAACCTAAAATTATTGACAGTCTAAAAATATATTGGATCAAAAATCTAATTGGATCTATATCTATATGTATAAATATCTACACATATACACATATGTGCACACATAGTATATTTAGTATATTTATACATAGTATATATGTGTACATTTCCACACACTCAAAATAATTATTATTGGTGCACAGTTTGAGATTGCAAGACCTACGCAACACTTTTCTAGATTAAAATGAAAAAATAAATGAAAAACTTTTCTCACCACCCTAAAGGTTCGAGAGTGGGTGCAGTAAGGCCCAAGCCTTCTTTCAGCTCTCCTGCGCTGTATTTGTTTTTGCTCTGACTGCTTGGTGCGCTGGGTTTTCTAATAACCTTGAGAGAAGCCCATGCAGGCCCCAGTTCAACGAGTGCATATGGCATATTTCTGCTCACTGTGCCGAGGCTGCCCCTGACAGAGGCCCCCCACCCCACACACGCGTACGCACACACACACTCTGAGGTTTTTTCCTCTGTCCTAAAGAGTGCTCCCAGCAGACTGTTGCTGTACGGCTTCTCCCAGACTCCATGAAGGAAATGCATTATGTGTAAAAGGAATTCCATATGGTGACATACGATCTGTGTAATTCCTTCAATTGATAAAAAAAAAGCCCTACCTTGCGTGTACCATTCTTTGTGTGCTTGGCATGAATAGCTTGAAAGAAGCCTCTACTGTTTTTTTCCTGCTAGTTGTGTCTTGGCCTGGCTTAGCCCTCCGCATTACTGCACTGTCCATGCTGTGACTGTGTGGGCTCCAGAGTTTGCCATGGAGAATGTTTGCAGACAGAGGCCCGGGGTGTTCCAGGTAAGCCGTGCCAAACTGGAGTGGCTTGGACAGGGCCCGCACACGGTGGAAGGGGAAGTGTTTCAGCGCCTCTGCCAACGCGCCCTGGGACGGCAGCCGAAACCCTGCTGCCTGCTGCCTGTGTCAGCACTGAGACCAGGGCTCCCCGATACAGACAGAATATCATATTGCGGTTATGTCGCTACATATTGGGATTGAAAATGTCTCTTCTGTGATACATTCTGTAATCTTGTGGAACGACTGGATAGATCAACTGTGGTATGCTAAACCCTCCAAGGTGACATGCCCCATGACCTTATGAAAATTGTTTACAGACTACATGGTTATTTCATGTAGTCTGTGATTACACATGAGAATTCTTTTTGTATATCTGACAATATAAAATGTTTAGTTTTAGAGTAAGAGGAGGATAATTCATTGGCTACTCTGCAACAGGTGATGCTAATCCTGATACAGACAGCATTGGTAGGTTTAGCAAGGAGTTATAATGGAAGTTTGCTAAATCTTATTTACCACAGGTTTCCCTTTTGGTGCCCTTTGGTGCTATTACTTTCCTTTGTTAAGAGGGTTTCTCACCACAACTAGAACAAAATAGATTCTAAAGTGTTTCAGCATTTAATGCTGTCTTCATCCCTCACATTACACGGCTTTGCTCATCTGTAATGAGCATGTCACACAGGTGTTTTGCGAAATGGCTTATAGCTTGTAGTTGGTTTGGTTATAAGTTGTACTCGGTCTAAAACGTTTGAAAGCCACAGAGGTAAACATATATAAAGAACATGGCACATCATATTTATCAGCATTATATACAACATAATGTCACTTTAGGTTTTGTTCTTGTCTTGTAGTGCGTTTGTAATCATTTGTAGACTTCTCAAGCCATTCAGTGAGCTTGCGTGTGTGTCTATGTGAGTGCACAGCCCTGTCCCTAAAGAAGAAAAGAGAAAGCAGTCAGCGTTCATTGTTTCTATAAATTCCAGCTTCTACAGCACCAGTAGCAGAACAAATCTGACTTCACCAATCCTCAGATTTTTGACAATTTCTTGGTAGTTTCTCTTAGAACTGGGCATGAGAGATCATCCCTACTTGGGCTTTCACTTTCCAGTAGATTTGTAGCAAGTGCTCCTCCCTCATTATATATGCAAGAAATTCAGGAAACAGGTAATAATAAAATACATGGTGAATCTTTTCAAATATTTTCATGTGATGAAATATCTTAATAAATATCTGGATTGATGAGCAGTATCAGGATCAATATGAGTATGAGTACAAATCCCAATGATACCCAACCCTGGTGCCTTCATGTACTTTTTAGGATTTAAGGATTGGAGCTATATGCACATGTGAACAGTTGCCAAGAGTGTGGATTTCTGACTCCAATTCGATTGTGGCCCTTTGATATCCTCTCCAGTTCCCATGATGCAATGGAGTGTCCAGCTCCAGTGCAGATAACATTTTACAGGCTTTGGAGTGCGGCCTTTTCAAGCGCCAGGGGAGTATCATTTTTGCATCAGCGTTTAATGTTGGAAAAGCAAAAGATTTATTACAGTGAAAACACATTTTGGGTATGTTAATACTTACATTGGTTACAGTCTTGATATATTTGCAAAAGCAGTCTTAATTGGAGAAAAGGCTACAGCGAGTATTTTCCCACATACTGTGAAGTTGAAAAGTAATGTGACTTATGGGGCTTATAGTTCAGTAGCTTAAACTTATGGATCTTGTCTTGGCAAGGGTCTAGTTTTTCCGAGGCAAATAATTTAGAGTACACATTTGGCAAAAGCCTTGGGGTGTTTATGTGAAACAATACACATTTCATTTTACTGTTGAAAAAACAGACTTCCCATTGCAACATGTGCTGCATTCCATCTGCTTACAAATCCAAAAGAAACTTCACACTCAGGCAGAGAACAGTTTTAATACTCATTCAAGCAGTGTATAATTTTCACTCACCGACAGCATGAAACGAGGGGGGTTGATCAAATGTCTACACATTTATGACGGTGCCACACAGGGCCTAGAAGAAAGCCAGTAAAGTTTAGTGGGGTTTTTCCTCAGACGATGGAAAATGGCTGCAGGCTGTAATAATTAATGTGCAGGATGGTAGCATACCTGGGCTGTAAAAAAAAAAAGAAGAGAGAACTTCTATAAGTGTTCTGGCCTTCAGCATTCTTCTAAAGTTGAGGAGACAGGGCATGCTTTCGAGCTTCCTAACGTGATGTAGGTACTGAAATGAAAACAACGTCTGGGCTGCCTCAAACAGTGGCAACGTGGAGGTCTCGGGGAGCAGTGTGGGCTGGTAGGGGCAGGGTGATGAAAAATGAAGTCAAATCACACCATGCAGAATGGAACAGAACAAGCTTGTTTTCCTTGCCTTCCTCTCTCCTCCCCTCTCTTCCTTCTTCCTTTCTTTCCTTGATGGCCAGAGCTGTTACGTATGGGAAATGTGTTCCATATAAAATAAACAAGAAGTGCCGCACTTTCTCTGTTGTTTAGCTTCCGGAATAGAGCTGGGTGACTGTCCACCCCCACATCGTTCCCTGGCCAGCTTGGACCTCTCATTCACCAGCTCTGATAAACTTAAAATGATCTGCTCAGAAGACTGAAGAGCCAGGTGGTAGATTTGGCTGTGAGGAGAGCACAAATACCCCTGCTGTTAGGTTGGGCTGATAACAAAAAAAAAAGCAGGGTTGGGCAGTGCAAACTCAAATGAATATCATGATATTTTCCGCAGTCTATGAAAATTCACCACATGGTAGAAAATATAATAATTCTAATAAAGTCATTCTATTTAACACCATAGAATCTGGGTGCGAATGCAGTAGGAAAATGTACTGCTTACAGTTCATTCATCTTGGGGTGGAAGCTGTTTGTGGTTTGTGAGCACATTTCCATATGTACAATATGTTAAGATTGATGTCATGAGACATCATGTTCATACCGGTACACCTCCCATCCTTTTTGATTGCGTGCTTACAAAGAAGAGGCATTAGTTACTCAAAAGCAAAGAGATTAATGCGGTGCCTCGTGGGAATCGGGGAACTGGCGTTTTCAGGTCAAACAAAGAAAGGAATGTGGCACAGTTCCTAATACTTAGTCTCGTCATTGCCTTTAGGCCTGTCCTGACTTCCTCTCTTGCCCTCTTCCTCAATGCATCTGCTGGGAGGTTTGTTAAGAAATCTCACCTTTTGACATGCCGGCGAATGAACAGCCCTGGTCTGCATTAGACTGTATGACAGCTGGGCATTGTTCTCCATATCATACCAGCTCTCTGACACTGTGCCAGAAAAACTGAAGCGCACACAATAGGCCTTTTGCATTCCCAGCCCCTATGGCATGAGAGGGAGTTTGCTACCATGCTGTGCAGGGATGCCTGGTATAACTTTTATGCTGCATAACATGAGATCACAGAAAGAGCAACACTGCTTGCACTGTTCGCAGTCCATGGCAGCCTTTTTTCCCCCTCATCCAAGACTTCCCCCTTATGTATATGTTTGTTTGAGACTGCACAACACGATACGGCTTTTGTTCAGTTATGAATGTTTTGTTAAACTGTATTTAATTGTGCAAGCGTCACTGTGGTTGAAACCTTAAACTATATAGTCCTGCTCATACTGTACATCACATTACTACAAACGCTAAGAAATGGAAATATAATGCATACATTCACAACTGTAAAATATTTTGGCGAACTACATTCATTCCAGTTGAGCTCAAGTCTGTATGGATATCTGAAACTTATTTTGCAAATATGTATGATGAGGGTATTATCATACAAATTTGAAAATCAGTTGCATGTTGGAAAGCACTGCTGTTTTGTGCTAGAGGGAAATAAATAAATATTGATTTGAAGAAAAGAACCAGTAGATTATGCTGTGATCACGGCTCACGTAAGACTTTTATTTAATCGCAGCATTCTTCGACATCTGCTTAATGCCAGGCTTTGTGTAACATTGTTTATGGTTTTGGAACAACAGAATCTGAAATTCATTTAGCGGTTCCTCCTCTCACTGTCGCCCATATAAACTAAGCGCTGGAGCCAAACCACATGTTGTTACTGCTGCAGCCCAGGGCCGCCCCAGCAAGCCTCAAGAGCACATGGCGGATTTGTCTTCCTGAGTGCATGCCAGGGAGGAGGGACCCTGCAACTAACAGAACATGAATTAAGGGATTGCATCTGCCCGTCCTGGAGGGCTACCTACCACTCTCTACGACCACCAGTTGGAAGGATTGGCTCATTGGCCGCCTGCCCGCTTTCTGACCTTGCAGCGGGCAGCGTGGACTCTCCAGAGTGGAATGAGAGCCTCCTTCATTATGCTCGTATTAATCATCAACCACTGGCCTGCCGCCTCTCTTTGCGGGAGAGCCTTTATCAGGGGAATGCTGCCCTCCCTCAGCAAGCTGCTTCATCCACAAGCAGTGTCCCTTTCAAATCAGCGTGACTCACTGTGGTAGCTTATGTTCCTCAAATTTAATTTCTGTTCCTCATGTGCAAATACAATAATATTACTGATCCTGAAAAGCTCTTGGCATCCAACCAGTCAGATGTATACATTTTTTACTTTACTCCAAAGTTAGCTGAGCAGCCGTCTGGTTTGGTGTCTAATGTTTGGTGTCTAATGTTTTATTTTTGTACTTGAACTAGGAGACTAATGGACCAAACAAGTCATCAAAATTTATTTGCAGCTGGATTATAAGACACAAGTCATGTTGTCATGTAATCTCATATGTTGTTTATTATATGGTTTCTAAAACCTAAAACTTAGCTCCATTGGAAAGCTAAAGAAACAGAAGAAAACATCCTTGACAATCATGCCTTGACTAAATGAATGTCATTAAGTGTAAGAGGCAAGATGTGTAAATATGAATAGAACCACTGAAACCTGTAAGGTACCAGGTGGAGCTATAGTAGGGACCACATGGTTGCTTTGATTTAATGTGTGCCTGGAGTGGGCTTCACCAAGACCCCCTGCTCGCCAGGCTCGAGTGAGCTTCTACTGGTGCTTCAGGGACTCAGAATACCTCAGGTCTAAAAAGACTATGGAGTGTTCCAGTGCTAGACATTTAAAAATTAAACACAGCAGATACTATTGGAATTGGTAGGGTAGGGGTCAGAGTCAGAGCTGAACATTAGGATCTACTAACAGGTTCTACTGCAATTTATTGCACACAAAGCAAGCAAAGCCCAGTGCCTCACTGTTAACCTGTTTTGAGAATTGTATTGTGCAGCTTCATTTCTAAAAGGAGTAAGGAGCAGATTAAATGGCACTCTGGAATGATACTAAAGAATGGTCTTACTCTGACCAGCGCTGCAGTGTAAAATGTCAAAACAGGAATGTTTCCTCATGCTCTGCATTCTAAAATGTTTTTCCCTAGAAAGGACATTTACTTTACATTCTGTTACCTGTCAGTCATGTCACTTCTGTTTATGCTCAGACCAGGAACATAAGAAACATTAGTCTGCCTCTTATGAACAGAATCTTTGGGTTTGCACCTGTGTCACAATGCTAATGTTCCCAGCAACTATGGGAAGTAGTGGAATTGTATCAATCAGTATCATGCAATCTGCCTAATGCCTAAATGATTACACATGATTTCCAGATGTCACCTCAGTTTACTTAGTAATGTTTCTTGTATAATTTCTGACTCTGCATGACATACTGACTGACTACTAAAGTATGTGGTGTATTGTTTTTGTTTTTACAGATAACTGTGTCATGCAGTGGTATAAACTTTCATTACTTCTATTAAAGAAATGCAATTCTTCCTTTATTAATGAGTGACAGATGGCTTAATATCAAGAGCACTTCACTGGTAGTTGAGTGCTGTGGCAAGCAAAAGAGACCACACAGGACACCTGCAGCATCTATGAGAGTTTCTTGCTCCGAAATTAGCGGAGTTGTAACACTATAAAAGTGCTTAGACATCTGTTGGCTATGTCGGGAGTCTGTTTTTATGTTTGTAATGACACATTAAACTCAGCACCTCCCCCCATGTCTCGTTTCGAAGGCCGGTGCCAGCAGAGCAGCCTAAATGAGTGCACGCTTTGTTCCTTTGTCTGTTTCGGGCCAAGATCTTGCCTTAGATGTGGCATTATATGATCCAATAATTCCTTCAGCATCCTAATTAGGGTGTGTGTGTGCATGTGTGTGTGTGCGTGGTGCGCGTGTGTTTTTGTGTATGAGTGTGTATGTAAACGGTGGCTGTCGCCTCAGGCCCAGCTGGACAGGGGCCACACTGCTAGGCTCCGCCTCCTTCACCCTGGCACCTTGCCCCGCCTTCTCATTCTGGAGCTGGCAGCGTACTGGCCGTCTCGTCTCACTCTCCACAGACACAAGCCTGGCCAGCAGCTGAGCCTGGCACAGTCACAACCTGCAGCCTGAGGAAACTTTGTTGCATAAGGGACATTCTTAATCCCTTCCTATTTAGAAGCCTACTCTCAGAAACCCTTTGAAACACCTATAATCCTAAAACAAGTCTCTCAGTGAGAGTGAAATAAGCAGTCTTTACTTTTTTATGTGATGGGTTTTAATTCAGATAACACAAACATAACATAGAGTCATAATTACTGACTTTCCAACACATACTTCTCCAGGGAACTTCTCCGAGATCCATCTATTGATCTGTCTATCTTTCTATCTATTTAGTTATTTTATTTGTATATGTTCCATATATAATAATATAGTATTATAATATATTGTATTATACTCAATATAGTTGTCAAATGTCAAATATAGTTGTTTATGCTATGATTATATTATAATCTTTACTATTTTGTTGCTTGGCAATCATAGCCATAGCTGACAAGCTACAAAATAAAGGCCTTTGTCATATTTTTGTTTTGAGAGAAGTCTTTAGACATACAGGGAAAATCAGTGCTGTGATATGATCAATACAAAAATAAAAATGCATTTGGCATCAAACTGTATTTTTTTTAAGGGAATAGTGAGTCATTTGAGATTCTGCAACAGTGTGAAAAAGTATGTTAGCAACACTGTTAGCTTATCAACTTTAAACCAAAAAAATCAATTTCAAGCTAAAAATTACAGTAATTTTATCACTGTATCATGCATCCTCTTGCTGCTTATTGCTTTAACATTAACGTAGTAATATTTGAGTAAAGAAAATGATAAATTGCATCATGTCTATTGCATGATAGAAAAAGAAGGCTTCCACATATACAAACTTTTTCTATTATTTGAAAATGTTATCTCATTCTACCTCCAGCAAAAATGGCTTTACTTTTTAAAAAGCTGTTTGGCATTATGTAATACTTCAGACAACCTATTTAAACACAGATACTTCCAAACCTTTTTATTCACCCAGTGCTTGTGGGTCAGAAGTATGTCTTTGTGGATCTGGCGCTTTCACTCTGTAAACCTCAGTGGGTGTATTGCAGGAGATACTTCTAAGACGTGTTCTGACAAAGCAACCATAGTTATGTAGTGAGACAGCATTTCTCTGTCCACACATGCGCATTTGTGTGTGTGTGTGTGTGTGTGTGTGCACTAGGGCTGCCAGTGTCCCCAACTCAAATGGTATACTCCTAGCACCTAATTTGATTTGATTTAGGGGAGCCTTTTAAAAATTCAAATGAATAAAAATGAAAAATGAACAGGGTTTGTGTTACAGGGTTTAATTATTAGGATGCATGGTCCACAGTGCACATTCATACATTTTTGTATCACATCATTGTGGTCCCATGTAAGTTCTGTTCTGTCATTAATCATTAAGTGTTCACGGAATGCAAAGGGCAGTGCATGTGTCCAAATATCGTTAAAAGGTACAACTTACTTTTACAGTGTTAACATCTCTGAGACTTGCTTTCTGTCCTTTCACCCATCAATCCCATCCTGGTTCTGACAAGACAGGAATTTATATATCATTCAAGGCACATCTTAGCCACAGTGTGCAGCTCTATAATCACAGTTTGGTATTTTGTGCATGATGTGTGTCACTGTCCTGCTGCTTTTCTGCTCCTGTCTGAAAAGAGGCGGACTTTCAAAAGCCTGTCTGAGTCTGGGGGTCGTAGTGCATGAGACTGCACCAGCCTTACTGACCTCTTATTCACACACGCACACACACACACACACTCTCACTCACTCTCCGACATGTAGCCCAGCCATGACCCCCTCCGCACTGATGGGCTCCCTGTTGTGTCATTCACAACTCCTGTCTCTCTCTCTCTCTCTCTCTCTCTCTCTCTCTCTCTCTCTCTCGCTCTCAAACTTTCCTTTACTTTTTCCTCCCTGTCTGTTCCCCCACTTGTCTCTCCTCCTCTTAACTACTTGTGTGGAGTTAATGGACTGTTTTGGCTGGGCTCCAGGCGCTGAGTGTCACCTCATTAGTGTTCCTCCAGACAGGAGCTCGTACGGCGGAATGTCATTGGTTCCCCCCCGTCACCACCACCTCTATGAATGGGGAAATGCGCATGCATAATTAAATCTATAGTCTCACTATCTCCCTCCCTCCCTCTCCGCCCCTTTCTGCACCCACCTCCTCTTGCCCGGCTTGCGACGGCTACAAAAGGGCTGTTGGCCCATTGCCATGGTGGAGGATGGATCGGCCTGAACCTTCTCCGCCCCCCGTCTCCTCCAGCCGTACCCACGACTCCACACACACACTCATGCAAATGGGCCGCTCACTCAGCCAATCAAATAACAATACACATCCAAGTGGCGTGCTGTCACTGTGAAGAGGAGATACCCTGATGAGATGTCATATTATTTCAGCTTTTGCCATCTTCACGGAGCGGTCTAGGAGCTGTGTGTTAATTCGGTATTATCTGGCTTTGTAATATCAGTGCTAAGGGATTCATATTTAAAATCACTCAAGTTCATATTTTATCATTTTATCATCAGAGTCTTTTCGAGCTGTACAATTTGTTATGTTGATTATTTACTTGTTGATAAAGCACTTCTTGTTGTTGGTGGTGGTGGGGGCGTAGGGGGTAGGATACTTGTCTCAAGACCAAGAGGTCATGGGTTCAAATCCTACCTTCAGCACACCACCAATGGGTTCCTGAGCAAGAGCCTTAACCCCAAGTTGCTCCAGGGAGACTGTCCCCTGTAGTTAGAGAATGGAAGTCGCTTTGGAT
>JBBPDH010000011.1:13011011-13036224 GCA_037974565.1 Clupeocharax schoutedeni | reverse complement strand
GTGTGTGTGTGTGTGTGTGTGTGTGTGTGTGTGTGTGTGTGTTTGTGTGTGTGTGCGCATGTATGTATTTGTGCATCACAGCCAAACAGCAGTGGTCAGGTGGTGGGGAGGGTTCCAGGCCACTTCACACCAGTGCTGACCCCATCTCCCCACCATGGTGCAGTCAGACCAGTCTCACTCTCAATGCCTGACCCCAAGCCAAACACCACATCCTCAGAGGGTGAGCAGAAAAACACAGACATACACACTCGTTCTTCAGACACAGTGTAAGGGCTCAAACATTAAGCCTGCAGTTATCACGGTGATTTTACCACAGTTATAGGGTGCTGGTTTTGGGCACAGCATGGAATGGTTGGTAAATGTATCCATAGTAAAAGTATTGTCTGTTGGTTTATTGCTTTAGAAATCAGTAACAATGGTCAACATAGTAAAATACATCAATAAATATTAATAATATCTAATTACATCTGTTAACAGTAGGCTATCGCTACCAAGCAACACTGAGTGATAATTGTAATAGTTTCTGAAGATATTGGTGCATTTTTAAATATGAATATTAATGAGTGTGTGTGTGTGTGTGTGTGTGTGTGTGTGTGTGTGTGCACGCTCTATCTATTCAGGTTATTCCACCCCTGGCACCCCTACCGCTAACTGCTTTGTGGGACTGAGCCCTAGAGACCCTGCTTTCCTCCACCAGCAACAGGTGAGATGCTGCTAGTCTCACTCTCCTCTCTTCCTCACTCTGTTTTGCTCTCTTCCTCTTCATCTCTTTCTTCCCTTCCAAATCCCCACCCAGCTGTTCAACTCTCACCACAGGTGTCACGACAGACAAATAGCACTTCAAATCAAATTCGATGCCACATAGACTCTCTCTCTCCTTCTCTCTTCCTCTGTCTCTCTCTCTCTCCATCGTTCTCTTATTCTCTCTGTCCTCTCTAGTCCTCTCTCACACTCTCTCACCTGTCACTCACTCTCATTTTCTTTCTACCCTTTCTCTCTACCTATCGCTCTCTCTGACTCTCTTTCCATCTTTCTCATTCAATCTCTCTCTCTCTCTTTCTACTTCGTTCTCTCCTTGCAAAGTTGTTTAGAGTCATCGATGGGTAATGTCCAAAAGCCTAGCATATTATTTGTTGTTTGTTTTCTGACCCCCTTGACATACACTTAGCATCATTCAGCCCTGGTTGTGGAAACCTAGTTGCAAGTGTTGCTGATAGATTGCCTTTAGTTACTCTGTAACCATGGTGACCCACAGAGCCTCTAAGGTCATTCCAAGTGTGGGTCCAAGGGATTGTCTTGGAGAGAGCAGCCGCTCAGAAACCGGATCCATTTTCCCTGAATTCTATCCAGTCTGACTACCCTCTTCAGTACAGATTCTCATGTAAACTCAAAGTAACTGAGAAGAGCTATGGGTGGATTCACTTGCACACAATGAGCCCTCCAGCCTAATAGAGCCCAAGTTAGTGTGCAGCAGTTTTAGATTTATTCCTTGTTTTAAGTTACACGTGTCAGCATTTTCACATATTTTGCCGTTTTTATGGCATTGCTGGTGTTCCACTTTAATGCATGTTCTTCAGGATCCGAATGTTTGTTTGATTTTGACTTCCTCCCCCGAGGCCCATATCAACATTTATTGAATTTTGCTTTATATTGAATGTTAAATGTTACTGTAATACAATGGTTAGCATTGTCTCTGACTGGGCCAAACAGTTCACAGAAAAGCACAACACTTGGTGTGAATAGGCTAGGCTTGTAACACATTTAACAAAGTGATCTTTCTGGCAGAAGTCTGTTATAAAATAGAAATAGTTTTGTGTGTGTGTGTGTGTGTGTGTGTGTGTGTGTGTGTGGCAGCAACAGGCCTGTGTAGCATGAAAGGCCTGGTCCAAGGCCAGCATTTTCCACCCTGCTCTAATTGAATTCATCTGCAAGCGGCTTCATAATAATTAGTGGTTTTCTCCTACTCTGCTCCTGAGTTAGAGTAATGGCAAACCTCTGCTTTTATTGCTTTCTGGTTTGGCATAGCTGGACCAGTGCTGAGAAATGTGTAGCTCATCACCGCTCATATGCTGCAGAGCACAGAGCTTTTTTAAGACATGCTTTTCTTAACCGATAGTTTTCTTATACTCACATGTCGACATCCTTCAGAATCCTTTATATATCCAACAAATATGTGGACTAGCTGGAGATTTAAAAAAATTATATTTTTGTAGTAGAATGAGAACTTGTGTTCTAGGGATCTTACTAATGGTTATGATTCTTTTTATGATGTATCACATTTGTAAAATAGGTCAAACCAAAAAAAAGGAATAAACTAAACAATTATAAACCATGCACATCCTTCAGTGCACAAAATTAAAAACACTTTGGCAAATGACAAAGTATATTTTTTAAACAGGGTGAATCCACGGAAAGATAAATGGAGACAAATGAATATATATTTATTAATTTGCTTACATTTATTTATCGTGATGCATCGCTTGTTCAGTAATGCAGTAATGTATTGTGTGCTTTTATTTTAAAAGTACGGCGAGGTAGATACATAGATATTTTAAATGAATTTATATTAATGCATGCTTTTTCTTTATACATGGGCACTTTTGACAGATATCTCTCACTCACAGATCTGCTCAACTGCGGTGTCAAGCAAAGCCTCAGCCAAACACTTAGTGTCTTTTGTTTCAGCCATAATACACAGAATAAGGAGAAGGGTCAAAAACGGACAGGGTGATCTATCAGCTATCCATCATGTTTATATAAGCCTGGATCTGTGTGTATTTTCTGCCCAGTGATGTGTATAGAGGGGCCTGACCCATGCTGAACCTGTGGCTACTGAGCCCAAAAGCAGGGTAAATAACTTCTCCGGTATACCCTCGCCTTTATGGAGGGTGATTCATCATAAGATATTATGAGTTGTATTGACACCTGCGTTCCCCTGCCGGGCCTTTGTGCAGCGCGTGGTGTAACGTGCAGGGCCGTATAGATTACAGTCATCACCATGGCGTCACCTTACAGCTGCATGGCCATCCTTTCCCAGCATGCCGTGGGGCTGGGCGCTGTCAAGCTGTCTGCAACCTGAGAACGAACGTCTAGACTTCAGACGCTCAACAGAGCCCACTCACTGTGCAGACACGTTCTTTTCTCTGTTTTCTCTTTTCTCTCACCCTTCTGTTTATGCTTGCTTTCTTTCTTTACCCCCCCCCCCTTGGCTTTTCTCTTAGTGTCTTCTTTTCTCAATATTGGTTTACTCATCCCACATCTCATATTCTCTCTCTTGACATGCCCTCATTGGCGTTTAACCCTTAGAAGTCAGATCATTATTGTCATTATTGTCATATTATTTAAATTACAAAATAACAAAACTAATTACCTAATCATTTTAAATGACTTAATTGATTACATAATCAATTACAAATTATGTTTGAGCCTGTGCCTTTCATTTTTTGCCTTTAGATATGTGCTGAGCATTAAAGCCATAATATCCTTAAACAAATATGGGAATGACAACATTTTTTGAATCTCTCTTTTGAAAAAACATGGTACTCATGAAATGTAAAATTGCGCCCTGATTGCTATATCACCAGCCATTACAGCAACTTCTTCGGGTCTAATAGCATACAGATGGAAATGACTGAACTTCACGATGCCCCATTCTTTAATTCAATGATAAGAATTTTATTAGTAAAACACTGATTCCTGAAGAAAAAATATTTTTTCAGTCACATTTCATACTAGCTTATAAGCCTCCTTATAGTCAAGTCAGTGGTTTGGAAGCTTGTGTATGCATATACGCAAAGGACATTGCTGTTGGTGTCTTGACAACTGTTTGAGCGTACCTCATTTACAATAACCATCTGTGCACATGAGGGCCTTATAGCGGCAGCGGGAAAATGTTGGCCCAAATCACCACTTATGATTTGTAGCCTGGGGTCCCATGTTTAATTTGTGTATACGATCCCACAAGCCTTTCATCGCCAGCGTAGCACGTGACGTACGGCGTTGGGGCTGTACATGCATGTAACATATGACACAGACACACGGGAAGAAGCACAGGCTTTAAAGTGGCGGCTCTGGGACTGCGCCGATTATGGATAATGGACGGTTTCCTCTGATAAGCCCAGGCACCAGAGGAGCTCTTAAACACTGCTTATGTAATCCATCCAACGAGGAGACACCAAGGAAGTGAGATGGGATCATGACCTTTAAAACATTTCCATGACAACCCGAGAGACATTTATGTCTGGGTGGAAAGGTCAGTTTTTCTCAGTGAAAGTAGAATGAAAACATAAAGTCTTGCACTTAAAAGTCTTAAGACATTTTTTGATTGTTAATCTGCCCATGATTCACCCACAAATATATTCTTTTGGGGCAGATCTAGCTGTACAGAATACTGCTAAAATGTTTATTCAACCTCATGATTGAATGAAAATGCTTGGCACAACTCTAAATACTTATATTTAGTGTGTTATTCGTTTCCACTGGTATTTATTTTATATGCTCATGAAAAGGCCCAATGTTAGGATGGATCAGAGATAGATTTCTGGCCAATTGTGTAATTACACAGGTCAGTTTTTTTCAGTCACATCAACTTTTTGAATTATGAGTAATATTAGATTTGCAATAGACTTGCATGCGTTTTTTTTTTAAACACAGGCATCAATCAAGTAACTGTTTTAATATTTTCAGTGTGAAGTCAGACAGGCCACACTGTGGCATAGATATAATGATCAGTGTCAGTCAGCTACCACTGCTTCTTCTAAAACGCTCAGCATATGATTATTGTATGGTAATTTTAACAACTATCATGCAATGTATAAATAGCTTCAGCACAAAATCTGTACGTGCGGGAAATCATCATGAAAAACACCACAAAACTCACATAAACTGATCGCTGAAGATTTTGACCCGTTGTGTTATCATTGTCGCTGATGTTAATGTTATACATGGGAATGTTAAGAAGAACTGTATGTAAATTTGACTCAATATTTCAGCAACGTTTGTGGCACTGATTAACCGTATGAACACAGACAAACCGGTTGAGTCACAACATTGTTATAATGGCATGGTTGTTCAACCAAGCCCATTTGGAACTTTTAACCCATACACACTTGGGAAAATAACAGATGAATTTACACATGTAAACACACACACACATACACACACCCAAACACCTGCTCCAGACTGAGGACCCTGTGTAATGTGTTAAGATTTCATTAGCAATTCTCCCCAAGGGCTTCTCCTCCTCTTATACTCTCTTGCTATCTTTATGCATTCTGGGAAATAGCCTATAGCCGTACTTCTGGGACTGATCACTGATCAAAATCTTATTTGGCTTCATCAAATGTTAGCATGCTTATCTAGCCCCCAAACACAGCTGTTCACGAGCGCTAACTTGGCTACGACGCTAACGCCACAGCGCACCTCTGTGATCTGGTGGTGATATGGACAGATGGCACTAAACCTCCAGAAGCGACTCGGGCCCTAAGCGTCCTCTAAAATCTCGCTAGCACTGGGCTAATTGCTGACCCTGAGTTTGGTTGTTTGGTTGTTTGGTCTTGCTGTTGTTATTTTGTTGACACTGGCAAATCAGAGTGACATTTGGACAAGCTGTCCCTCTGTAAGCAAGATAAGTCTTGATAAGACATGAAATTTCATGCTGCAGGAATAGAATTTTAAATAAAAGGTAGTATGGCAGTAAAATGTAATTACAATGTATTTACATAGACTTGCATCGCTGTTGTGGGATCATTTCATGACAAATTTACCTGTAAATTGGTATATATTTATCTATATATATTAATGTTCATTAGAAGTTTTATTTTAGTGATACCACTTGCTAGAGCAGCTATAGAATGTTGTTATAAAACAGTATTTTTGTCCAGTAGGCAATTTCTCTATTGCCAGTAACCAAAGACATAGATCAAAAGTGCTCTCTGTGGTCTTTTGCTGTCCAATTACTGAAGTGCTGTTAAAAGGTACCATGCCATTTCATAATAGTATCCGAGAACAGACCTCGAGTGAACTGTCTCGCTATTTTCCAGGGCATGCGGCCTTGAACTTAAGTTTATGACTCAACATTAATCGCAACACAAGAGATGGCTTTTCACCACATATTGTGTGTGTGTTTTTTTAGTGTGTGAGGGTCAACCAAAACAGGACGAAGAAAAGCCGGCCACTGAAACAGTCTGATAGCTGACCTCGACTTTGACCCAAAGCCATTGTTTTCTGACTTCAGCTCTCACACACACACACACACACACACACACACACACACACACACACACTCTCACACAAAGTTGGCAGTGATACTGATGGAGGTGGATATCCGCACACTAACAGTGTGGAACTGAATCACTCAAGTACAATGCTTCACTTTGCTGCAATTTGAAGTGAAATTGTATGTCATTTCAGTACAGATTTAGTACAAATAGAATGGTTTTCTGACACCACAAATTCTCCTTACATTTTCTATATCTTCTCTGTTAGCTATTCAACACGCCGCACTGCATCTGTGATTTATAATTTCACTCACAAAATCTGGCCTTCTGAGCTAGCAGTAAA
This sequence comes from Clupeocharax schoutedeni, assembly GCA_037974565.1. Lineage (NCBI taxonomy): Eukaryota > Metazoa > Chordata > Actinopteri > Characiformes > Alestidae > Clupeocharax > Clupeocharax schoutedeni. Next base: position 13,029,663 of record JBBPDH010000011.1, on the reverse strand, counting down.
ATTACAATACGTTCCTGTTCACCGCCTGGGCTTGTACGCACTCTCCTAATTTATGTGGCTTTCACTCGGAGAAATGGATATTTTAGCCACCTGAACCTTTCCAGGTCAGCGCTAAAGCATCTTTGAAGTAAATATAGGAAATCAATTATTCACCTTCCTAGATGTATTGCGATGGAAATTGATTCAGTTTGGGCATGGCACAGGTGCTTTCCAGAAATGGCCGGCTCTATTGACTGAGAATAAGTGGCATTGAATATTCAGAGAGTGAATCTACCTGATTAAAGCTTGTAAATAGGCTGAGCATCTGACAGTACCGCAGGCGGGCAAGAAAGGAGTGCAATATTTTCCGCCATGCATTAGCAAAATGGAAAGTTCGATGAAGTGTCAAGTTTTGGCTTTGTGGCGTTTATTGCGGGGAACTGATTGTACGTGCTTTGCTGAGGTGTTTCAGTTTGTTTGCGGAGCGCATTATACAATTGAGCTTATACCAGCCTCATTCATACAGTTTCTGTGCATGTGTGTAGGTACATGTATGCTCATACTTTTGGATGCATTCTTTTTCTCCATCCACACCCATCTTTTCAAAGACATCTGCGTCGCACTTTAGAGGTCAGAACAAATAGAGAAAAAAAGTTACATATTTGACCACGATGACCAAAGCTGCCTCTACACAGCATGACCATGCTTCATTCAACCCATCTGCTTTGAACAAGTCCTAGCAGCCTAGATGACAAAGCGCATGCAGCAGATGGAATGCATGCCCCTATTCCCATACAGAAGCATTTTGCCACCAATGAATGATGTCCATGTGACCCAGTCTCTAGTTTAAACTAACCTCTTCTTTTTGCTTCCATAGCAGTTAATGATTACCCCACTAATGTTGTTGCATGCTACATATAACATTTGCTCTTTGTACGTTTAGCTTTTCCATGCAAGTTTTCTTAGACCCAGATTTAGCCTACTGTTTCTCTAAAATAAGTTTAACCATTTGAATTTAAAAAGCCTAGTTTAAAAAGGACTATCTTAAATGAGTGTAATCTATTTTATAAATCCAGCATAATATGGAGTTGTAGTTTTGGGTACAGCCTGCTCCTGGCCTTGTTGCATGCTTAATGTGTGTGTGTGTGTTAGTAACGTTGTGCTGGCCCCGTTGTCTGACTGAGAGGTGTTTGATTGACAGCTGAGGATTTGTGACTGGCCCGTGAATCAAAACGTCAGGTCTTATGGCTCAGAGGAGGCTTTGGGGATTTCTTGGCAAAGGTAAACGTTTCCTTTATTTTCAACACACCTCTCCATCAAGTCTCTCCTATGTCTTTTCTTTCACTTTTTCTTCATTATTTTCGTATTTATAGTGGTGCTCTCCATGCCCTTCCCAAATCCAGTTGGTCTATCCATGCTTTACCAGCAAATGCATACTTTCTGAGCAACTGTCAGACAAGCTTTACAGAACTTTGGCATAAGTTTTAGTCAGTGTAATGAGAAGTTGTTTTTTTGGTCAAAACCATAATGTTATCCTTATTGGATCACTATGTAAAGGCTTTGGTGTTTAAAATGCTAAGCTACTGACCTGGATTAGTTAGGTGTAACTGAAATTAGACAGAAATGACAGAATTTGCTGCCATGCTAACCTTACAGCAAGCTACACATAATCAAACACAACAGCACAGACGATGCACAATCAAATTAAACATAATTTGAAATGTATAGTGTACTGAGTTTTTAAGTTGTGAGTAGATTTGTGCACTACAACTACATGTAGCTCTTGCAACAGTTGCCACGAAAGAATACATTTGTGGGTGAAACACAAATATGTCGATTCAGTACTCTCATACTGTTTTTACAACATGATACACCTATATGTTGCTTTTTTTTCTTTTTTTCTTTAGTTTAATATGCAACTTCTGTCACTAACTGAAGGTTTCTGGCATAATTGACAGAGAACATTACAATAAATGTTATGCTATTTAATGATATCAGTGTTATATCATCTTTAGTACTGCTGGTTCCTATGTTTTGTGGCATCTAGTGGCAGCAGTTTCACTGAACAGACTTTTAACTGGTATCACATTCATAACTGCAGAAGGACTTTTCATAGCTTTTCGGAGCTATTTACTGCATGATGATTACAATATAATATAATTATAATACTATACTACCAGTTATATGGAAAGCAGTCATTGTCTAATTGTATACACTTCAATTCAGCTGGGTTTGTAGGACTTGAATGTTAAACACAAAGGTTATAAACACTTTTTTTTATAAAGCAGAATGTTATATTTTGCTTAACTGGTAAAGACAGTGTGACTCAGCACGTTTGTTCAGGAGCCAAATGTAGGTCATGTCCTCACTGTATCATGGAACCTTGCCCATTTTGAATTGCAAGAAGCGGGTGCCAAAGACATGACAGTATTTACACTGGTGTTGGAGCTGTAAATCACCTCCTTATGAGACTTTGTCCAATCTATCGGAGGTGTATGGGCCAAAGTCCTATAAAACTCTTTGAACTCTATTGAGTATTGTGTGTCAGTGTATGCAACAAGTTCTTCTTCAGCATGCCTTTCACAGACTCTCTTGGTTGATTAGCCCTCAGGAATGAGGACCATGGAATTCCTAGAAACAGAAATAGCTTCTAGTGAAATTCCTGTTTATGAAGGCACTGATGGTTAATGCTTATATTTCCCAGAAACAACAACAGTAACAGAGGCGGTTGCTTATACCATAACTCTAGACATACTTTTCAGATGACAAGCATCTGTTTTTGGCTTTCCAAAGCAGCAGGCTGCATATTTCTAAAGGTCAGCTTAGCTGTTCTGAGCCCCGACAGCCTTAATATGTAGCTGTTCTGTGTTTTATCACCTCCCACTGAAATGATCTTCTCAGTCCGCATGGGCATACATTTTATAATACCATTCAAATTTTAATTTCCTGAAGACAGTATCTGCAGAAATGATTTTAAACAAAATATCGTGTCATTTATTGCACATATCTTGTCCCTCCTTGGAGATTGTTGCTTTCAGTTTCGCAACCTACTTTCCTGCCTTTTAATTGATTTTGTTTTTGTACACTGTGAATATCTTTGACATCTTAATGATAACTAGATAAAGATTTTTAGCAAATTGTCTATTTAAGCATTTTTCTCTTGGTCACTGTTTTGCTCTTTATGTCAGTGCTGGCTAATAGTGTGTGTACATCCACTAATGTTTTGGTATGCATGATCGGAATCATAGTATTTTCAGATAGTAGCTTAAAACAATTGACATTTGACATGTTTTTCAAAATTAATTTGATAATTATTTACTGGAGGAGTGATCCACTTCTATTGCACAGTGTACATCGGTAGCAATATTCCTTCATTTGCTACAAAAACAGGTTTTGTTGTGTATTTCTCTGTCATGCTGGTCCAGTTACATTTTTATAAATGTTATGTATCTGAAATGACACCAGCAAGTGTGTGAACAAAACATAAAAAATGTCCATATCAATTCACAGTCCATATAGTGGTACCTCTATTCATTTTGTTTATTTCAGAATGTTTTACCGCATAGCAACATGTTGAAGGTATTTGCGCTCTATCTTTCACTCTCTCTTTCCTTCTCTTTTTGCTTTAGCTGAGTATCTCTCTCTCTCAGTCCCTCTCCCCAGCCCTGGAAAAAAAAATCCTTGCTCAGCGCTTCCTCTCAGCACTTATTCTGTGGTGGGTCAGAGCAGCACGCTCAGGCTTCCTCTGTGGTCGCCACGGTTACTGGGCCTCTCTCTCCAATCCTATCCCCTTTTTTTGCCTCCTAAAACACCAGTGGAGGTACAGAGAGGAATGCATTCCATCACTATCTCGCAATTCTCTGATCAATGTTTAACAATGACCCCGGTCGACTTTATAAGACCAGTTTCCTGGTCCAAAATCCTCTTTAAGCAGAAAACAGTCTGACATAGTCGAAGGCTAACATAGTTTTGTGAGCCAGGCTCTGGCTGATTGGGCCGCTGTATGTAAATGTAATTTGTTGCTTGCATGCGGATGGGGCTGCATTGGCGGAGACTTGTGCATGTCGGCCCATGGCTCAACCCAAATTGAATTGCAGCCAGTCTTGCTTATTGCCATCCTGGAGGAAATGGGGTCAGCAATCCATTAAGATGCCATTAGATAATCTAATTTAGGGCCTGATCCCCAAACGAAGCACGCTGTTAGCTTACCCCCACAGCCCGGTGAGTTTTGCAGGGAAGGAGAGCAGGATGGAGGGGTGGTTAGTGAGCAGGGTTCTGCGACAGTGCAGAATTTGATAAGGGAGATGAAGCGTGAGGAAAGTTGTTTGTTCCCCTTCTCCCCCCTCCTCCATAACCCCCTGTAACCCCCTTGTGGTCAGGAGCTGTCACGTCTTAAGCCGTCTGGTATCCAGGGGAAACCAGACATTAGGTAATGCCAGACTGAACTTGAAATTGTTAAAGAAGGGGTGGCACCCCACTAGCCCTGGCGATCAATCGGCCAGGAAACAGCACTAATGGCACTCAGCACAGGGTCGAGGCTGGGCTTTGGGGACAGAGAGCCATGGGAGGATTGAGCAGTTGAGGACCATCTGCAACTCCCAGAAAGTAATCCATTACTGCTGGGCTCTCCTGTGTTACTCGTGGAGTGAGTGGTATGTAACAAAGGGGGACTGAGATAGAGAGAGACAGAAAAGGGATAAAAGCTAACAAAGCTAGCTTAAGAAAAAAAGTCCAAAGCCAAACCACTTCCCTCCACTGTGCTCTCTTTGTTCAGGAAGGTAGGAAAAACTTAATCTCTCATTTCCTGTCAGATGATTTCTGGCAGGTCAGAGAGAAAAAGAAAAAAAAACGGTAGAAGGACGAGCCTTAAGGTAGAGAGTGAGTGATAAGAGTGGAGGAAAGCATTAAAAAACCCAGTCACATTAAAATGTATGTGTCGGTTCCTTATGAGTAAAACACATCAACACTATTTGGTTTTTTAATTCTTTTACTTTTGGCAGTCACTATTTTATTAATGTGGATATCATGTACACATCTGAATGAAGAAATGATGCCGCATTCCTCTTTTTCGCCCCTGATTCAAAATACACTGAGTTTCTCGTGTGAAGCAAATTTTCATTTCTTTAGTTCTTTCTTCTTTTGTTGTCTTCTCCTGTTCGGTTTTGCCCAGCCTTCCTTTCACTCTGCTTCTGCCTCACGCTTTGTAAAGTGCAACCGTGTTTGTGGTGCTGCAATCATAAACTTTGGCCCTATTGTTTTAAGTGAAGTCTGAGCCCCCTTAGCTGTGGGTGATTTGTATAAAATGCAGACTGAATCATTAGCCGCATTCATGGCCGTAGTCAGGCATGTCACTCCAGGCAGCCAGAAGAATAAAGTCAGTGTTCTACATCCGCCGAGTCCCTGACGCCTTCACCAGCCATCAGCTTGAGCCCCTCATGTCCTTTTTAGAAAACAAACAAACCCCCAAAGAAAACTCCCTTATACCCCTCCTCACTCCACCTCCACCACAGCTGATCCACTGAAGCTATGCACCTGCATTTCAGAGGTCTCAGGGAAAAGTCGCTCAGTTTCTTCTATTTACTGTTGCCTTCCTTCAAACAACACACTATGTCCTTTCTTGCCCACCCCACCTCTACCGCCCACACCCGGCCAATCCTGTCCCTTTTTCTTTTCTTTTTCATGGGGGGAAAAAGTAAAAGAGAAGGAGAAAATAACAAAGAGGTGGCTGTGTGCACCGGGCACTGTTGAAAGAAGTAGGAGCACGGTCTGTAATCTGCAAACAGAAAGCGCCGATTGTGTGAGACAGGTATTTAGGAGAGAGAGGGAGACGGAAAAAGAGGAGGAGGAGGTTTGGGGTGGGTGGTGGTGGGGGGGGGGACACTGGTTTCTGGCCTGGCTAATTATTCGACACATGTACGTACCATTCAAACCCCCGCTATCCTCCCCTCAGGGAACAACATGCTGTTTGTGCACCCCAGTGCTTTCGCATTCAAGGCCTGCGCCGCCGTTTGCAATTAACAGTCTTGTGTTGTTGTGCGTGCTAGCATGCTAGCCGAATGCGGATGGGAAAGTACGGTACACAATCAACCCCTGACTTAACCCTATTGATCAGAGAGTGGGTGTCAGCCCCTGGGGGATTGAGATGGGTGCAGGCGCTCCGGGGGACTCCCTGTCTCCTTCTCCCTCCACTCACTAAGGAAGCTTTGTTTCTGTGGGTTTCCTGTGCCCCCAGTGCTATCCGTTGTTAAGGGGTGGGGAGTGAAGCGGTTTACACAGACTGTGGGAAAAAATAATCAAATTAAAGCTGGTAATCAACTTGCACTATTATAAATAAAATATGCAACGCAATGCATAGTGCCTCCTAATTATAAACATGAAGATATAGATTTATAAAGGATTTTCAAGTTGTCCCCAGTTGAACCTTCTGATGCTTGGAGAAACTCAATGATCTAGAAAAAAAATCTATTTTGCAATAATTTAATGACCAAATATATTGACTGCAGCATGATGTTTAGTATATTACAACAGCGGGAACCTTGGATAACCATCAACCTGTATTTTTTTGGAACATGTGATTACTTTTTTAACGCTTTCTCTTATCTGTTATCTAACAATTGACATTCAGTCAGAATGCTTGTACCTCGTATTATTAGTTGTTATAAGTTGTCTACATTATCTGTATTATGAAGGGCAATATGACAGTATATTGCACAGCCCAACTTTCTAAATGTACAACCCTGAAATATTTTGACAAACACTTTAGTGTTAATTATATGATGTGCTTTCACAAGCAGATTTCTTTCCAGTTCTGAACAAATTCAATTTTGGTATTTAAAGCATAATGACAATACTTTTGCTATCCCAAAGTAATGACTGTTACTTTTTTTTCTAATGGTTTATTCATCACAATATTTTGTGCAAGTGAGCATGTGAGTATTTTTCAGTTATTAGTATGTTTTCTAGTATTGCACTGTATTTAAAAAAAAAAAATCTTTGTCTTTTGTGTGTCCACAGTCCTGGTACCTGGGCGAGCATAATTCCATTCCAAGTGTCGAACGGGACTCAGATTCTGCCAACAAATGTCCAGAATTACAGCATAAACATCATTGGTGAGCCCCTTCTTCAAGCAGAGACAAGCAACTGACCGAGCAGGGGCCGAGCCTAGATTCTGGAGTGGCAGGTCCGTGGACAAACCAGCAAGCAGCACTTATACAATCGCCATTGACTTTTATCCCACCCACTGAAGGACTTTGGCCTAGAACAGAGGAGTGGGCTGGGTCAAAGCTGGCACGAGCCTCTCCATGCCAGTCAGTCATTGTGTGAGGAGGCCCCTCAACTGACATACTGTGATATTTACCGTAAAAAAAAAAAATTAGATGCCTTAATGTTTTTGCATGACACGCTAGACTCTCGTAGTGTTTTCTCTCATTCTTACGTCACAATTTCTAGTCTTGAATTTCGAGCAGGTGTAGAAGGAGAGGCACACAAGGGCTGGCTGGCTGGACATTTTTGGAAAAGCAGGCTCCGTTCCCGACAAACGCATCAAACAAGGCTCAAGCTATTCATTACATATCTATAGGAACAATTTTTTTCAGCGATACTAAGGTTTCTGTTTTTCTTTTACCCTCTAAATTTCAGTTTCCATGATCAAAAGTCACCTTCGGGTATCTGTAATCCTGTCAGTCTTTGATTTGTATTTCCTTTAAAGGTAAAGGTTAACTTTACTCTCTTAAGAGTTTAAAACTCTGAGAACCTTTTTTTCAGTGAAAGAAAAAGACCTGTATTACTAGGTTAGGGAAAAAAACTACCCCATTCATTTTTTGATATATCCTGGACAGGATTTTCAAAAAATGAAGAAAAAAAAAAGAAAGAAAATATCTCATATGAGGCAAGTGCAATTTAAATGATTTTTTTACTGAAGGGAAGCTATCATAGTCTGTCTGCCCTAGGACTCTAAAGGAAAGGGGAGTAAAAGTTTTAAGTAAACTTTTAAATCATAAAAATACAATTTAAAATTGCATCCTCAAATATGACAATGGGGGATAGTCGAGGGTGGAAAAGTGTGATTGACAGTGAACGTTTACCAGAGCGGAACTGAACACGAACAAAACAGCACTTATCTTGAGCCGTACCTGAGCACTTGGGTAGCTTTTTGTTTTAATTTATTTTGTGAAATGACAAACAGAAACTTAAAAAGGTGAAAAGACACAAATACACAGCGTGTATAAAATGGCTTATTTTTGATGTAGTACCCACCAGTTTAGTGCGCATTTCCATTTGGGCCATTAGCTTATAAAGCTACTGTTTACAATGTGATATTACAAGAAACATGGGGAACGCAGGCTGGTGAAGTAATTTAAGAGAAAATGTGTGAGTGTGTGGGCGTGTGCATGTGTGTGTGTGTGTGTGTATGTGTATATGTGTGTGTGTGTGTGTGTGTGTGTTATGTGTAAAATCTGCACTCAGTTAAACACTAACCTGCAGGGTGAGGCTAGGTCTCATGGTGCTTCTATTATGCCCAGTTTGGTGGATCCCAAGAGTTGCAGTCCCACAAATCCACAATTGTTCACGGCAGTCCCAACGACATCGCCTCTCCAATCAGATATATTTATATAACTAATCTTTCCAATAATCTTAATTTGCACGAAGATATATAGTCCACATTACGTGCCTTGCCTTTGAATATAGACATCACTACACTTGTTTTTGCTGCATTTATTACCGTTTTAGAAAAAAAATAACATTTTTATGATAAGAAATATTTTGTACTCTGGATAAATTTGTGACATTGTTGATTTTTAGCTCCATTTACTACTTTATCTCACACTTACAGTGCATATCAAGGCTGTGTATAGTTGCCGTTCTAAAGTTTATAATCAACCAGCATTATTTTTCAGTATTTTGATGTTTTTGTTTTTTTTTTTGTTTTTTCCATCTTCCAGTCATTATTCGGGAGGGAGGGATCGAGAATTATAAAAATTATGCAATACCAAGTTTTGCCTATGTAGGTAGTGCTTTTAGCTTTGTTGATTATTAGAAGCTAGTATGGAGATACAAATAGTGTAAACATTTATTTTGTTGATGTTGTCATGGTTAATGTTGTTGTTGTTGTTGATGTTGTTGTTATTTTCCTTTTTTTTTTTTTATTGACCAAAGTGGGAACTGCATCCTATGCAGTGTATGACAAGGTCTTTTTTTTTCTTTCTCTTGAGTGTACTGAAAGACGGAGAGGCGCGTGTAAGGGTTGTTTTGTTTCGTATTCTCTGCGAGGGGGGTAATTCTTTTTCTACACTTTGTAGCGTGTCTGCAAAGGATGCACCATTTGGTCTAATATGGCTGCAAAGTCACTGATCTGTCTACTGTGACTAACCTACACCTTCTTCAAACTTCACACCTGGGGTGCTAGCCTGACTCCTGAAAGAAGTTCATGTTCATAGGAGAGAAAGCTTGGCTTGAGAGCGACAATCAGCAATGAAGTTCAGATCGAAGCACACATTTCCAAACGTGGATGTGGCACTGAGGCACACGTCGCTGAGATCAATCCAATTTGTCTTGAGATAAACTATTTTCGTGCAATGAGGACGGTTCATTTTATCTGTGAGCTACGCATCGCCTGTCACTCCGAAGATGCCCAAGACCTTTTAACATGAGTCCCATCTTGTTTCGTCAACATTCTCTCGTTTTTCTTTATTGTCGGTACTGTGTCTTGAAAGCTATGAAGAGTAACCGATATGTGAAGCATTGGTTCTGCATATTATGAGTAGCAATATGCAATTTCAAAGTAGATGCCTTAAATTTTTACGAAAAAAGTGGCTTATTGTAAAATGCGTTACAATCACACACGCTGTCCTGCGTGATAAACCCTCTCACAATCAGAAAAATGAATTTGCTATTGTTTTGTTATCTTGGAAATATTCCCAGTCATAGCCTTATCGAGATGTCAGTCAGGGTTGGGGACACGGCGTTAGCTCATTATCTGTGTTTTATATTATCTTTTTGATAAGCTATGGACTTCAGAGGAGGAGCCTTATCTATTCCCCATTTGGTCTGAAGGACTAAGATATCTCACTGCTGATTAAACATTTAGCACTTATACAGCACATAGGCAATCATCCACCTACAGTGTCCTTTCAATTAAACACTGAAGACTAGAAAGCATAACTCAGGCCTAATGCAGCACGGGGCATTACCAGGATTTGGTTATTAGATTTTCTTTCAAGACGATCATGAAATGATCGAAAGTACATCACATTTCAGAAATTTGCACTTAAGTCTAACTGTTGATGAGCAGATGTAGAATCATTCGACCGTGACCCATGTCCTCAAAGAAAGAAAACGAATACAAGAGAAAAAAAATCTCAAGCCAAGCTAAATCTCTTCTCCTTCACAAATATGCTCATTCTAATTTAGAAAAGTTTAAAAAGTAAAAAAAAAAAGAAGCCACCCCGTTTTATGTGCACTGTTCTGCCTTTTTTATTGTTTTTTTTTTTCTTAGGATTTGATTCAATTGAAGTGCTTTGCAGCCTTTTGGCCATTGGCAATGCCACTGAAGTGCATTTCCCCTAGGGTGATGGGAGTGTCAGGGTCATAGTATTGTTTTCGTGGTTTTAGGTGCGTTCAGAACTCTGAAGAAGGCTGTGGGCAAGGGCCACTATGATGGCCGAGGTAATAGCAATAGTCTTTGGTAGTAGTCCTTAGGGGTTAAAATCTGCTCTGGCAGCTCCGTGAAACTTGTTTGTGTTGGTGCCGTGTGTGTGTATGTGTGTGTGTGTGTGTGTGTGTGTGTGTGTGTGTGTATGTGTGCGCAAGTGTGTGTACAGCTGACTCTGACACTATAAGATGTGAGCAAATAAGGATCTTTCTAATGAAATGCCTGCCTTGTAGACAAAAGTTTGTACACTGTAAACCTTTTCTTTTCTTTACCATTGTTTGTAAAAAGCAAACTTTTTAAAATAATGTCAATAAATTTGATGCCCAACTTTTTTTTAATTGTAAAAAAATATAGGCTACAACAAAATTGTCTTGCTTCTGGACTCGAGTTACAGCTCTAGCTGCCCGTTAAATGAAAATTAGAATGGTTGTGTATTTTTTTTTAATTATTATTATTATACTTAAAAAGTGGAGATTGATTCCTATATGGGACTGTAAATGTTTTTAAGAAACTGATGAAGGTCTTTTGTTGTGTTTCGTGTAGATTAACATGGATTTTGGAGACATTTCATAAATGTTCAGAGTGTTGTTTTTTTTTTGTTAGTGTGGACATAGGGTGCGTGTGATGTGATAATGTGATTTCAAAAATGGGAAGAGAAAAAAAATAGGTTAATGTTTTGTTGTTATAGGATGAATATGGAAATACTCATCACTTTAAAAAGGCACCTGATTCTAGTATGCCAACAGTGAGTACCAGGGTAAAATCGTTAACAACATCACATGTTGTTCTGCTGTCTTGTGCAAAAGACAGCATGTTATTTCCCCACATTGGTAGAAGCTTAAACACAATGCAGTGCACATTTTTGTGTGACCCGCCACGCTGATGCTAACACAGAGGCATGTTCGTTTCATAGTGTTTACATGTGTCCCAGTGTGGGCACTGATTGCCATGCTAAGATAAGTGCTAGTCACGGTCATCGTGTAGTTTTCCAGGCCAGACTGGTACTGGGAGGACTCCAGCTCCCAGCAGCCTTTGCGTGACCCTGTAGGCATCCCGTCATGTCGTCATCACAGAGGAGAATTTGGCAAACAGCATTTGCACTTTCCACAGTTCCCACTACCCCTTTCATTGGTGCGTTTCTTATCGTTTGGGTTGAGTGTGCTCTAGTTAGCCTGAATGGTTGCATTTAGTCTGATTGAGTGTCATCATGGTAGCTCATAACTCTTCCCCCCTCAGCACAGCGTACAGTGTTATGAGGCTTACGGTCAATGAGGAGATACAGTCAGTTTCCTCCCTTTTGTTGTGTTTCTGTAGTGATATTTTAGATGTTTCTTCTTTTTCAAAGGGCTGATCCTTTTTTTTTTGGAATTTTTAAAATCAGTTTATTTGTTGATTACATTTTTTTTCCTAGCATTACATGAATTACATGACATGAGATGATGGCCTGGTATAGTTGAGTATTACACGTGGAATTAGTTCTAAAAGCCATGTTCATGGACATTGAGAAGCCCACAAGTATTTTCCTTATGCAAGGAGGACTAGTGGCACTCATGCAATATCTGTCTTTAGTTCACCTGACTGTGGATCACTGCAGGAAAAAAAAAGGCAGGAGGACCTTTTAGTCCATTTCTACATTTCCATGTACATTATTAGGGCATTTTCAATGGCATGAATGAACATCAGGTTGACATAAACAGGAACGTTTTAAAAAACCAGCATATTATGAGACGTTTACCAAAAAAAAAATAAAAAAAAGATAAAAAAATGATATATATATACAGTATATATATATATATGTTAAGCAGTGCCTGTTCCAGCTCCGAGTCTCAGTGGACTTCCCATTGTAAATAATTAAATACTGATTGAGATTTCTTTGGGGAAAAGAGTAAATAAAACAGAAAAACAACTTCAGTCAAAACAGAGTGTGTGGGATGCCTCTTCCTGTATTTTTTTTTCTCCTGGGTTTTATGTGATGTGTCCTTTTTAAGCGTTTTTGTGCTTTGTTCATTTTGAATATTTTAGTCATATTGGATGGAGTGCCCTGGTCTCTCGATATTTCTTTGAGGAGATTCAATGAGTAGTTGGGCAGTGTGTTTCTTTAGATTGTCAATGCTACACTTAGTACTACAGTAGATGACAAAAAAAATGTCAGTTGAAAAAAAAAAAAGATGCTTGCCAGCTCCACAGCAGGGTTGATTTCGTTTGGGTCTTGTGGCACTTTTACACCCTCTGCAAAGTTAATGGCATTTTCAGACATGGATTTGTGACATAACAACAACAGCAACAAATGTTTTACGGTTGTATCAGCCTCTAGTGATTGTAGTAACACCGCAGTTGTATGCAAAAGACAACGTAAGTTCATGAATGTACGTCATAGACTTTTCCAAACCTTTGTGTTTTATTCACAGTTCAGGAAATGCAGGTATCCTTCAAGAAGCTGTACAGCGAAGGCCTTGTTTTTCAACTGTTTTGATTTCTTCAGTTTGTTTTCTTTTATTTTGTGATTTTGTTTTCAGTTTTCACAGCTAAACTGTAGGCACTGCCTTCAAGCTAGTTGCATCTGGGGGCTAAAATTGCCACAAGATTAAAAATGAGTGTAAATAGCGCTTGACTTTTTTGTGATTGTTACTGTTATATCCAGCCTATACTGCTAGCAGCTGTTTTTACTGCAGTCAATTACTGGAAGTGGATATATTTCCTATGCAAAACTGTTTAAACAATAAAATGAGCTATGCTACACATCTTAGCGTTGTCTCGTTTTTTGGCTTGTGAATCTTTTTTATACAAATGAACTTCTGCATTGTTGAGCATTGAGTTCTAATTCTGGGAAAACAAATGTCACAATGGCTTAGAAATTGTGCTGACAATCTAAAAATACTATGGAACAGTCATTCGCTGTTGTTGTGTACACCTGCTGCCCCAATGAAAACCTTTATAGCTGTGAATATCAGGTATCGCTTTAACATCACTGCTGTCAGAACTTTTTTTTTTAATAATCTTTGCACTCAATTTGAAAACATCAGCTGCCATGTTCTTTACATGTGAGAAATATGAACATTTCATGATTAATGGATCATGATGAATAAACCCTTTTCTGTAGTTTCTGTTTCAGAGATACAAGGATTTGTTACAAAAGAAGCGATATGTCACATGCAAAAACTTTTTTGTACATTTTTTGGTCATTTGATTGAGTTCCACAAACCAGCCTGCTCACTGAGTAAACAAGGAAACGCAGAAGTGACAAAAAATTCACCCTGTCGCGCTGTGATTTTTTTTTTTATTCAGTTGTTTGTTCTTTAGGAGTGTGCAGTGAAACAAGAAGAAAGAACCACGGCAGTGTTTTCATGTCCAAGTCGGATTCGCACGTTCAGAGTTCGTTGTGAATACCCACCACTGTGTCTGCGAGATAAGCCTGCAGTGCTGCTGGCTGCACTTGGTGGCATAGGACGCCTCTTAATAATCGCATGCTCCGCTCAGGGCTGAGAATAAGTTGATTATATTCAGGCCTCGATGGGTGCCATGTTGGACTAACATGAAAACCATGGCCCTCCTCAACCCTTATCAATTAGGCCGAAACCAACACCTGGCTGTGGTCGCAGAACGACTTTGCTTTGGCCATAAAACAGAACAATATGGTGCTATGCTGATATAAAATTACCCCAATACATAATGGTTGTCATTATGCCATTTATCAAAATTGGCCAGTTAAGTAAACATCTGGCTTCAATAGGGAGGCGAAAGTCTGTAGGGTTTTGGCTCTTCATGTGTCCTACATATTTTCCAAGAGGTTTTTTTTCTTTCCTGTTTTTTTCTCAACTAAAGCCTCCGGTTGGTGATTTGATGAAGTTAAGTGCTGCAGATGATGATGCAGGTCGATTAGGTTTTTGTGTGGCAGAAGGAGAGCGAGAGCAGTGTTCCATTGCCTTTGTTCGGGATAGGGATGCTGGAGGCTGGACCTTGTTAGAGAAACAGGAGAGCAGAGCACTAGAACAGTAGTTCGCACACACACCTAGAAAACAACGCCCAAAGCCCACTTCATGTTCATTAAAACACTAATTATTCAGTTATTAATCTTTCATCGATTATTAATCTTGATTTATCAGTGACCTCCGTAATACTCTACACCCTGAGAAGCTGTTTGTTCTTAACCCCCCACCCCTCCCTAAAACGAAGGATCATTATTCAGTTGCTAATCTTATATATTTAAAATCCGGCAAATAGGTTTATTTGATAACTCCCATGAGAATGAGAGAGTGAAGTGTGGACGCACCTTTTATGGTGTTAAAGGGGTGTTGTTAAGTGTGACATAAAACATTTTTAAAACAATGACTTTTGTGTGTTATTTAATATATAAAAAGATTCAAAAATGTTTTTTTCATTAATAATAAAAATTAATATCCATGTTTAATGTAGAAATTTTTATTAACCAGTGCCAGGCTGAGGGTTAGATCAGACTAATTTATATACAGACATTTGAAGCTTTATGTTAGCGAAGGCAGAAAATCGCCAGTTACATTGAATGAAAAGTGTCAAGAAGTTAAAAAGAGGCTGTGATGTTCAACTGGCAATTCTTCATCTGGCTTCATTTTATAGGCATGGATTTCAGCCATAACAGTTGTTCAAGCAGTGCTTATGAAACCATACGTCCTCTGCAGTGACGCTATGCTCGGAATGTTCCTGTTCTTGCCATATTTTCAGCTTCGCTCCGCAGTAGTGACCGCTGCAAAATCTGTGTTGTCCTGAAATGTGTCAAAGACAATTAATGGAACATAAAATGATAACCATGCAAGTCAGCATACTTTTTAGACTTTGGAAAAGCATTTATGTACAGCACTTCTCTTGCAAAATGCATTTCTTGCCCATAATCTGTTAATATGGAGGTCATGTGAAAAATAAGGTGGATATTAAATTCAATCGTGTGCAGGCATATGTGTCTGTTTAATACTGGAATGGATTTAAATGTGGCTTTTAAAATCTGACACATAACGATAATTCAAATGTGTAGTTATGAGAGTAACTGAAGTACCTATACAGACCATTCGGAGTTGAAGAAGTTAACCTTTCCTAAACGAAAGAGGTGCCAGCTGCTAAATGACAGACTGAACGATTCTATTAAATCAATCCCTGCCGTCTCTTAGAAAAAACAAACAGCAGAAAAGAGAAGGCAGAAAGACGAGCAGTAGAAAAAGCAAGACTGGCAGCGCTCAGTAGAGTAGTATAATCCCACAGTCAGCATTTATTGGTTTATGTGCTGTTATCATTTCATGCTTATCCATGAAGAACCTCTTTGTGTGGCCCCCCAGTAGACAGGAGCGTGGGATTTTATTACGTCTGTGCATCAGCGGGGTGTGTGTGTACAGAAACAGGTGTTCAGCATTAAAGTGTTTGTGTGTGTATGCAGGGGGGGGGTGACTTTCGGCACAAAGAGAAAACACCACAGCGTTGTCTCTAGAAGTGGCGTGCAGTGAGTTGTAGTGGTGGGGTGGGCTTGTGAGGGGACGAGGAGGGGGAGTCCCCTGAATGGTCTCAGGATTAGCTCCCTCACTTTCCCACAGACCCCTCCCTACCCCCACCCTGCAAAACACACACACAGCCAATTTGCATATGCCACAGACAAGGAGGGACGTAACAAACAAACTTGATATTGAGCCCTGACTGCCTATTCAAAGGATCTCACAGACACACTCCCCTGCTACGTTCCGTTCTCATACAACCCCTGCTTCTCACTAACACGAGTAAACATGAATGCTGCCGGCCCTGGGACAGTGTGTGTGTGTGTTTGTGTCTGTGTGTCTGCAGGGGTGTAATGAGTCTCCTCAGAGGCCAGAACGCAGCACAGATGAAAGCCAGCAGACGTGGACACAGATGGACGTGTGCATCACCGCAATGATCACAGTCATTAGAGGCTATAGGTAAATGCAGCCAATCTGCTTTCTACCCTAGATGAAACCACGACATTAGAAATCGCCCCAGCGTCCTTCCATTTCTCTAGAGATGTTCTTGCTTAACTTCAACCTACTGAATGCAAATAGCACACTCGCACTGGGAAATGAAGCCAGATTGAAGTGTACTGTTACCTGGACCATGTACTAGACCTTCCAAAACATGAAGTGGGGAGAACTGCAAACTCGTTACATTCAGCAACCACAGAAGAAGAAGAAGAAGAGGAGAACAGAAGTCCATCAGAGGTCCCCAGACAAAACTGGGTGTCATGTTTAATCAATTATTATTTCAGTGCAGCTTTTTTCCATTATGGCATTATGGCACTGATTGCAGTGACAAGACTGCACTGATGGGCAACATATTCCAATGCACGAAAATTGTTGTGACATAAGTTTGCATCAGGTAATAGAAGATTCAATAAAGCTTCAGTGAGTTAAAAACATTACTCTTAGCAGCTTTTATCAGTTTTAGAAAAACATTACTCTGAACAGCTTTTATCCAATTCATATTAGATTCATTTTTTTTATTTGGTTTTCACCAGGATGTAAATGTAAATGTAGCCTTAGGCTATCTGCAATAAGCGCTTCAAATTTTGACATTTCATAGGTGTAACGAGGTACCCATTTTTAGGCTAAATTTAGCTTGCTAATGTTTACTATGTGCTTGCCTACCTGGCTTTAAATGATGTTCTGTTCTGTTCTTTCTGCTCAGCCAGTTGTTTTGTTTTGTTTAAGATGAGACTATGGCATTCTGTGCTGTACTAAAGACTCAAAGTCTTTATTTATATCTGATACATAAATCAGTCAATGATAAAAGAAAGAATTTATTCAATTCATAATTAACCCAAAGCTCGTAACATCGAGGCCGCAAAATAAAAAGCAAGGCCTGGGGATAGTTTGAAAATTGAATTGTATTAAGTGCTTTGTGAGGATGTTATCAGACAGCTACTTAGCGCAGGAGAAAGCATTTCAGCTATGCATGGACTGCCTACCTTGTCAGCATGAGCTGTCAGATAACGACTACAAAAGAGCCAGTATACTGTAATCCAGCTGTCAGGAAAAAGCTCTCGATTGACCACAAACCCCTCTATTGTTACCACTGACGTGCGGGTTTTTATCCTGTGAAAATTACACCGGGATTAAATGCATTAGCAAAACCTTTCCTCAAAAATACTCAATGACTCCCTGCAGACTTCAGGACAGAGCTGCTTAAAGTGCTGACTCATAAACACCGAAGCAGTGAAATATTCATTTACAAGCGTAAAGGTGAATGTTGGCTTTTTAAGAGCTTTAAATCAATTTGAGCATAGCTCATTAACATATGAGCTCACTAACATAGTTCATGTAATATGTTTAAATTAAGTGTACTTATTTTATATAAGAAATATTTATAAAAATGCCTCATTTTATGAGTACTGGCCATACCACATCTCAAATCAAACTCGATCATACTGAATCAGCGTCCTAAATCATTCATAGCTTTAACATATTGAATAATAAAAATGCATATTACATGTCTGAACATAGAGCTCCGGGAAAATAATAAGAGACCACGGCAATTTTTACGTCAGATTCTCTATGAGTATGTCTGTAAGGTTCCTATACAAACACCTCATTCGGATTTATGAGGTACTGATAAGGTGAATCACATCTTATTTAATGATGAAAAATATTGTTGTAATCAACACTGTCCTCTGGCATTGTGACCAGATGACCAACTGGATGGCAAAACACTACTAGAAGTTTGTCAAAGGTAATTATTTGAACAAGTGATTTAAGTAGTGCTGCCGCAATTATTCGACGTATTCGCCGTAATCGAATATGAAAATTGGTCGACGACAATTTTTTTGCGTCGCATATTCGGCTATTTATTGTCTCAAACGACTCGTCCAGAGCGCTTTTGCTTGTCTGAGTTCACGTAATTCCTTTCCACACCACTAGTATTTGCTGTGCTCACCCTGCAGGCTACGCTGTCTCTTCTCCTCTTCTCCATGTTTTGAGGGGGTGAAATGCTAATCCCAATTATTTGTCTGTTTCTGCCAAAGTAAAAGAGACTTTGGCAGAAACAGAATCAACAAAT
>JBBPDH010000011.1:12973854-12986191 GCA_037974565.1 Clupeocharax schoutedeni | reverse complement strand
GCTAAAATATCAAGGTGAAAGTCATCATAGCTTGCGTAGTATAGACCCAGCTCCCAACCCAACTTTGTGTATAGATTAACGGCGATATTTTTTTTATCGCACGATAAGGGTCTCACATTAATGCAGCACTTTAACGCCGATAATGGGCCACCACTAATATATATATATATATATATACACCATTTCAAAAGTAATAATTAATTACAATACAGTTGCTAAGTCAGTTTTCCCATTTTTAATAAAAAAATTATATAGATTTCAGTTTCCTGAAAACCTAATAGAATGCTGTGGAAGCTTTAAATACCTTTTTGCTGTTGGGCTTTTCCCTAATACCTCAGCTTAAGCTAAAATTGACATGTTTCAATTTTTTTTGGCATTATTACACATTTTTAAGGGACCATGAAAACAGTTATCTGGAGGTTTGAAGCATTGTGACCACAGTCAGTAAAACAAGTCATCTTCAGCACATTGAGCCATTGATGTTTTGGTTTTTAATATGCATCTGATCCACTGATAATTTTTGTTGCCAGAAGCTTCTTCCCCACTGGAAGGGAAAGGCTGTGTGTTTTACGAGGCTCCAAACTTGGTTGGAAATCCAAACTGTGTGTGTAACGACTGGCAGTGGCGTCAGACCTCATAATGTTGAAGAATTCACCGCACAGTGTCAAACACACAGACTCATATTCCCGGCTCATGAGAAATAAAACAATCAGACACTATTGGAAGCACACTAACACTAATCAGTTCATGGAAAAATGGATGTTCGCAAACTGGCAGAAATGATGAGACACGGCATCTGTTAAACATTTGTTTTGAATGTTCCTTTAGCTACACAAAAAGGCAGAGTGACTGGACCAGACCAGCCTTTTCTGCAGCTTAAAATAAAGAAAAAAATAAAGTCCTTACTTCAGTAATAATTAATTTAAACACACAAACAACTGGTAATGAAAAAAAAAAACGTAAATGAGAGCAAATGAGTTGTTCATTAAAGAAACAAAACTATTACTTACTTTGATTTACTGTAAATTAATATCCTCCTTCTAGAAAGAATGCCCAATACTTAAGTCTTAATGGGTCTATTGGCTGCCTAAGCTACTTTAGGTTACATTCACATTAGAAAATAGAGGCAGCAGCTTTAGGCTTCATTTAGAAAATCTGCTTGTTATCCTAAAATAACAAACTAAAATGAATTTTTAAAACAAAATAAAAGAGTCTAGCCAAGAGCTGTTTTAGGGCTAAAGCGTGTTTCCTCAAATGTAATATATGAAATAGTTATAACACCTGCAAATAGGAATAAACTCCAGCAAAGGCCAAGTTATGATTTCATTGTACTTGTAAAGGATGCAGGAAAAATTTGTAACTTGTTACTGTTTGCTCTCATACACACAAAACACAATTTAATTGCACAAAAATCATCTAGTTTGATAAAATCAGTCCTACAGTTTCTCAAATAGTTATTATTTTCTTTTCTCAGAGACACAGGAGGCGAGGTGTTTGTTCAGTGATCTGTCCTAAATACCAGAATGTAAACTTTGTATCGTGTCTTCTTCAGCATGAGCTCATTTCTTCAAATGTTGTTTCAGGCATTAGACATCAGTGAGATTTCTCTCCAAACAAATGCCATATTGCCAATCTGGTGCAAAACTGGTCTAACGCATCCAAGCTTTATAATAGCAGAGGCTTCATTAGGATCTTGAATCATTCAAGGCTGTAGTTTGGATATGTGGACTGGGAAGGGTGGGAGTGTTTGATTTGTCAACAGGGTGGTTTGAAGTAGGTGTGTGTGTGTTGGTGTGTTGCCATATCTCCATGAAAGTTGCGGGCTCAATGATGATTGTATTGACAGAAGATTACATCCGGGCCTATTGGCAAATTTTTTTATTAGTATTATTTTTGAGATCTGGGACCATTCATTAGACAAAGGGGGCTGTAGCCCCGGATACCCAGGCCTAATGATGCCCCTGCGTGGTGCAACTAAGGACAGTAAGACTGCTGAGGCTTGAACAAACATCACTGGACGACTAGAAACAATATTCCACTTCTCAACAAGGGTCAGCACAAAAGAGGGAGTCCTAGATCACAGACAGATTTTTTTTCATTTTTATTTTTTCCAAAGCTTTTTCAGATTTTCTTACAATTGTGCATGATTTTTTGGGTAAAACCCATTCTGTTTTTGAAAATGTCTTACCATTCATAATCCTGCATGGCCTGTCATTTACTATGACTTCATTGTGTGCTCAAGCCATCACTGGTCATTACCATGTTAGATATAACACATATAACATAGAAAGCCAACATACATATTGCAGAGGAATGGCTCTATAATTAAACTAGATAATTCACTTAATGATTCTTTGAGAGACACCTTATGTACAGTATAAATTAACACCAGATACTCTTGTATTTAAGGCCAGTTTAATTAAGGTTGAGGTGGTGGCCTAGTTGTTAGGATACTTGCCTCTGGATGATTGTAATGTCAAAAGGTCATTGGTTCAAATGCTACCCTCAGCATTCCCCACTGGGTTCCAAGACCCTTAACCCCAAGTCGCTGCAGGGAGACTGCCCCCTGTATTTAGGGAATAGGAGTCACTTTAAGGCATCTGCTAAATGTAATAAGGTCAACCAAGAGTGCTAGTACAAGGGAACAAATAATAATGTTCCACTTCACTCCTCCATTTGATGCGTTCACTTCAATCCTCCACATCTCCTCATGCAATAGCAACACTATGCAGCACATTCCAGCGGCCAGCTGAAGAGACCTCATCACAATGACCACAAGTTCTCTGTAATCATGATGTTTAGAAATCTATTAAATTAGTTTTAGTGAAATGGGAAGCCATTATTACACTATATGCACATTTAGCTCCACACAGCTTTAAACATAATATTATTTTTGGGATAATTTGCAAATATTTGGATACATTCACGATACACCTTGTGTTCTTTATGGTGGACATGCCGGCTCTGTTTCTGCAGACTTTACAATATTTGTCTTGTTCACATATGTCGGGTTCATGTACTCTGGCCTTTAGAAACAATGAAAGCATCTTTTATTCATGTTTACATATGAAATGCCACAATCCCCTAAATAGGGTGTGGCTGCAGGAAACTATGACACACCTCTTTGTTCTCACTCAGCATCTCTTGAGAATGTGTTTACATTACATCCAGGAACAACCACTAATTTTCAGCACAGAGGGAGTTCCAAACAGTGCTGCCCAGGCGGCTTTACCCAATGCATGTCAGCATACGGAACAACGTACTGCTGCCCCTGTGTTGCCATAAACTGTACAATGGATTCAGGGCCTGTACTGGGCCAGAACTTGATCAAATCATCTGTGGTGTGTGACCACATCTTCAGACCACATTGAAAAAATTCTACAGGGGCCCTTCAAAACCCACATAGCACAGGCCGAGGACAAAAGCTGCTGTTCAATCTGTCACCGCACACTTAGGGAAAGAGCGCTGCGGTTGGGTGAGTCATAAATCTGCTCACAGAGAGCCAAAACTCAAGTGGAACCTCTAAAGCGCCTGTGGCCATTTTGTCCTGCATATTGTAGTTAGCTAATCTCCAGCCTGGAGGAAAAGCTTGTTGTTAGACAAGGGGTACAACTCGGAGCTTTGAACAGAGCAGTAGCGGCCGCACTGCGAGTGCGTGCAGATTATGCACTGATCCCTTCAGACCGAGCCGCCAGCCGTCACGTTTATGGTCAGAGAATGGCAAGAGGGAGGAACGCGCTCCTTTTTCGACTCTCCTGTATGTGCGCTTTAGAAGCTGCATTGTTATTTTTCTCTGTAGTACTAGCCTGTGGGTGAACTTTCCTTCCATGTAACAGCCATGCCATTCTGGAGCGGTGCCTGCCTGTGGACGGCCAGAATCAAGGCAGTAAACACAGCGGGGGAGTTTTTTGGATAGTTTGTCAGGGGGTGCATACAGAAAAATAATATCAGAACAACAGTACTCATTACCTCTTTATGTCCAAGTAGACCAGCACCACTGATTCCTGCTTTAGTACCAAAATCGGTTCTTTAGAGCATTGCCATAGAATATGGACTTGGACATCAAACCCCTGGAGAGTTCAGTTCCAACACACCTGGCACCATATTCAGATAACCCTGAAGGTACTTGAATATAATGTGTTAGATTAGGGTTGGAGCTAAACTCCACAGGGTGGATGTTTACCAGGACCAGGATTTGGCACTGTAGGTCTAGACAAACCCCTTTTGGGGCCTTTAAACAGTGGTTTCTCAAACCAGTCTTCAGGGACCCTAGGCCACATTTCCCTAAGCCTACTGTCAATGTATTCAGACCCTGTGGTGGTAAAGAACCTTTGTACACATATTCTACACTTTACTACATTAAACACAATGTAAAAGATCTATACAAATTAAAGCTTGCTTTCACTAGAACCAGCTGTATAAGCCAAGAACTATTTAGAAATCTTTGTCTGAAAATGTGCAGCTCAAGGATAACAACAAAGCACTTCTGGGAGTCAATATGCATCAGAGCATTTCTATGCACTGTAAATGTAAACATATGTTGACAGTGGCTGATTATTAAGGGTTTTCCTCGTGACCATCATGTGCCAATGTCTCAGACACCACATCAAACCATGATTCTATGGCTAAAAGGATTTTATTCACAGGAAATAAAATTTAATTATTTATTTAGCAAATGAAAACAAGGTTTAATCTTGATCCAATAACTTTTTCATGTGGCTCTAATTCAGTGTAACTCCTATCATGCTTCTTTTGGGATTCTGAAGGAGCACTTAGTGACATGCTAATGTTCAAGGGTCTTGCCAGGTTTTGCAGGGCAGGCTTGTTTGTGGTGCAAGGAAGGTTGACTCTGGAACTGTTGGTTTGGCTTTGATTAAAGGGAATCCCAGGCTCGTCACTTACCCACACACACACACACACACACACACACACTTAGTCTTGCTAACATCCTCTTCTGGCCGAGGTTCACGTTCAACCAGGGATGGCCCCCTCTAGCCAAGAACTGAAGGAGCATCGATGCCAAAATAAATGATTTGAGTGAGGGAGAGCTAATCCATTAAAGAGCGATTCTACGCCGTCCAATCTTGCACAGGCACATCAGAGCTGAAAGCGTGGCAGTATTGAGGGCACGAGCCAGGCCACATCTGCAGAGTCGTGATTAACAATAGATCAACGTCTAATGGGTTCTAGGCTTGGCGTGACCAGCTAGGATTGGGCCTTGCTACACAAGACGTCAGCTTTGTCCACCAGCCTTTAACTAAAATAAACCAGGCAACGTTAGCCATTACTTGCTTTCTCTTCATGTGTGATGTACTTTACAAAATTAAAAGACACATGCAGTGCACCCATAATGTACTTGCCACACATGACTTAATGTCAACCCAGACTCAGATGAACTGTACGTTGTCAAGATAAACAACACAAATGGTAAAGCTAATCCTTTTAATATTGAACAGAAATAATTATTAACATCAAATGAACTCCTAAACAGTCTTCTTTGTTAATCAATTAATCCAAAAAGTGTTCAGCTCACTTAAACGGGGAACACTACCACATTTTCTTTATAATGGCAAGGGTATTTAGGCCTGCAGTGTAAATATACCGTAGTGCACATATTTTTTTTAGTATCCAAAATGTCCAGTAAGTCACCAAATGTCTTCTGGGTTGTTTAACAAATACAATGAATTATGCAAGCATAGGGATACATCTTAAAGTAAGTTTTTTGGGCAATATTCTGCCTTGCAACTCCCAGCATGTGTCTCTTATTTACACTTATGGCATTTCATTCCCTAACTATAGAGGACAGTCTCCCTGGAGTAATTTGGTGTTGAAGGTATTGCTCATGAACCCAGTAGTTGTATGATGAAGGTAGGATTTGAACCCATGACCTCTTGGTATAGAGGCAAGTATCCTACTCACAAGACCATCATCACCACTGCCTCCCTACTGCAAATGGACAAAAAGATATAGATAAAGACAACTGTAAAACATAGCATTTCATGTAATAATTTTTGGCGAGGTTGCATTACACAGTCTGACCGTTTGGCTCCACTGTGAACAAATCTGTTGCTCCTAGGACTGAACAGGAGGATGTTTCTCTAGTATAACACATTTCACTCAAAATGTAACCAGTTATTCCCATCTAATTTTGCAGATATTTAGAAAAAAATGAATCTGTGTTGTGTGCTTTGGCCAAAGTGTAATTAAATTAATTAAATTAATTTTAAGTTGCAAAAACAGTGCCGTATTTTGGACAAAATACACAAAGTATGCAGCTGATTTGCTTCGATTTTGTGATGGGGGCAGTCTCCCTGGAGCAAATTGGGGTTAAGGGTCTTACTCAGGGACCCAGTGGTGGTATGCTGGAGGTAGTATTTGAACCTGTGACCTCTTGGTCCGCAGGCAAGTATCCTACCCACTGAGCTACCGCCACCCAGGTTTTGTACACTAGGTATAAAACTCACCGAATCCAACTATAAACAGCCACCTAGAAAAATTCTGATCACTCAAATCTCTAGCCAGCGTGGTCTGGGACACATGGCCTAATATCTTTAGTGGTGTAAACGTTAACGTGCCCTGATGCATCCCTGACAAGGTTGTCACATTAAAATTACATAATGAATGCAGAAAGAGAAGCCGAATGAAATGAAACATTAGAAACTGTGAAGCCAACAACAACACTACATGTGGAATAGACTGAATGGATTATTTCACCATTTTACTGTTAGATGACGTTAGATGCCCATCATACAGTGATATCTGCAGCTGTAAATATGTTTAAAATAATGAAGGGATTCTGCACAGTCTCACAATATGTGTTGTAATTCTGAGATTGGGAGAGATTTTTGTATTGTCTGTGTGTGATTAAAAACCCATTTAGTGGTAGGTGATGCAAACAGTAATGAAATCTGAATGCAAGTGATCCAAAAGACATCTTAGAGATGCATATTAGACACAGGTGTAAACGGTGATGTGTCTTGCTTGTCCATTAGTGATCTGATTATTCAAACCCAAGTGTATTTTAAACCCAAGTGTAAACAGAGCCTCCAAAAGTGTTTTGTTTGCATGCAGTCCTTTTTTCTCTCCAAATATTCAAAAATAAATGCATGTATATCTATAATATATACAAATTTAAACTGAACAGTTTTTTTAATCTGAACAATTCAGGCCAGCTTAGCAGAGGACAGTATAGCGGATAGGTGTTAAATCTAACATAGGTTGATGAAGTCTGTAGCTTCAAAAATGCCACATGCGTGGGCATGAAGAGGACTATGGAGTGTGTTAGCATGTGGGGGTGGCTTCAGCGAGATGCCAGTCAGCAAGCCCATTATATCCCCTCTCCACACACACACACACACACACACACACACGCACACACACACTCAAACATTCACCTCCCCTTGAGGGAGCCATGAAGACTCCACACAAAGTGTTCATTGTCCAAGTGCCTTCATTCATATGCGGCCATCATTAATCAAGCAGGAGCTATGTTCCCAGAGGAATGCCCACCACACACACACACACACACACACACACACACACATACGCATTGCCACAACCAACCTCTCTAACAGTAAGACAGGTGGGTGCTGAATGACAGCAGTGTGATACAAACAGCTCATGTGTTCACTCTAACATTGTCAAAGTCTAAATAGGAAACATGCGCCATATCAGTCACATCAAAGTCTAATATTTACAGTCATCTTCACACAACTGAGGTTAACATCTTGATTTGCAAGATGTTAGAAACAGTTAGTATGATAAGGTGTTGGTTCATTTTAGTTTATTTCTTCATACGAGTGTTCTCAGAGATATAAGTACATTAAACCCAACAGACACATGGAGACAAACTACGACTCCACTAAAATAAACAAACATGGTCATGTGTGTCATCTGTATGGGCTGTCCTGGGATGTAGACCGCAAGTGTAACATTTGCAGCTAGATGTTTTGTACAGATATGGAGATCTTTCATCACAGTTAAAAGGATGCAGTGCTTGGCCAGTGTGCACAGGAGCCCCCCACCCCCCACCCCGTTTCTCTATGGTCTTGTTGGCCATTATGCTTGAATGCCATAGCACTGACTAATATCACATCAGCCACACATACACACACATAGAAGAAGATAAAGCTCATAGATTCATTTCCAAAAGCTGAAAGACAGGATCATTTTAAAGCCCACACCCTGCATGCTCTGCTGCTCTCTCTCTCTTTCAAACACACACTCACACACATATACAGACACAAACACACACTATGCCATATGAGGTGAGGTAGCGTATGAGGGCGGAACCCCCATCTGCCGAAGGCCTGTAGTGGCAGAAGGTGCTGCTAATGAGGCCTGATCTGCTGCTGCACCTGCCACTGATTTCAACACACACATGCGTGCGCTCACATACACACGCACGCACATGCTCTCACCCTCTCCCTCGCTCTCTCTGTACCCTCCAGGTGTAATCATTGCTTAGCTTAACAGGGAAAGCCCAGGATTCTGACCTGGGGAATTCATTACTGGATGGGGGAGGGGCTGCCGGTGGTCCAATCCGTCTGACCTTGACCTTTTCCTTTGATTACAAGGGGCTGGGGGGGTGTTGCGGGGTGATAGTGGGATCTAAACAGAAGCATTAAGAGCTATTAAAATAGCCTCACTGGAACCAACAATAAAACATGTGAGTCTTAAAAATAACAATAATCCTCATTCTGCGCTTTTCTGGCTACGGGAGGATTGACGTACTTTTAACACCCTAGAAATTCCTCAGGTGTGGACTATTACAGAAAGCAGCAGGTTTTCTTGGCTGGGAGTGAACTGATCTAAAAAATAAAGCCTAAATACAATGTTCCATCCAAAACAGCTCTAAAACTGCAGCATTTAAGATTGGAACTATACAGTGACTGTGAAATGGGTTTGTGGCTATATGTTTTTGAAAAGGGAATATTAGTACATATCATGTTCATTTAATGTACTTGTTACATGTATTAATTTGTCGTGAAATGTTCCCATTTTCTTGTGATGTGAAAAATAATCAGCAAAAAATGTGAGGGTGAGAGTTTAGGAATGCTGTATGTGAAACTACTGTTTTAGAAGAATCTCCACTGATACAACTGTGTATCATCAGTGTTTGATCTGAGATCTGGCAGGAGAGAGAACCCCTCACACCAGATGCATCTGTTCAAATACTTTAATGTAAGTTTGGGTGATTTTAGTCCAGCACTCTCACCTGAGTGACCCATGATCAAAGCTAACACTCGCCATTAGCAGTACTATGGCACTCAATGTGTCTTCTGCTGGGTTTTGAATGTGTCATAACATCCGGATCAGTAAAACATATTAATAAAACATACACATTATGAAAACATCTTAAACTGCAAGGCTCACCTGTTATTTTTATAGTAGTTTTATAGTAGTTTCTCAATACTGAAAGCTCTTTTTCAAAACTCTATACACTACAAGCACAACAGTGTTCCAGAGGGGCTAAACTGAGAATTGGTTTTCATAGATTTTATATCAAATGTATTCAGGGACCATATTCCAATATTAATTTATACTTTTATCACCAGCAACACGCAACACTCTTCATATTTATCCACTTTACTTGATGTTTACATATTGTCTTCATATCGTACTGCCGTTTGAACACAGGTGCAATAATAGTTGGTTTGTAAACACTTTAAACACTTTAAAAATCAAATATAAAACCAAAGCTATTTGCCACTGCAGGGCATTCATGTTTTATCTAGTTTGTTATAGAAGAACAAGGTATCCTCAGAGAAAAGAGCATGAGCGTACGGAAACATTATAGCAAGAAAACCAGCTTTTTTTTCAGTTGGGTATCATGAATGGATAGACTGCTGTAGGGTGTCCCTGTTAAACTGAGGTGGAGTGGTCAGCACAGAAAAATGAAATAAGAGCACACTTCAAAATAAGAGCAAAAAAAACCGCCTTAATTTGCGATAAAATAATTGTTGGAATAAGATGGTCTTTACTCTCCTTGAATGATTCCTCTGTAGGTCACTGTGTGGAGCAGTGGCTTTCTCTTTGCAACCCTGCAATGCAACCTCTTCAGTGTTTTCCTGATGCTGGACATTAACATTAACCAATGCGAAAGAGGCGTTTAGTTTCTAAGAAGAGACCCAGGGTTCCTTTGTGAACTTGTGGATTATTACATGTCTTGCACCTGAAATGATCTTTGTTGCTTTACCATTCCTGAGGAGGGTCTCAGTAGTCTTGAATTTCCTCCATTTGTACACAGGCCATCGGATTGAGGGTTTGAGTCCAAACTCAGCAACTCTATTCCTAAGGTCCTCAGAAACATTCTTTGTTCATGTCATGATACACTTCCACAAACATGTGTTGTGAAGATCAGACCCCATTTCCCATTGATTGAAAATGTTATATAATTATAATTATTATGTGGGTTAGATATTTAACTGTTTAACTGTTAGATATTTAATGCCCTATTAAGTGACAGCCAATTGAATGAAACAGTAACCAGTGCATTTAAAGTTAAAGGACAGTCTAGAATTTTACCAGTCATTAGAATTTTTACCAGTCAAATACCAATCATTAGGATACAGACATGTACTGTTACATATATGTTATAAAGGAAACTTGTTTTATCTGATATATTTTCATTTATTGTTGTTCACTCAACAACTTTTTTGAGCAAAAATTTAAATCTGCACTTTATGAAATAAATAGACGAGTGGTTAAAACCTGTTGTGTGCAAAAACTTGACAGTTATTACCTCTAGTTACCAGAAACCTGGCTTGACTCAATCGGTACTTCAATAAATGACAAATTCAAGCTGGAGGTACTGAGGAGAAAATACATGCTCTTCTTACCAGCTCACAAAACATTAACTACTTTTAACAAACAGATCCTATTTCTTTTTACCGCTTTCTTGTTTCAACATTTTATTTTCATATTAACTTATACTATCAAAAACAGCCTTTATCACGCACTGAAAAAAGCCTATGACTTTTGTATAATAGCCTGTATGGCCACATTAAAACCAGTGAATACCACTGAAGTGCTGAAGTAAAAAAACATGGATTTTCACATAATAATGGCATGGGATGTCAAAGGATGGGATATATTTGTCAGCAAGCGAATAGTCAGTTGGAAGCTGAAAAAAACGAGCAAACCTGAGGATCTGAGAGACTTTCACATGTGCCAAACTATGATAACTAGCCAGTCTGAGCAAGTTATGTGGGCTGTTCCCAGTATGCAGTGGTTAGTACCTATCAAAAGTAGACAACCAGTGAACCATTGACAGGGTCATTGTTGCGCATGGGTAGCGAAGGCTACCCTGCTTGGATCTTTCAGAAGAGCACCTGTAGCAGCAGACCAGTCAGAGTGCCCATGTTTACTCCTGTCCACCAAAAGCACCTGCAGTGGCCATGTGAGCAGCAGAACTGGACCATGGAGAGACAAAAGAAAGTCTGATGAATCACATTTTCTTTTACATCACGTGGAAGGCTGTATGTGTGTGTCTGTTGCTTAACTGTGGAAGAGACTGGACCAGGATTAACACTATTTGTTGAGGAATGGTTTGAAGAATTTAGAGTGTTGAATTGGCTTCCCACTTGCACAAATCCATATATATATTTACACTACCAGTCAAATGTTTGGATACACCTTCTCATTCAACTTTTTTTTTTTGGCCACATCGTAGATTCATACTGACAATATCACCTCTGGTGGCACACTTTTGGCATTTTGTTCAATCAAAATCATGAGGAATCAACCTGGAATGGTATTTAATTAAAGTTTGTTCTTCATCAAGAGTTCATTAGTGGTATTTCTTAATGAGTTTGAGATCATCAGTTGTGAAGGTCAGGTTGGTCCACAGTTAGTGATCGTGTTCCACTACGGTTCTACTCCACATTATAGCAAGAACCACTGTAAAAAAAAAAACCAGTCCATCATTACCTTCTTACAAAACATATCGGTGTTGTCAGGAGGAAACCTCATATGTCCAAAACGGCTATTTTTCAGGAAACAGAAAAAACTATTTATATTCTAAATAAATTAATACATAATAAACATCCCAAGCTATTTTCAACACTTTTTATTGGTTAATAATTTCTAAATTTTACAGACCCACGTGAAGACTGACCAATAGTATTGATTTATGAAAAATAAAAAAACAAAGACCAAAAGTGGAGTTACGAGGTTTCTGTCCGACAGCAACGATATTCTGGTTTTGTTTAACTCTTTTATTGTTTACTGCATAATTCCATGTGTTCCTTCATAATTTTGTTTGTTTTCAATATTAATCTACAATGTAGAAAATAATAATCAGATGGTGTGTCCAAACATTGTACTGGTAGTGTAT
>JBBPDH010000011.1:12948583-12968578 GCA_037974565.1 Clupeocharax schoutedeni | reverse complement strand
CTATCTGTGAAGAGGGTGTTCAAGTAAGAATTTCATTGTGCTCTGTACACTGTACTTTGTACAAATGACAATAAACTGCAACTCAACTCAACTCAACTCAACATTTCACTGAAACAACACATTCGACTCAGTACCTCTTAGTTACATGCATTTTCTAAATAATAAAAACGGATTAAGTGATTTTATTTTAGGTGTAGATGTTTCACTTTGAAGTAGTGTTAGGTACATTTCTTTTAACCTATTGATGTTTAACCTAATATTGAAATACAGAACAAAACAGGTGAAAGGTCAAGATAATTGAAGTCCGTCTGTACCCCTTACTTTATAAGTCCAGTAAATGCAATACATATATTTAAACTGAAAAACCTTTCTGATTGTAAAATAATTGCATTTATTTTGCTGTTTAAATATTCACATATTTATGTAATTTTTAAAATTATTTGTGTAAGTGGAAATGAGTGCGTGTCTGTGTTTAAACTTTCTTCTGTTTTACTGAACGTGCTCCCCATATTGAGCACCGGTTACCGAAGAGCAACGCAGATGCATTCTGAAGTCATAAAAATCATAAAAATGTGTTTTCCATGTGGGTGCACTTCAAACACTGTATGATTCAAAGAAGATGGAATGTAAAAGTTGCAACTTTAGTTATGATGTTGGACTCCCACAGTAAAAGGTATTTGTTTTGTGTTGTGCTTGTGTTTTTTTTTTTAAAGAAATATTTATACAGTGAAAATGTTTGGGCTCAATTGAAAATGTAAGGTCTTTCTATAATGACCTTTAAAAATCTATCTAGCTAACTATCCATCCATCCATCCATCCATCTGTTGTTATGACAGAGCGGCAAATGTTCATTTGTAGGTGCACGCTGTTGACGTTTTTACTCAAAGGAAGTATAGTGTAAGAACATCCATACATTACGTCCTGCCAGCATAACCTAGATGGCATAACCTGTCTGTTGTGAGCTGCTTTCATCTCAACACAGCTGCTGGTGTCTCTCTCTCCTTCACACACACACACACACACACACACACACACACACAAGCAGAAGGTGGCATGGTGTGCCCATATGGCTGACCTGGTGCAGGGGGCCAGATGAAACACTTACATTTGATTGGTTATTTTCCACTCTGCCAGTGTCCCTGTCTGTTTTGATTGGCCATTCATTACACACTGATTTCCCTCAAGTGAGAGGCAGGGGGATGGAGGGAGGGAGGTTGTATATGGGTTGAGGAGCGAGAGACAGAGGGTGAGATTGTGTGTGTGTGTGTGTGAGAGAGAGAGCAAGTGAGAAACAGAGAGAAGGGAAGAAATGAATCACTGAGCAGTGCACATTTGCTCTCTGGCCCAGTGAGAGCGAAGCCCCAGCGCGAAGCCCCTGTTTCATTCACGTATTCCGACCTACGCTACATCACTGCTGCGGTCAGACCCTCGCGGCCTTTGAAGGTGTTTAATCCCTGTGAGAGAGGTTTGTGTACTGAATATGTTCAACCTGGAGTGTGACCACAACATTTTGTCTGTTCTGTTTAGGGGGAAAAAAGAAGAGAAAAAAAAATAAATCTGCTTAAGGATTGGAGTATTGTTTTCTTTTGTAACAAAAAAAAAAGCCATGAAGCTCAACAGCACCTTTCACTGCAAAGCTGTAATCTCCAAATCGAATCAATTTCCAAAAATCTCAGCTGTAATGAGCCATACAGAATTAAAGCGACTAGTCATGTTGGCAAAGGTCAAGCTAGTTGACGAGGAGCGAAAGCACACACACACACACAGACACACACACACACACACACACACACACACACACACACACACACAGACACACACACACACACACATACACACACAGGCACACACTTTGAGCATGTTAAGACGTCTCTGAGCACTTCACACACATTTCACACACTCTTTCATGTACAGACAGGAGAGGGGTTTTCCCCCAGTGGGTGGTGCTATTGAGAATCACCCCACCTCTCCCCCACACCTCTGTATGATTCCTGCATGGGGTCTTCTCTCACTTTACGGTGCTCAGAGAGCAAATCCTGCAATTAAAGAGGAAAAAAGGAGAATTGGGAGCATTTAAAAGCTGTTCAGGAGAGCATCTCAGTCTGTCTTATGCTGTGTGTGGACTAATAGGGCCTGGCAGCTGACAAAGTATCCTTTAGAGGTGTAAAAACACATCATTTTATGTAATCTGTCACTGACACCGAATATTTCTATAACATTTTTCTCTATTTTTTTTTTCATTATTTGATGTGGCTGCAGTGTTAACCCTTTAACGTTCTGCACTACTTTGTGGTAGAGCACATTTTGAGTGACTACAGCATTGAAAATGCATTGGAAACTTTTATTATGAACGTACTTCTCAACCGTTTGGTAGAGGCCTCAATCTCAAAAACTGTAGGGTCTGTTTAAAAAAACAAGCAAACAAATATTGTTAATATTGTCCTAAGTAAATAAAAATGGAAATAAAAAATGGTTTAATTGTTTTTCCTTAGTATGGACCTTAAAGGGTTAAGGCAGATTTATTCACAGTCACTGTAACCATCTCCATAGTTGTCAGTGCACATACTGTGCAACAGCTACTCAGTTGTTATGCTACTACAGCCAAAGCAGAATATTTTTATCTACTGTGAAATTCCATGCCTGTTTTGAACATTTTGAAACATTAGGTAGAGGACATGGAATGGTTGTACTTGAGGAAAAATGAAACGGTGACCAGCAGATGTGCCTCAAACTTGAAGGAGGATAAATACATTTAAAAGGCAATAAAGAAACTGTTACTAAACTTCAGCTTCACAAGGAAAAAGTAGAGCAAAATTGAAAAAATAGAGCTAAAACGGAACAGTCCAGACAGCTGAATAAAGCTGCATAACCTTGGTTTTACCTGATATTTAGCAAGGCCAACTGGCTGGGTCATCATTTTTATTCATTTGACTAAATCTGTTTGCAAACAGCAGATATCTCTGCTGCTGGGTGTTTTAGAAAGCAGACATGTTTAGGAAACAAGTACTTTGTGCTCTACAGCAAATTTTTATTCCAGGATAACATATGTCATCTTATAACAAATAAGATGACATATTTATAACAAATATTTGAGGTGTTTTTCAATGCTTACTTAAATTGGTTATGTTGTAAATAAGCTTAAGTAATAATAATAAGTAAGTGTAAACATTTTGCTGGTTGGGGTTCCTTAAAATTCAGAGGATTTGATGTGAAACACTTACCCCAGGTGCTACAGTACTGACATTCAAACCATTCTTCATTTTTCCCCATAGAGAGAAAAGGCTTGAACATCTTATATGGGCATGATGCCAACAGTCTATTGCAGGCCTACTGGTCCTTTACAGTACATTAACATTTTGTTCACATGATCAGTTTACCAGCTGGGAATGACCAGCCGAATACAAACTTGGTGACGTGATAATTTTGCGACTTTTTGAGTTGATGAGGACAGAGGAGATGCACCATTAGTTCCTCTCTGATGCACATACACACACACACACACACACACACACACACACTCATACATACATACATATCCAAATACACTCATACCCGGCTGGCATAGGTAGAGGACAGATTGGCGAGAGCTGTGTGTGAGTGGGATGGAGGGATGGGGGGATGGAGTGACAATATGTTGAGTGGGAATGAGAGAGAGAGAGAGACAGATGGCTCCTATGTTAAAACACACACACGGCAAAAAGACAGAGAGAAAGCGAGAGAAAGTCCCAGGGTCGAGCTTGATGTTCTCCGTCCCCTGGAGCTATCCCCCCCTTTTCCCAAACCTTTTCAAACAGCCGTGTCCACGTGCGAGCTTGCCTCTTTTCTCTCTTTTTCTTTTTTTCCCCTCTCCCCTCCGGTACCTTCCCTCCAAACGTGGCAGTGGCTTCAAAAGTGTTGTCTACGCGCCTCTGCTCTCTCTAGTCTGCTCCCTCTCGAATTCCTGACATATGCTATCAGATATTATGATGAAAAACGCCGAAAACGCTCATGCTGTAACACGCTGGCGTGGACCAGACGAGGACACACACGTGTCCGTCCCGCGAGTCGCTGAGAATTCCCTCATGCAAGGTCGGAACTTTGCTGAAGTGTAGCAGAAAGAATGGCTTTTTTCCCCTCCCCCTCCCCTCCTCATCTCCCCTTTTTTCACAGTGGACATGTGGGATGATGGTAGCTTCTCAGAAAGCGTAGGCCACTTAGATGAAAAAAAAATGTTAAAAAAAAAAGGGAAAGAAATGTGCACCTGTCTTTGCAATGTGTTAGGCTGTAACTCACACCAGATTTATAGCCAATTATATCAGAAGGAGACTTAGACCATCTGGATGGTGAGATTAAGGTTCTGGAAAAAAAACAACCTAGAATTTGGAGTAAAAATATGCTTTGAAAGTTCTGATTAACAGCAGGGCAAGTGAGAATAATCCTTTTGTCAAATCTGAGGAACAAATCGCTAATTAGCAACAAAAAATTCGGATTCAACACCTGCGCCCGCAGCTTCACAGTGATTTCATCCCCTGAACATTCGCCTGTTATTGATAAGCAAGTCATATTTGAAATGGACACCAAAGGTGTAGATACATTAACAGGAACACTTTTCTGTATGTATTGAGAACCATGGATATGTTCCAGTGATTTGTTTTATATACTTCAGTTCAGAAACTACACAATGTCCAAAAGTTTGTAGACGCCTGTTCATCCAGTGCTGAGTTTGTCCTCTCTTCACAGCACTAGCTAGATGTTGGAATATTGCTGTGAGGATCCGATTGCATTCACACGTACAAGCATTAATGAGATCATTCATGTTGGATGGTTCACAGACACAACTCCAACTTAACCCAAAGGTACTGGATGGAACTCCAGAAATCACAGTTACATTACTGTATTGGTCAGTGCTTGGGAACTGTGGGACCTTAGGCTCATGTGTGGCTGGTTAGAAGAATCCTGTTCTATTGGCAGTTCTTCTCTGAGGAGATTAAATAAGATGTAAGTGCCAGTAGCTGAATTCACTATTTAGAAAGGTTACCTGGACAATGAGAGTATTTTTTAGTTCACAGGCACATTTAAGATGTCACGGCTCGGCCAGTGGCTGGTAAGGGCCACTGTTTTGTGTTTGTTTTGTGGACTTTTATTTTGACATTCGTGTATGATTTGTGTTTCCAGGTGTTCTGTGTTTAGTTTTACTGATTGTGTTTTCTGATTGTTGTCTGTTCGAGTGATGTTCTGTATTTAAGTTCTGGTTTTATGGACCTCAGCATCGGTCCATCGTCCCATTTCCCTGTTTCTGTTCGTGTCTGTATTGGCCTTTGAGCCAGGTTTCTTTTCCTGTTCCTGTTTCTCGGTTATGTTTAATAAAGAAACCCCGTTCATGGATGACTGTCTGCCTGCCTGTCCTTCTAGGGATAAATCACGGAAGCGGGTTAACCCCGACAGATTTTGCATTTTTGTTTAGTTTGATTTCATGAACTCACTAAATATTCTACCAGGCTAAACTCTATCTGTATTCATACTTCATCTCTATTGCTGTATTCAGGAACATGAGAGACCGAGCTGACTTTATTTCCCAGGCTGAGATTTATCTGATAGTGCTGTTGAATAGAGAGAGGTGGGCCTACCTTAAGGCCCTGGGCCTTATTGACGTGCTAAATGGCTCAACATAAACAGACTAATTAGGCAAGAGCCTTCATGAACAGCAACACACTCAGAGAACACCTGTGGGGAAGAGAGCGAGCGCAGCTTTGTTTGAGTGCTAGACGAGAGACACTCCACAGTTTACAGCACTTCACTTCAGCTAGGCCATTCAAATGTCCTTTGGACTTCAAAATAACAGTTTGGGGGGAGGGAGAGTGCGGGGCTCATCCCTTTGATGAATGAATTTGAGACTAGGCTTTGTGAACGCATTTAGTGAACGAGGCTCGGTTTCTGGAAAGCACTGCAATGTCAAGATTATCTTAACTGTTGGAGAGTGTGTTTAGAGTGATACTTATTCAACCATTTTACAGTGATCTTTGTGCTGCTTGCTGGGTTCTGATTGTTTGCAGCTTATTAAGACCCCCAGACATAATTGACCGGGACATTGCATCTCTTCATCTAAAATAATGTTCTTGAGAGCGCACCATCTCTGTATTTAATTACCTGATTTTGTTAATGTGACACATTCTCTTATTTTTAAATAGTTGCTATGGTCAGGTCAGCAATACCTGGTGCTATGTTTAGCTTGAAGGACTTTGCAGATTGAGGTCATTAAAGCTTGTAACATGGTTTTAACTCTAAGTGAGTTCAGTGTAGTGTTAAATACATTGTGTTATTTTATTGTGCACAGACAATGACCTTTCAAAGCACACTATTAAACAGAAATGTTCCCAAACTGTTCTTCCTTAAAAGCATAATTTTTGGTATGATTTTTGACTAGTACACCTTTAAAAGAGGCGTTCATTAAGAGTTCTTTAGTAAAAGTAAAAAGGGTTCTTGGCTTACAATTGTCTCGTTAAAGCCATAGAGAATAAATAGATAATAACTAATAAATACCCAAAGTTTTTATTTTAAAATAAAAAGTATTTAGTTTAAAATCTTTAAACTAAAAAAATGTTATACACACACACATACAGTTTATTTACAAACAAGAGCCATTATCTGAGGTTCTTTGGAGAACCAAAAGTGGTTCTTCTGTGGCATTGCTTCAAAGAACCCTTTTTGGCACCTTTGTTTTTAAGAGTGCAGGGAACGTCTCCAGTATGTTGCTCTGAAACCTTCAAGCAATATTGGAACAGGAATGGGTGAAACACATTGTCTGCGCCACCCCATATTTGATAATAATGTGATTATTACTCTCCCCACTCCAAGAAATGATTAGGGTTACCCATATGGATGAACAACCATGGCCTCCCATTAGTCTGACTCATTTTGCAAAGGCTGGGCTGTGTTTCTCTGAGAAACCTGACTGTTCCTTCTCTTCAGGTCCAACGCTCTATCCCGCAATTCGTATTCAGGCCAAGATGCCATCTTAGCTCAGATTAATTGTCCATCTGTCAAATTGGCAGCCGTGCCACTCTCTGTCTCTCGTCTTGCATATTCAGATTAGCGCCAAACCCCGAGCGGTATCTTACGCGGGCTTCAAACCCCACCCCACCCCCCTCCCCCCGCCCCAAAACCCCACCCCACTGCTCTCCATTGTAATGTCGTCGTTGTTCTGGCAGGTGGATTATAAGCTGCAACTGCAGTGGAGAGTTCGTGTGTGTGAAGGCAGATGAAGACAGATATTTCTTCTTCTCACAGAAGGTGGAATGTCACCAGGGAACTTTGGGATTTGAGCTGTGGAATAGAATGGAGTGGCATGTGGTGGCAAAGCTATGGTGGAACATGGGGCTTAATTTCGTCATGTTTATTTCACAACCCTGATTAATGTTATCAGAGGCATGTCAAAGCCTGGGTGATGTAGGGTTACTAAGGCTCGGTTGTTTGAACAGTTTTGATACGGAGACTTTTATGAATGTTATGCATGACTTTGTCTCTTGATAGCATGTTGTGCTTCTACTTTTGGCAAAAAGCTTTGAATCCTGACTAGGAAACAAGTGTGCAGTAGAGAGGAATCTTTTTCATGGAGTAACAAAGCAGAAGTAGCTTTGTAGACACATATCTCTGGCACAGTGCTCAGCTTGCTCACTATATAGGCTTAACAGACACAAACGGCAACTCTAACCTGACTCTTGAGACACAGCCTGAAATTGGTACAGTAATGGGAATCACTTAGGTGTTTAGGTCAAGCAGAACTAAATGACCTGGGGACTTGTTATTCACTTTTATGAGCTTAACCGAGGACACTACAGAGCATGCAGTACGCAGACAACAGAGTAAAATGATTCTGAGGAATTCCCTCTTGTTAGAGAGATCAAAGAGGCATGTATGACCCTACAAGTGTAGGCATTTGTTGTGTACACCAATGGGCAAATGGAGAGGTTGGGCTAAATTTTTCAAATAAAGTGCATGCTCCTCCCATTCCTCTTTATACTAAATGAATATAATGAATGTAATGTGTAACTGATATGGACTTCCATCAGTGCTGGGCATTTAAAAGCTATAATTATAGCAATATCAACATGCAATATAAATGCAATTTATACAGTTTTGCTCAAAGCAGTGTCAGCACTAAAATGCTGCAAGGTTTCTGCTATGAGCTCTCAAAGCTGAACATGTCAAATGCTTTAGTTAGTTAGTAACTGGTTAATACTGAAGTTGAAATATTATGATTATCGTCTTCTTTCTTGAGGGGCAGGGATCTCAAACCCCTACACCAGGGGGTCACTGGTCAAATGGCCAACCTTTCATCCAACATTTAAACTAAAATGTGTTTACATTTTGACTACATAAGACATTGCACATCTATCTATCACAACATTAAACCAGAGACAGGGGATGTAAATAACATGGATCATCGTTTTACAGTGAGGGCGGATAGGGGTTGCGTGAACAGTCATCTCTTAAAGTAATTGGAAATAGGAAAAATGGGCTTTGAGGTTTAACATGGGCCAAATTATGATGGTTAGACGACTGGATCAAAGCCTCTCTGAAACAGCAGGTCGTACTGGTATGCAGTGGTTAGTACCAACCGAAAGTGGTCCAAGAAAGGACAACTGTCAACTGGCGACAGGGTAAGGGGCACCCAAAAACCATTGAAGCATGTGGGGAATGACGGTTAGTCCATCTGGTCCAGTCCCTCAGAAAAGCTACTGTGGCACAAATTCCTGAAAAAGTTGGCAGAACAAACATACAGGGCTGTGACCAGTGTTCCCAGCAAAAAGTGCCTGTCAAAGGAGATGGCACCAGGATGCACTATGGGAAGAAGGAAAACTTGCGGAGGCCGTGTGATAC
The DNA here is from genome assembly GCA_037974565.1 of Clupeocharax schoutedeni. NCBI lineage: Eukaryota > Metazoa > Chordata > Actinopteri > Characiformes > Alestidae > Clupeocharax > Clupeocharax schoutedeni. The sequence continues at coordinate 12,959,719 of JBBPDH010000011.1, read as the reverse complement.
TCTGAGAAATGGTCTGCTAGGAAATTCTTGGATCCTGTAATTCATGTGGATGTTACATTAAAATGTAATACAAACTTAAGCACAGTGTCATACCAAGTATATCCCTTCACGCCAACAGTATTCTCTAATGGCAGTGGCCTGTAATTTCAGGAATGGTTTGGTCTCAATATTTCCCAGATCTCAACCTAATCAATTATCTGTGGGATGTGTAGGACAAACTTGTCCAGTCTATAGAGGCCCCACTTAGCAATAAAAGGGATTTAAGGAAAACATCTTAGTGCCAGATTCCACAGCATACTTTTAGAGGTCTTGTGAAGTCCTTTCCTTAATAGGTCAGAGCTGTTTAGGTGGAAAAAGATGGACCTATGCAAAATTAGACAGGTAGTTTTAATGGTTTGGTTTTTCCATGTACTGAAGGAGAAGGCGGAACAAAAATGTCATGTTTGTTTTTTCCCATAGCAACGTTATCTGTGCATTTTGACAAACGGACAGATATTTCATCCAGAAGCCTGTTTTTATATTATAAAATTCTTTCAAGTAATGTTGTGTGTCATGAGTAATGATTAAAGTCACAGAATCCACACCTTTCATTTTAAGCAACTTATTGGCAGTTTTAATATAATGTTATCTTAAAGTGTGAATAACTCAGAGTAAGAGCAAGCCAGCAACCTCCACACATCAGATTGGGTGCTACAACTAAAGCTCTTGCTGTAACCAGTGAGAGAGGCATTTTATTTGATGCAGAGATGCATATATGCTTATATCGTTGTCAAACACTTTGTCGAAACTGCCTAGAATAACCACTATTTGTCAGATGTGTCCTGCACTACTCTCTTTTCAGCATTGCTTAACCCAATGTCAAACACTTTTTAAATTGTTAATAATTTTTAAAGACGAGTGTGGAACTTATTCCGGCTCTTGAAGCAGATAAAACTGAGAGAAGGCACAGAGTCTATGTCTAAAATCAGAGAAGTGTGGTTTGTTTGTCAATCCTGTCAACCGCTTCCAAAACACCGAAACTATGTGTTTTATCATCATTATCAGCAACTACTGTGACTACAAAATATGAGCCAATTATGAATAATCAGGAGCAGTGCATTATGGGAAAAATGATTTGGACAGGCTTGAGGCGTTAGTCAATTAAATGAATGGAATCACTGGCATTGGTTCAGTCGTGTATAATAGAGTCTAATGGTGTGTGAGTGTGTTGCTGTTGAAAGATGCAGAGGGGGCATAGAGCTACACAATTTGAACGCAGTATAAAAAGGCTACATGCATAAACTCAAGCTGATGTGCATGTTTGTGTCACTTTTTTGTTAATAAGTGAAATGGGAAAAAAACCACTGCTTTCTGCTTTCAAACACAGGTTCTCCTTTCTGCTTTCAACACCTGTACACACTCGAGAAGGGACGTATTCTTAATAATAATGAAAAAAAACTCTAGTGCACTCAAACATACACCCTTAAACATGAATTGTTCTAGCAAAATAATTGGTATAAAGCTGGTATAAATTTGTATGGATGTTGCCTAAACTTTGAAGGGCCCATATCCTTATCCTTTTTTGTAGTCCATTTACAGTGTTAACCTGGCTTTATGTACCAAAAAATTAGTCATCATTTGTTTTTACATCACTATTTTCTACCCTTTCTTTATCACTTAGAAAACTCTGGCACTCTTTAAGACCCACATAAGTGACCTCTGTTTTAACTGCCTGAATGTTGCCTCATTTAAAACATAGTCCAAGCCGGTCAACTCTTTATAACTTCAGGTCGACTAGACGGGCCCAAATTCCATAGGCTGGACAAGTTGATTTTTGTGTAAATGTGTTAGTTTTTCAAAGTAGAGAAAAAATTTAGTTTTCCTCATTCAAGAATTTTGTAGGATCACCTCTTCGAAGGTTTTTCAGGGAACCAATAATGGTTCTTCTATGGAATTGCTCCAAAGAACCCTTTTTAGCAGCAATGACCTGTAAGTGTGTATAGCAGAAATGCAGCCAAAAGACTTAGAAAAGCACTCAACAAAAACCCCTGGACGAGGCTGAACCTGAAAGTCCTGCGTAAGTATGACTTTATTTGCAGGTGGGCATGGCGCCAGACAAAGCGTCTTGCCTCTCTGCCTCTCACCTTAGCTAACCTCAGTCCAGGCAGGCAGTCTAAAGCAGTGTCCTCCCCTGCAGCCTCACATGCTAAAGCAATCACCATCAATCCCTGCTCCCCTACCCCACTGGACCGCTCCCTACCAGAGCCCCAGAGGCCCATCCATGGATACAACTGGGCTGCACTGAAAAGCAGGAGTGGAGCCCAGGACCTGCTGCAGGACCTATGAACATGAACAAAAACATGAAAACATGGAATTTACTTCATTCAAATGTGTACATTATTTTCCTTTCATTGCTTGAAGAAAACATATAGCATCAACACAAGAGTATTTCTCAGTTTTACTAATGAACTGGCAATGATTCTGTAAAGCAAAGTCAATACATCACTAAAATATAATCATTAGTTATTTTGTTGTTGTTATTGCAAGGAATTTGTAACTTTCGTGGGGCTATCTGCAAATTCCTTGCCCCTATAACTTACTAATGACTGATTTCGCTTTATTTTCCACATACTTTCCTGAGTAATGAGGCTTCGAATGTGGCCACACAAAGACATTTAAGGGGCTAATCACTGAGCATTTGGTTGAGCTTGACCAGTCACACCACATATCAGGCAAAGTTATTCCAGGCATTTTTTAAAAATACTATTTGCGAGCTCATTCTGATGGAAGTCTGGAAACGATTAGCATGTTTAACTTTTCCTAGTATGCGACTTCTAGGCAGAACTGTCAACATTTTCAAACACGTTTGGAACAAAGAGAAACCCCTCCACTTCATCCTATCTCCTTCCCTTCCACACAAACATAAAGGATGAAGTGTTCATCGGGTGTTTGCACTCTCCACATTTCTCTCCCCATGGCTGCTTTGGGTTTTGGGGCGCTGCCCAGCACAACATTATACGATGAATAATGGCTGACAGCGAGAACGGCGTGAGATGGAGAGCAATGATGGACGCTGCACACAGGAAATGGCCTTAAAAGCCCATTCCCAGCCTATAGTGGGCTCCTCTCACCCCACTGTCAGGGACTTGTTTGAAAAGAAATATTAGCATGTTGCATATTTACTGTATGGGTAATGAAGAGGAGTTAGCTGAGGACCAATTGCCTCATATATTACACTTATCTGATATGAAAATAATATACACAATACTATATTAACTTTATTAGTCACACGTCGCACTTACGCTGAATATATAATAGGAAAGATTTCTTATACTTATAAACATGGGGGTAAAGGATTGCTGTGCTCAAAGTACAGACTGTACTAATGTGAACAAGTGTGGTTCACAGCGGAGTCTGTGTCAGCAGTGTGAGGCCGTTAACTGTTTGTTAACTGTTATTATGTCTGGGAACTGACTCACTGACATGTCTGACATGTGGAAGGGGCCTGAGATCTTATATTAATGCCAGATTTCCCAGACGTTCCAGATAGTCCTTGTGGATGTGGTGGTTCAGCTATGGATGGAACGACTGAAGAAGTTGATTTAGAGTTGCTAGATAAAAGCGAGCTATATGCTATAATGCTATAATACTACCGAGCCACAGGTTATTTCTTAAACACTTCCAAACAACACAGGTTGAAAATAACGAGCAATTTGCCACCATGCTAATGTTACCTTGATTAAATTCATCCAGGCAAATCTAACATTGTGAACTTTTACATGCATACAAAGTAGTTAGGACAGCAGAAGTTTTGGAGGAGAACCATGCTCGAAGCTCTGCCTCTTTCCAATCTAATGTACTTTAATTTTCCATCTCTACCATTTGTTTCTATTTAATCATGTTTTCTTACCTTGCCCCGCTTCCCCCAACGTTCTCCCCATTTCTCAGTCATATCTCCTTAGACCTCTGTTCATCAAGGAGAGGGCCTGTTCTTCTCACTTAGAAGCCTTCCAGAACTCCAGACAGTGTTCTCAAAGTACTCTCCCTCATACAGTTATACAGTCTTTTATGCTGCAACCATATGTTGCATGAACTAGTATTAGTAACCCACTCAACTGGATTATTTGGGAAAAAAGCAGTGAAATTGAGCGACCAACAGAATGAACATTTTAAACGTGTATTTGATTTCACCCTTGGCTCCATTGTGTAAAACACGAGGCATAAAAATATGTAAAAACTATGCTTAGTGGGAGGCTCAGTGTAGATTGTGCACACATTTTATACTTTTGGATTGTGGGTTGTAGATGTAGGAGGTAGGTTTTTTGCATTTGCAATATCTACAGCTCAGTCGAAGTGCTCTCCGGTCTTTTTATTCAAATGATATGTTTTCGGACGCAAACTAATCTATGAAATATTAGTAAGCAGAGTTTAGTAGAATCAAGACTTTTGAACTGAATTGAATTTTTACCTGGGAACAAAAAATGTCTTATTATTCTCCTACTTAACTGTTCCTGTGAAGGACAGCATTTTGTGGATACAGCATGGACAGATCAGTTCTATGTAGATTAAGTAACAAGTCTAAGGACTTTCATTAGTTTTGTTTCATGTAGTATGTAGATTGAAGCTGACCTGTCCCCAACATGTATTAGCTTAAACAACATAATAGTATATTACATTGAGATTCCTTTCTTCACCAGCACTACCTTCACATCATTTTCTAAAAAGCTCTATGTTTCTCCGGCCCTTGCGTTTTAATCGACTTGGCTGGATCTCATGCCTCGTTCCTCTTTTCCACCTTAGACCCCCCTCCCTCGTCCGGGTGTACAATGCCTTCACTGTACTGCCTCTCCCTCTCCCCCTCCGGCTGTGGCTGCAGATGGTGAAAAGGCTAGAAGAATATGCATTCTGGATTATGGCGGCATGCAAAAGTAACACTGTAACTGTATCCATCATTACTATACCCCTCTCAAGGGCAGTGTTTTCACATTCATGAAAAAAAAATCCCAGAGTTCTTCTCAAAATAACAGCTAAACTGAGAACGGCACTTTTCAGCTTGCTCTGGATTTTGTGTAGCTGAGATCAACTCAGCAGGGAAACCCCAGGGCCTTCTAGGCTTGTGATTTGTTATTAATTTATATTCAGTCTAACCATTTTTGTTGCATCCACACTAATGACAAAAAATAAGAAAAAAATAGTGTTATTATTGAGGTTTTTTTTACAAGTGAGGACCTAACTCTAATGATTTAATTGCCTTGGATATTTCTACTTCAGCTACAACAATGTACTTTAAAATATATTGAATTAACTGCATTTATTTATATAATTTTTTTAATAATATATATAATATATTTATAATATAATTTTTTTAATGAAAATTACTATTGTCATTTTTGCAAACAAGTATGCCTGCTGTTAGAGTTAGGTTGAAGTACCCTCCATATCAATGCCATTTGTCAGGGTTCGGGCCGTGAAGCCCAAACCCTGAACTACCTGGAAGCAACCGGGAACAGATCGCTTCTAAATCAGGTGATGGACTCATGGTGTGTGTCACACCGAACGGAACTTAAGTACAGAGGATAATCAAGAACTGAACACAAGACAGGTGAAAGAAAAACATGTGACACAAGCACTACCCTAGAAAACCCATCAAAATAAAAGACCTGAAAACAAGCAAAACTGAATGAAAACAGAAAAGCATCGGCATAACAAGGGCTGCTGGCCAGACCGTGACACCATTAAAACAAAATATTTCAGTGAGACATGACTAGAATACAATGTTTGAATTCATTTTTATGCAGATTGGCATTCATGATTCAATAGTATTTTACAAGCCAGTCAATTCAAAGGTAATATAACAAATTCACTTCTTAGATTAGGCATGCTATTCCAGTATGTAAAGTCACAGTAAAAAAGAGGAATCTGTCAGCCGCATATATTTTGTGAATATGATCTGTGGGCTAAAGACAAGGACAGTGTCTTCAGTTTAACTAGTGAACTCAGAATAATCACGAACCAATAACTTCCTTTCAGAGCCTTCTGTGCAGCAGTTGACCTACACGGCAGGATGAGTTCCTCTATTCTTTTACGCAGCAGTTGTACAAGAGCATGCATATTTCAGTCAGGTATTGTTGCGATTATAGCTGCTATGGTCTTGGGCTGGGTTTGTGTACGTAATTCTGAGTACATGTCTAATGGAGCTCAGTGGTAGGCCTGCTGTACTGTGCCAAGAGTGGCGACTTAATTAAAACTTGCGCAGTTCATGACCCTACTGCGTATAAACTCACACAGCAGTCTCCCCGGGGACGCACAAAGAAATGTTCTCTGAGTGTGTGCTCTTTTGGTGTACGTGAGCGTCTGCGCTGTGCATGCCGGTCTGTTCATGCGACTGCTTCCTGCTTCTTTTGATCAGCGTCCTAAACTCCTAATTTACCTGATGTAACTTTAATAGTTTGAAGAATTACTTTATCATTGGCAGAATGTGGGTGATTTGCAGTGAGGCTAATGACGGGGACGCTTTATGCCTAACTGAAAGGCCCCTCATCACGCTGAGCAAGTTCTGGAAGTGATTTCCAGATATCTCAGTAATGACTGCTGATTAGGACAAAATGCCATATATGTGGTGAGCTCATCTAAACGAAAGTGTGTTTGGTGTTGAATAGCTTTCTGTTAACCCTTGAATCGCTAGACAACAAGAAGGTAAACGTAGGTGTTGTGTCTATATACCGCCTGAAATATTCCCTTTGCCCTACTTACATCAACCTTCAAACAGGAACATTTGCGGACCACCTGTGAAAGCTTTGTTATGGCAGGTTGATTTTCTATTCTGCATTTCTTAGCATGTTAGGCTTTTTCACCCTTGCTTTGCATCGCTGAAACCAGATGTATAGCTGCTTTTCGAACTAAATGCATGTACAAAGTTTCCAGAGATCACTTTCACCTTTGAAGTCTTGCTAGCAGTTGACAAACATCAGTTTAAATGGGGCAGGTGCGGAGAGAGGCAATGAGTTGATTTATTTATGTATGTGTGAGAGCGTAGTAGGGGGTTGGTGGGTATGGTGAGAGGGGGGCTTAAAATTACACCCTTAGCCCCAAATCCTCTTCCCCAGCATGGCAGAAACAGGCTTAGACTGGGCAGGGACGGATGCCAGACCCGCACCCCCCCGGCTTTTGTGTTTTAATTAACCTGCGCTAGGCCTGCTTGCGCTAAATGTGCTTCAGTTGATAAGGTGCCCTGGATGATTGATTCATTAGGCACACGTGCTTCCAATTTCCATAGCATTAGAGCTAGAGTTAGCATTAGCATTAGGCAGCAATTGATGCAGGAGAGGGTTGAGAAGCGTTAGTGTGGTTGCAGTATATGCCTGTGCATACATTTAAGCTGTGGGACCGGAGTGCAGCACTTCTTCTAAACATGCCCAGTATGGTAATTTTAGAAATCCAGAACAGAGCTGGACCGCTGATTATAAAGTACTATATTACTTCTCTCAGGCTAAATAGGGGATTGAATCAGTGTCAGTCAGGTATTTAATAGCAAGACTCGCTGTGTCATTAGCCCTTCATCTCAGACATTAACATGCCCTATTCTTTTTTTGCTGAGCACTAACCAAGGGGGGCTAATTCTCGAAAGCCTCTCTGTTGCCGATATAGAGAACCACATAGGTCATTGCGCACCCAAATATGTCCTATATGTCCAAAAAGGGGCCATTTGGGATTCAGTCAAGGTCTGGCCACCTCCCAGCAGCCTACTCGAGGTCTCCATCAGCCCAGTGCCGTGGCAACGGTGTGATTAAAATGGGTGCCGCTGGCACACCCAGATGGGCCATTGTTCCATATGCGTTCCACCTGCGCCAAACCGAGCTGGCGCCAGCCTCCGTGGCACAGCAGCTTCCAATTGGGTGTCGCCTAGCAACCTCGAAACCGGGCGATATTGGGGGGAGTTTAAAACCCCAACATGGGGTTGTTTTTTGCTTTTCTCGCCATTTTTTCCCCTCCTAATAGTGAAGATTGGCACAGGACACTAAGTAAATGAATCACCATTAATAATAATTTGCATATGGTGCCTGGTGGAAGCGCGCCGCGCCGTTGGCTGCAGGTGAGAAAAGCTCAGCTTATCAAAGCTAATGCACCAAGCGTTGTACCAGGGGAACATTAGCACACTGTCATTAACAAAAAACAAAAAAGGAGATAAATTGAGGGATCTGAGAGAAAGTTTGCAAAAAAACACCTACAGAACTGGCAGAGTGTGTTAATCCAGAGGGAGGCGTCCGGGAAATGGGCCTTTGTGACATTCACGCGCTAGTAAGCTAGTTTGCAAGCATGCAGCTCTTTCTAACTTCACCCATCACTTAGTTGCTCAGCCATTTTGCTTGCTTTTAATGACTGATCCCATTAGCAGCGGTGATTAGGTGAAAGAGCAATGCCCCGTGCTCTGGGTTTCCCCTCTTCATACTAAAACTGTCAGCTTCTTTCATCCCCAGGCTTCATTTTTTATGATTTCATTTCTTTGGAGAGTATTTTCGTGGTTTTTCTAATTCCTTGCGGCACTGGAGGGCGATGTGTCGAGGCTGTGTTCAGCACGCCTGCAGGTTTTAATAACACTATGGCGGACGTCCAGCAGCAATGAGTTCTCTGATTGGCTGAGCACCTGCGTGGGGAGGAGGGCCAGGGGGTGTGACGTGATTCAGCTGGAATGAGACTCTCCTCACCTGCATCCGAGTGGAGAAAAACCATTAGAGCTGCCTCAGGCTCAGAGGAACTGGGAAAATATCCCAATCGTTTTATTCCTCACAGATTTCATTCCTTCTTTTTTCAGGCAATAAAATTAGCTTTTGAGAAGTAATTTTTGAAGTTGCACGTTTTTTGCCAAGCTTTGATCCCTCTGCACTGACAGAATGTTCATCATACCAGATGAGTGTCAGAGAAAGACAGAGAGAGAAAGAGACAAATAGAACAAAGACAGAGAAAGAAACCGAGAGAGGGAAAGAACAGATAGACGGATAGACAGATAGATAGATAGATAGATAAAAAATATATCATATGAATATAGAGAAAAGAGGAAAGAGAAGATGGCCTGTCTGGTCCATTCTACTATAGAACAATTTATAATAGCCATTAGTAAAACAAAAAAGGTTTCAGCTGCCTATGACAGAAAGATATACACTGCTAGAAGAAGAGTTTAGAAGAGATGCACTTTGGGAAGAGGAGCTGATGGAGACAATATGATGCTATGGCCTATGTTCTCTTAGGAAACATTGTTTGAGACCAAGTACACCTCTTAAAGTCCTACCAAACTGCAAAAATTATTCAGGTAAGGTTTAAGAAACACAGAAAAGAAGCCAAGTTTCTGATTTGGGCCCAAAATTCCCCTGATCTCAGGCCAATTGAGCATCAGTGGGATGCGCTGGACAAAGTAGCCTGATCTATGCAGGCCCCACCTCGCATCCTTAAAGGATCTGCTGCTGATGTTTTGGTGCCAGATACCACAGCGCAACTTTAGAGGTCTTGTAGAGTCTGTACCTCAATGGACCAAAGGTATTTTAGTGGCACAAAGGGAACTTCAGAACATTAGGCAGGTGGTTTTAATGTTATGGTGTGTGAAAAAACCCCAGTATAACACGTTTGCCTCATCTGTGTGCACGTACTGACGTGTTTGCATCTATCCCTCAGAGACTATGCAATGCTGATTATTGCTCATTGCAGTGAATAGTCCACTTACAGCCATAATGCTGACAGAAAGAACTCAGGCACACCTCCTATTTGATTAGTCAATACCCCAGCCCCTATTTACACCACATCGCTGGCACAGGAAGCCCCTCAAGGCAATATTGCAGGCAGCTCTTGAGCAGCATAAGATGATGTCTTTATGGCACAATGTATGCAAGCCAGTGCTTGCCAAATCATTACTCTGTGGACTGACATTGTGCACTCTATTGGTTGGGCATGGAGTCAACCTATTATTGCATGTGTTGGAACAATTAATCTCTTTTGTTGCAGTGAGGAGCAGCAAGGCTGTATCTGGTGAGTGGAGTTTTTGAGAGTAATATTGTGTGGTTTTTATGTTTTTGTTTACATTTTAGGGCCTACATTGGTCAGTGTAGAACAAAAAAAAATCTCCAGAGTAGCAGGCCTTTCAGTTGATAATTACTAAAAACTGCAAAAGAGACGTGCAAGTATGTGTGAGTCTTTTTTCAAGTTTTAAACACTTGTATAGCATTTCCCCCCCCCCCTAGAACTGCATGTTCAGACCATGGGGACCCAGTGCAGATGTTTTCAAAGTAAAGCTGTGCCTAACACCATTCTCACAACCAAATGTGGTACGATTCTACCTTGTTTCTGCCGTTTCAAAGGCCATGGCTGGAAGCTGGATTTTAATTTGCGCCCCAACATTACCTACCCTTAAAAGAACTTGGAAGAACTCACAAGAGCTTCATAATGTGTTATAAATGGCAGCACTTGTCTGTAATTTGTCATATTAAATTATAATCCAAGCCTTGTGTGCCCCCTTTCTATTCACCTATCTCATAGATAACTGTAATAATGAGATTAGTTTTAGGAATCGTGACATTTAACCTGACAAACCTCTCTTGGCACTATTATAAAGACAGAGTGCTGCACACTTATCACATATTCTTTAAATTCTGGCACCACATGCACTGTGAAACATGCCTACAGAAAGGGAGCATCCATGAGATTTGAAACCAGGCCAGCCATTCATTAATGATGAATATGTGCTGCTATTGACCTCTCCGTGCTTTACAGTGTTTGTCCAAGCGCAAAGACTCTTGCAAAAATACAGTAAATCAAACACCCCAATACAAAATAACACACGATGATCCCTTCTTTTTTATTTAAAGACTGAGCAGTCAAAACATCCTTATGAAAACAGAACCATCAGCTTCAAAGGCTCGACTCCTTCTTGGAAGCATTGAAGTTTTGATAAAAGATAAAGCCATAAGCCTTCCCTGTATATCAACTCTGTCTTTGATTCGCCGGCTTTGTGGGGGGGAGGCGGGTCACTTAGACTGCACCGGGACGATAATGCCCACTTATAGTGGTTATCCCTTGGTCCTATAACCACTCCGGTGGCTGAGCTGGAATGGCTGACACAAACTCCCAAGTGAAAGTAAAGTCCAGATTTGTAAAGTCCAAAAAATATTG
>JBBPDH010000011.1:12882792-12903727 GCA_037974565.1 Clupeocharax schoutedeni | reverse complement strand
TGCAGAATGAAATCATTATTCACTGCAAGTCTTAGTGCAGAGTTTAATAAAGCAGCACAAACAAGGAGACTATGTTCCTGTCAAGATGAGATCATTTATAGAGAAACGTTGAGGGTATTTGTGTGCACCTCTCCATATTGCACACCTTGTACTTGTACATTAACTGTGACTTTTATACAGAAATATGATCTCCTTGCGTGTTTGAGATGTACTATATCAATAGATTTTGATCGCAATTGATTGTGTTTGTTGAAAATTCATTGTTATATACTGGCCCCCCCTGAAATAGCTTTCAGGGAAAATCTATGTTTAGTTCATATATAGTATTTTATTTTATTTTATTTTATTCTACTTTATACTATTATGTTCTATTCTATTGTTATCTTAATCTTTGCTGCTCCTATCTTTGTTCTGTCCACTTTCTGCCGTGACAATGTAAATTTCCCACTCGTGGGACTAATAGGTTTATCTTATCTTATATAGAAAGAACCTTTCTTAAGAGAAGAACCGCTTTTTAAAGTTTCTTCTTATTTAAAAGTTTCTTCTAATGAATGGTTCTTCTGTGGCTTTGCTCAAAGTACCTCATGCAGCACCTTTTTAAAAATCTCTTCCGAGTATTCTGTCTTTGTAATTTATTGTGGTAATATTACCTTATAGTGCTCACCCCAGTCTGTGGGACACAAAGTACTGTAGAATTTCAATATTGTTTCCTTTATTTAAAATGTACTTTTAATTTTGCATGGAGGCAGTTTACAGTTTCACTGGATGCTACAATAGTACTGAACTTAGCATGCAAAAGGAAACATCCAGGCAAAGCTTCTGTTTACACAAAGGATTATGCATATAAGTCTGCATTCTACCAGCACTCATGCTGCTGACCCTCATCTCTGCAAAATGAGAGAGCAGCTCTGGTGAGTATAACGCAGACCCAGACTCTGACTTCTTCCACTCCATGCACCCCTCAATTAACTCAGGGTTCTGGGGAAAAAAAGTTGGTATAAAATTTTAAACCATAAAGGGCTTTCTCACACCATTGTCATTCACAAGAACGCTTCTTTAAAGAACCTTCCACTAAACCAAAAGGGGTTCTTTCCCCCAAAGAACTCTTTTTGGCACTTTTATTTTTGCTGTGCATAATGTGCACAGTGGAGCTGGTAGACACTCTGCATGGTTTACTGCCCTGCACACCGGCCAGAATCTCCATTATGCACTCCAAATCTGCTGAGTAATTGGACACATTGCTTTTAAATGAGTTTCTCGCTCAGTGGGAGTCCTCATATCCAAGTCAATCTAACATCTTTTGGTCATACCCAAAAGTTAAAGGAAATGGAGGTTAGCGAGACGATTGAACTCACTTTGCGGCTTGTGTAATTTGTCTTATCAGGGCACAGCAAAGTAATGAGGAATGCAAGCTAATATATTTCAATTCTAATCTGACTGTACTCAGTCTGATGCAAATGACTGGGATGGGCAGGGCAATATGATATAATTGTTATGATAAATGAATGATCATTGTAATGATGAATTTATATATATATTAGTGCTGGGCCGTTAAGCATTGTATATAGTTTCTTCATTGTTTATTGTTTTGCTGGTGCTGCTTGCTTGCTCCAGCTACTAAATATCATGATATAAATCATTATTCATGAAAATAAGTTTAAGTATTGTGATATTTTTATTCTGCCTTGCACTTTCAGTACAGCACTTGTCTATCGGTGACTAATAACCTCCACCCGTTTTCTACTTTACTCCTCTTCTGAATCTCATCTGGGCCCCCATCAGCAGGTGCAATGTTCTGAGCAGAGTGTGTGTGCTCACCTCCTGCTGCACAGCTCAATATGGTCGGCTGAAATATTTACTGTTGCTGTGGAGCGCTGACTCAACGGGATATCAATCTGAGGACCACTTAAACACAGCCCAGACATTTATGCTTCTGTGATTTGATGGGAAGCAAAAGAAAGATGGCATGGTTAAAAATAAATAAATATTTGCAATGGAGAGAGGAAAGAGAGTGGAGTTCGGACCACACAGTATAATTCTCCTTGCAGTGGGCTCTGATCAAAATTTGGATAGAAGATAGATTGCTCATCAAAACAATGGGGACACCTACCTTTTTAAGATAATTTAATATATGCGCATGTTGTTTTAATTAAAAATAAATCAACATCTATTGTGGACTGCACATGTGGACAGGAGAGATATATTGACATTTTCCTTAGAATTTGCTCTTATAAACAGTCCTTTGTTCAGTCCATGATACGTTTCGACAAACATTTGTTGCGAAGATCAGACTTTGATAGAGCCCTGTTCTTTAAATAGAACAAGACACCCTCTTACACCTGGCTGTCATCTCACTGACTGAATTCTAATTTACAAATTAACTGTTAATCCTTTGCCACTTACAGATAATGCTAGAGCTTTCCTTAATACATAAGCAATCATATTTTGGGTCATTTGTTTAAGTGGGATCTCAGTCTGCTTTTAACCATGGACTTTCAAAGGGTTCCCAGCTTACAAGCACCACTGTACAGTATATACCCTACAACTTTCTCGCATAATTGGTAGCATGTGCTGGTCACAGGCCTAACAGGCATCGTTGCACTGCCCTGTGGTTATTTGTTATGTTGAGCTCATGCCAGTTTGTGGCAAAACAGCTCCCTCTTCATTCTGTACTCATCATGTGAAACTGTGTCATCACTACTCCATTGATCTGCACTGTGGAGAATGAGCTCAAAGTATTAGAAGCTACAGTCCATTGTTTCCCCTCTATTGGATTCCACAGCTCAGTCTGTAGTGATGACTGTGAAGCTACTGCAAAATGATGGTGGAGCACTATTAGAAAATATCTCCAAAAGATTACTACTTGCAGTCCAGGGTAAAAATAGCCTGCTGTCTGTCTCCTTTACACAATACATAGTGCAATAAAATATAGGTTAAAAGTAAAACGTATTAAGCTATAAAGCACGTGGACAGACCTATAGCCTGCTTACCCAGAATGATACTGAAAGAAACAGATGGACATTTACAATACCCGAAGGTCCAATGTATAAATATGGTTAACCGCTGCATTAAAACATTTGTCTTACATCTAATGCATCTAATCTGATGCATTCCCTGATTCCCTGAATGCATTCCCTGATTGCTTTATAAGTGTAGCGATGGAATATATGTAATCTGGATTAAGTTATCTTATTATAAAACTGAAGAACTTGTACTACATTTGAAAATTGTTATAAACAGATTGTATTAAACTTTTACAGAAGGGCTCATTTTAGATTAGGCCACTGTAAGTCAGTCTGTTGTCTATTGATTATTTATGTAGTGTGCCTGTAAAATGCATTATATTTGTCACTATAGCTACTGTTTTGGAAGAAACAACGAAGAACAAGGGATAGTCTTCTGATGGTTGATTTTTAAAAAACTGGTAATAGTAACAAAAGTGATAAATAGCCAAGAAGTAAATCAAAAGTAATCTGATTACATTTTAAAAGAATATATTGCTAATTCAAGTTTTTTGTAATTTTTCAGGTTTTAATAGAATGGAGTAATACGCATCAGGTTATTTTTTTAGACTGACTTATAGTGTTCCTACAGTCCTCAAACAGCAAATTAGTTTCTACCTACTGCCAATGTAGTCACACTGCAGAAGTTGGAATGGTTTGAGGCACATGACAGAGTTCAAGTTCAATTTATAAGAATACTCTTGTCTTGGTCTTGGGTCCAGCCTACCTTTAGAGGTCTTGTAGAGTCCATGCCTTGAAGGGTCAGAGCTTTTTGGCAACATGAGGGAAACACACACGTCTCTGATCCTTGCATTTGATGGTTTTTCCTGCTTCCAACACATCAACTTTAAGGACTGACTGTACGCTTGCTGCTTAATATATCCCACTTCTAGACGGGTGCCACGGTAATGAGACAATTGCAAAGCAGTACATCACACTCCACTCACACACGAAACGTTTCTGCCATGAAGGAAGAAAACACACTACCACTGTAAATACCCTGTATTTATTTATATGCTGTACATTTTTTCGAAACCTGTTGCTGGTGCTTGCTATTTTTGCACAATTACCTCTACTGCTAGAACATGGTGTCAAAATACTATATTCAAATACACTACTGTCATTTCAACAATATAGACACCTACTTTTGTTGTCACAAGCATACATCAGTGTTAAAGGAAAAAATCGGATTTGATAAAAAATGCAGAGTGATCGTCTAGCTTGAGTAATCCCCCTATTCCTAAAGTGTTCCAAGTGGTTGCTAGGGTGGATACTATTGTATCTCACGTCACTGGTAACATGTGATATAACGAGGTGCACAAACGTTTGCTCAGAATGTACTGCCATTTATTCTGGATGGATATTTTTTGTGTTGTTTTAATATCTTGGATACAGCAGAATGAATCAGTGGATAAAAATCCAGAAAAATATAAGCATATATTACAAACAGAATTAGCAAGAGACATTAAATTACAATGCGTCACTACTCATTCAAATCCACATGCTGATGCCAGGGCTTACAATCTTCAATGAAATGCCTTGAAAATTTCTGCTTTCATGGTTATCCTTTAAAACAATACCACATCCTTATAGAAATTTCACACAACTGCTCCAGTTTCATTGTAGCTGAAACAGTCAGTGAGGATAATTGTTTCATTATACTTCTCATATTGTTAAGAGTTTAGCAAAGATAAGATGTGGAGTTCGTAAAATAATTGTTTAACATCAGTTCATAAAATCAAAAAAATATATATTTTGGAGCATGGAAAGCAATCTAATTTGGAACTTGGTCAGCCTGTATGTCTTCTGTATGATCATCAATGGTAAAATTCTGGCTGATTCTGACACAGAGACCACAAAGAGCTGTGTCAACAAATTGGTTAAACAAATCCGTTTTTATATTAACAGAAAAGTGTGGTCAAAAAGACAATTTTTTCAAAATCTCAAAAAAAAGTTTTGTAATTAAAAAAATATTTCTGCCCTCAGTCACTTTGCTTTTATGCAAGGCTGCAGAGATTTTGTGGGTGGTCATGTGACAGCCTGGGTCCATTTGATTGGTGAAATGGAGTCAAACGGTTTTAGTGGCGAAGTTTGATTGGAGAAAAAGAGTCATGTGACAGAGTCTTTGGTGAAAGTCTGACAAAACAAAACAAACTACTGTGTGCTGAATAAAGGATGAATAAAAATAAAAGTAGTGACCAGAATTTATCTCACTGTAATGAAGTAAAAGTAACATTTTTCTTCACAAAAATACTCAGGTAAAAGTTAAAAGTAAGGTGCATTACCACTACCCGTACAAGTGCAGTTTATCCAAAAAGTTACTTACGAAAACGTAACAAAGTAAATGTAGCTCATAACTATCCACCTCTGGAAATGACAAGTAATATTTTGAGTAGGCATATTCACAATTCTGCACTATTAATAGTTCACTAGGCAAACATAAGCAAACAACTAACACTGTCCGTGTTATGGCCTTACAACTCAGGCTGATCTGATCTAATTAGAGGGTTCTGCACTTGTTGGATCCATGCAAGCACAACTACAAGCTGTCACTGAAGAAAAGGTGGAACTGTACCAAAAAAGGTAAATTTCACAGACTGCTATGTACAGATCATATATGGTGAAAAAAATGCATTTGAATGCAATAGAGCTTTCACTAGTGTGGAATTTTAGATCCCACTGCATGGGTAAGATAGGCACTAATAGACTGAACAAGAGCTTCACCTGAATATTAAATAGCGTAATAAAGCACTGTTCATTTATTTGGGTTCTACTAAAATAGAAAATATGCCTGATCCTCTCCATTGCCACTCCATTGTCCTCAAGTAACCTCTCTACATTTCTCTATCTGGTAAGAAGCATATCCTTCTCACAGATACATCACAGTGAAAGCTTTACAGCCTCAGTGAAGAGTTGCCCTAATAAATGAGCGGCCTGATACATTTATGGACACTGAATGGTAAAATGAAGCCCATTTATACATCTTGCAGTGGAAATATGCTATACTCTTAGGTGTGATGAATGATACATTTGGCATCATTCATTAAAACGCAATAAATGTGATTCGGTTCCGTAGGATAAATAATTGTGGCATCGTGATGCAAACATTGTCTGTTTAAAGCCATTTCTTATAATGAGGTCAGGAATCGTTTGATACTGCACATGTTAAAAATGTTTTTGTGAGAACTAAACATAAAGGCCTACTGCACTACATACTTTCTCAGACCAGGGGTGAAATAAGATCTTTAAAGGCCACCCATGCTCAAAAAAAACCCTAGTAAAATAATTAGTAGACTCGAAAAGAAGTATTTAGCATTAAGTAAAGTAACACTTTCAGTAATGTTTTGTAAGATAACAAATGTTCCCTTTATATGCAATATTCCATCCTCATCATAATAGTCTGTGCTTATCTGTGTACGATTTGAAATCACAGAAAGGTAAATTCTAACACTCCTTCACAATAATCCCATGTGAATGACAGAAAATAAATCTAATTGATTATTTGTTTCGTTTGTTTCGTTTATTTAGTCATGCATACATGATGAAGAGCTGTTTTGTTCATTTTATGCTTACATCTGCAGTAGATTGTCCAAACTATTTGGGCCTCACTGAGCATTTGTGGTCTGAGGCCCCACTGGAACCCTGGCTGTCAGAAATTACTGGGCATTGCCTGCAGTCGCCTGGACAGTAATTCATTTCTGGTTCAAACAAAGAATATGCAAAGTAAAATAGCAGTGATCGTATGAATATGGATGGTTGGAAATGCATGAACATGCTGTACCTTTTACAAAAGGATACCAAATATCTTAAGTATCAGCAAAAATCACTTTGCATTCATTCAACCAGCCTCAATTTAGGAGCAGTTTTCTTTGCTTAATGAATGCCATAGACCACAGTTTCAGTCACATCCAAGAACCCCACAAAATTCCTGTGATCACCCACATGATGGTCAGTTTTAAAGTAACCTTCCGTCTAACGCTAACTAACAATTCATTATTGAATTTTATCATTAGGTAGTTACTTGGTGCTTGGTAAAGAAGGATCCTACATTAAATCAGCCATGCTGACTGACAAATCATTCATAAGCAGGCAACCAACAGCACCTTAAGTAATTAATAAATTACGTGTCAGGAAGTCTTTCATCATTAAACTGTGCTACAAACGAGCGTGAATGTTTCAGAAGTGCGCATAAGCTGCTATTGGTTTAACACAATGACGCAATGCTTTCCTCCCTTTTTTTTAATGTCTCTCTGTCACATGGTGTCATGGGTGCGGCAACTGGGACCCACATACCAGGGATCTGGTTTTAATGTGAAAACAGTATAACAAACAGTAAACACACAGGGCAAACGGAGATGGAGCACCGGCTTGTGCAGCAAAGTGTTACAAAACGGGAAAGGGCAAAGGCCCTCACAGTAACACATACAGGAGTAAGACTGACAATTCACTCATTCACTTAATCTGTGCCATACAAGAGTGTGAATGTTTCAGAATGGCAGCGTATAAACTTCCACAACAATAAGCCTATTCTTGTTGTTTTCCTGCTTTTCTCTCATGTCTCTGTTACATGGTGTCATGGGTGTGGCGACTGAGAGACACATGCAGGAGTTTAGGGATCTGGTTTTAATGTGAAAATGGTTACAAACAGGAAATTCATAGGGCGAATGGAGATGGAGCACTAGTTTGTGCAGCAAAGGGTCACAAAACAGAAACCTGAAAGGCAAAGGCCCTCACAGTGGCACATACAGGAATAAGACAGGAAAGGAACTTTTACTAACACTTCTGAGAACCAAACATGCAAGGATACATATAATGCTCATGCTGCTAAGGCCACAGCAAAACCTGGGGCCAGCCACACACACCTCCTGAGTGAGGCCTACACAAAACCACCATACAAGGCACCAGGGGTTCACCGAAGTCAAGGCCACTGGATCTCACAGGAGTGACCCCTTACACGCACCCCGACTGAGGGGAAGCTACTGCCACAAAGTTTCAAGCAAGTCCCATCCAGAACTTCCCAGGAAGGGTGAGACAAGAGAGGCCAGAAAACCAACAAGGTCCTAAAGGGCAGTAGATAAAGGAGGCTCCTACTAGCATTAGAGGCGGGTTATGTGATCCTGAACAGCCAAACCAGTGTGAACCAATCACGCAGGGCGCCAGCAGGTAGCAGGCCCCCACCATATTGAGGCATATTCAAATATCGTGCCCAATAGTACTGACTTTTTTTAACACTTCTTATGAAACACAAACAGCCTCCATTACACACTCTTAAACTTGAGAAGTTGTGGGCTACAACAAACTTTAGTAGTGGGTTTACAGTACGAGGTCGATGATTATATCCATTTATTATACTCCTGTCAGCTGTTAATGAGTCTGATGGCAGTGGGGAAGAAGGAGATTTCACACTTCTAAGGGTAGAAGTGTGAACAGTCTGTATTCGGGTGTGTGGGATTATTGATGATGGAGGCAGCTCTCCTCTAGGTGTTAGATTCTCTGCAAAGACGGCAGCGGAGGCCTGATGATCTTCTCTGCGGTTGTTACCCCTTTCTGTAGGCATTTGCAGTACATAGCAGTAGTGCTGCTGTACCACGCAGTGATGTAGCTGGTCAATGTGTTCACCACAATGCAGGTGTAGAAGTTGCTGAGGATCTTGGCTGACATACCAAACTTTCTCAGCCTTTTCAGGAAGCATAGCCACTTATTAGCCTACTTGACTTATTAGCCTACAGCTGTGTGGTGTTCAGTGTTCAGGTGAGGTCCTCACTGTTGTGGACACCCAGGTACTTAAACCGGCTCACCCTCTACACTTCAAGCTCCCAGATGAACAGTGGCTGATGAGGCCTCCTCTTCTTCCTCATGTCCACCATCATCTCCTTTGTCTTATCCGTGTTGAGGGTGAGATTGTCAACAGGCCAGCCACTTTTCTCCTGTAGGCCACTTTGTCCCCTCCAGTGATGTGACCGTTCACTGTGATGTCATCTGTGAATTTTTCGATGATGTCTTTGTGGGAGGTGACACAATCATGGGTGGTATAGAGGGATACCAGTGTTTGTGGCGATGCTGACTTAAGTCCTTTTACAGATCCTGACAGACTGAGGTCTGCCAGTCAAAAAGTTCAGGAGCCAGTCACAGAGGGTAGGCTGCAGGCCAGATGTGGTCAGTTTGTGGGGAATAACCATGCTGAATCATCAAAGAACATCCTGATGTAGGAGTCTTTGTTTTCCAGGTGGGAGAGGGAATAGTGAAGGGCAGCAGCAACAGCGCCTAATGTGGACCTGTTGGGCCAGTAGGCATACTGCATGGGGTCAAGAGTGTCTGGGATGTTGCTCTGGAAGTAGGCCAGCACCACTCCCTCAAAACTCTTCGTGATGACTGGAGTGACAGCTACTGGTTTGTAGTCATTTGTGCAGGTGGCCCGGCTTTTCTTGGGGAGGGGGACAATGGTTGTGGTCTTGAAGTAGGTGGGAACAGTGCTCTGGCTGATGGAAAATGTTGAAGATGGAGGTGAGAACATCTGCCAGCTTATTGGCACATGCTTTAAGGGCCCGACCAGGGATGTTGTCTGGCCCTGCTGCCTTGCGGGGGCTGACCTCCTCTCTGTGCTAGAACTCTTCTGCCTCTTGGCTGCTGTGATGGCTTTCCTCAGTCCATACTTTGCAGCCTGCTAGAGAACGAGTATGAGGCATGTGTCGTACCCGACTCTTATTCCAGGGCTTCTGTTTGGGAAATTTTGTGACTTGCGCAAAGGTCCAAAATGACTTTAGTATTTGATGAAAGCAGCAAGCTACCATTAAGTTTTAGGTACTGCCCCTAGCTAGCTAATGTTTTCTGATTGGATAAAACGTTTCATTCACTGGTAAAAGATTTAGCCTTTGTAACCAATACAGCACCAGCATTTCCATCACTGCAAATAAAGTGATGGAAAACTGGCAGCCTACACTGGCAATTGTAAACGCTGGGGAGGCTTGTGGTCTAGAGTGTTAGGGAGTTACTGCTACAATCAGAAGGTTGTGGGTTCAAATCCCAGGACTGCCAGAAGCACTTCTGGGGTATCCTTGAGCAAGATACCATCCTAACAGGTGCTGCGTCGCTGGCCGTTCACTGCGTCACTTGGTGAATCGGTTAAATGCAGAGAAAGAATTTCACACTGCGTGCTGTGATGTGTTCACACGCGACTCAAGTGGACACTTTCACGTCTCTCACCTTGTGCCAGTTCAGGCTTAAGGCTGACCTCAGCAAGCCTGGGCAAATGACCCCTTAGAGAATATATGCATACCTTTGCATGTGTATGATGCCACCTCACTGATGTATTTTGTAGTATTTGTAAACTAGAAAAATATAAACAGCAAAAACAGAAAGCAAATGTATTAACACTATCAAACACTCATTTTAAAAATCCCATTTTGTTTTTGACATAGGGACAGTATTTGAAATACTTTTATCCTACATTGTGCCCAGCCCTGTTATTCAAGCAATGCACTAACACAAATACTTAATCTAGTTTCCTAGTGATCTAGTGATCACTGACACTGGATCCCTCAAAAGAGATCATGGTCTAGCATTTCTGTAATAAACATTGACTCAAATGCAGATAAGACGAAATGATGCAGGCGTTAACAGCCCACCTCGTGGGTAGAAATTACAGTACTGACAAACTGCATTTTCACTCACCCTACACTTTCACTGTTCATTGGTAGTGAGGATCAGAGTGAAATACTGTCTGCACACACAACAACTGTGTCTCAATTGACAGTGGGAAAGCCTAAGATGTGCTACACAACACCAGATCATTCCCAGCATGTCTTTAGAGGTCTAGATCTGAGCTGAGAGACGCACTGGACTGGAATTGCTCGTGTTTGGTGAAAGCTGGCCCAGGTCGTGCACCAGCTGATGATTGACAGGAGCTCCAACCATTGAATGTGTTTGATGTACAGAGCGGGAGAGGCGGCTCGTCCAATAGGAGGCGTTCTCCCGACTGAGGGGGCGGGTTCTGCCCCTGGTGCTGTTTGGTTGAGCTGGTGTGTGTGTGTGGGGGGAGAGATCTGTTACAGTGGGAGCTGTAAATCAGTCAGGGCTACAGTAACGGAGCTCATATTCGGTACTCTGTTTCAAAGTCTTCTCGGCGAGTGACACAGTCTTAGTCTCCCGTTTTTGGGGAAGAGTCGAGTCATTGAATCAGCGAGGAACTACACCGGCTCGTTTTTTTTTAAAGAGAGACAGAGGGAGAGAGAGCGCGAGCGAGCGAGAGAGAAGCCAACACATTAGACTGGAAATGTCTGAAAACAAACCGAATGATGAGGCGAAGTTATCTACGACGGATAGAGTTATTAAATGTGAGTATACTGCATGCAGACCAGGACTGGAGAAGGGGCGCTCTTTAGAGAAGTCTGCAAAGAAACAACATCAACAAAAGGACCCTTCTGAACGCCGTGTGTGTATGTATGCATGTATGTGTATACGGGTGTGTGTGTGTGTGTAGTAGAAATTCGTTGGTGTGGTCCCTCTCTGCTGAGGAAAAGGGTGTTAGCCGGCTGTGCTGGTTAAAGTAGGAAGTGAATTAAGCCAGTTAATACCGAGTTAACTGCGTGTCTATCGTCCAAATCCCCCAACATATTCGTCTGAATATCGCCACAGTGTAGCCACAGACTTTGGCCCGACAATGCCACCTTTTTGTTGTGGAAATTGAGTGTTCCAATGTAGCAAACTCCTGTTTGTTTTCCTCCTCACGTCACTCTAAACGTTATTCGACACTGGAGGAAAACACTCAGTTCTTGCACAATGCATAGGCACTTTGCTTGCTATTACAGAACTAGTGGTGGATAACGGCCAAACTACGTCCTCGGTGGCGGTATCTCGTCTGCATTTGGATCATTCTGGACATCATGCAGGTTGTGACAGGTTGTGCTCCATGTTGTTTGGAATGAGTCCCTTGCAGGGAAGACTCCCTTCTCCCTGTTTGCCTGACTTTGAGGCACTGGTTGAATGGAAATTGTGGCCTTTAAAGACACAATTACAGTCTTCTACTACGCCAAAGTTGTGTTGGAAAGAATAAATAACCTTTTCTACTGATTAATGAGTGGTGTTGACTAACAGGGCTGTGGCCAGGCTGAAGCAGAGGTCTGGACTTCTTGATTGCCTATTTATTGTCGTTTTATTTTATTTCTTTTTGCTAAAATTTTCATCC
The DNA here is from genome assembly GCA_037974565.1 of Clupeocharax schoutedeni. NCBI lineage: Eukaryota > Metazoa > Chordata > Actinopteri > Characiformes > Alestidae > Clupeocharax > Clupeocharax schoutedeni. The sequence continues at coordinate 12,891,541 of JBBPDH010000011.1, read as the reverse complement.
ATTGTACAGGCTCTGTTCCAATTCAGAAGGATCCACCTGCCCAAGACAGAGAAGGTTTACAAAGTCTCCAGTACTTAACCGCTGTGTCCACATGACAATATCAGTGTCCCCTCTTCCTTAAGGACATGCCCTCCTAATAGCATTCCATTCTGTTCTTTCAGCAGGCCCTGCTGAATAAGTGTGCCTTCTGATATGAATTGATTACTCTCATAAAAAACCTTTGGTTCTCTGATAAGTCACTCGCCCTCATTCAATCCATCAGCTACATCTCTTAGTATAGTGCCGTGAAGAGCAATTTCCTCTCGCTGGCCATGGGGATGCAAAAGGAGAGGGCTTGGAGTGCCTTCGGAAGGAGTCCAGGCTTAAATATTTTACGAGATCATGGCACAATGTATCAACTTGATGGGGGAAATCTGTGTAATGGGTGCAGTGCTCCAGTAGCCCAGAGTGCTTAGCTGTGGTTGAAGGCTCTAAGGGGAGGAAAAGAAATGCTATGTTTTCTTTCTCACCTCATTAGCTAGGCTTGGTGTAATCTGCTGCTGTGTAGTATATGGTGGGGGAAATGGAAGCCATTTTGCTTGTCTTATAAGAAAGATGACTGCTTAGTGAAGAGGGACTGGTATAATGTAGATTTTAGTGGTGCGTGATTGTGCGTGTCATGCACTGTTCACCTCCATCCATACTCACTTTCCAGAGTAAACCTAAGTGCATGGAGTATAGATCTTGTAGCTTTTTAAAAATATATTTCATTTATTCCTGTCGATCATATTTTGTTTTCCTTTTAAATGAAACAGAACAAGTGGAGTTAATCAGGGAGAAATGCATGTTTGTTTGATAAAAATGCTGCATCACTATTGGTACATTATAATGTACTGTTTATTCAGCTGCCAGAGAAGCCTCTGACTTGTTTACCCGTCTCGTCTCCTGTATCTACAACACTGGCTGTCTCTCTGTGTCTACTGCTGGCTGCTCTCTGGCTTTACCATATCCCAACTGTTTACAGACCACTGCTTCTACTATATGCAGGGTAAATGTACCAAGTCGTTTGTTTTCATCTTCCTTTGCATATGTGTGGCGCTGTTTTATCCCCAGCAAGGCTTCGGGGACGGTTTCAGTCAGCTTTTTTTCTGAGGAGCTTGATTTGCGCCTCCAGTTTGTCATTGATGTGGGAGAGATTTCTTTAGTAGCTTCTCTTGGCGCACACAGCTGAATTGCAGTACTGTATTATCTGTCAATCTAGTGGCACTGTGGAGGGCTGGAGTGTTCAGTAAAGTGTCCTTCGTTTTTAAATGATCCTAGCCAAGCAAAGCCGTTATGTAATGCCTTGTTCTGTGAGTTTTTCCAGCCTCGCTTTCAAAGAAAAGACCCACTCCATATGCTAATGGTGCATTTATGTGCTCAGAGAGAGAGAGACAGGAGAGAGAAAGGCAGACAGAGAGGCGAAAAGAAGCAATAACAGGATGGATAGATGGACAAGTAGACTGGCAGTCGCTAACTCTCCATCTTAGTCTTCAGGTGTGGCCCGCTAACAGCTGAATTACATTCATTACATTCAAGCCTGTTGTTCACTCAGATATAATGTGTTTGCTCTCTGTGGAAGGGTAGATATTACTGCAGGGCAGCCAGGTCCCACTCTGGATAGTGGATTTGATTTATTATTGAGCTTCAGCAAACAAATCAGGATTCGGTTTCAAATGGACCAGGCCAAAGTTGAACCGAGATGTCAGCATCGCAAGCTGTGTGTGTTTATTAGTGCAGTTTCATTCCTTATGAGTGCAGCTGGTCCACAATAGCCACTAATTTGGATGCTTTCATAAAGTTAAAAACCAGAGAATAAATACATACATGATATATACTTAGGAGATAAATCCTGTAATTTTGTGTTCTGGCAGTTTTACCATATTTGAAGTCATCCTATGAAATCTCATTGCACTAATCTGCATCTGTAAACATCTTATATTTATGAGTCCACGTACTTGGACTCAAGAAGGTCTGAGGTACAGAAATCCGAGTCCCAGTTGTGCTTCATGTCTGCGCTCATCTTGGGAATTATAATTGACCTGGGAGAGAAATTTTAATAAATGTTTTAATTGAATTACTTAATAAAAAGCACAAACATCTTAATTACCCCTCTCTAAAGCCGAACTGTGAGTGTGATGGGATCAGTTAGTGATCCAGTCAACTTAATCCAAATAATCAGATGTGATTAGAGTGCCACGTGCTTTGTAGCTCAACTTGAATTAATCAGATGAGCTGCTTTTACTTTCCCTCAGTGTGAGGCCTGCTGAAAGGCACCAGGGAGCCATTGTCTGTGTATTTCACACTGCAACTGTAGACTGATAGCATGTGACATTTGACTTTTGAAGAGAGGCCCTGGCACAGTGCTGAGCGAGGAGGTGGTGGCCATGGTCGTGCGTGATCCCTGCTGAGTCATTTTTAGAAACAGAACTTTGAAGTAACACCACATACTTCATCCCTGAGCTTTCCTCAAACACCTGCAGAGAGAGAAGTCCCCCTTGTTTACTGTTCTGTACTGTAGCTTGTATGTATATAAATGTGTATTACACCCACCCACACACACACACACACACACACACAAATGACAGCTGTACTGCTTTGCGTGGTTCTGATTTTTCAAAGGCAGATTAAGGCTATTAATGGACTTTAATGAACACTCTTTGAAAGGAGTTTATTCACACAGCTTTGAAAATCCGAAACCCGGTTTAATGTGAGCCTGACAGCATTTCTTGTAATACCTACAGTTGGTACATGTTAAGAATAGATTTTTATTTGGCTTTTCAGTGTGTTTTATCAGACATGACCCTTTCCCTCATTTTCTATTGCATAAATGAGGCAGTTTTCTTTGCTTCAAACATTTTTCTTTTACATGTCATTTTTAATGTCTTTTTTTGCCACTTGTAATTAGCCAAGCATACCGATTGTAGCTCGGAGCGCTTCTGAGGTGGATGGACAAAAATGCGTTCTATTCGAAAAGCAAGTCAAGAGTTTTTCATGACAGAACTTGCAGGAATGGGTTTCACCATTGTAGAGGTAGTTTGTGTGCATTGGAGTTGACTCATGCATGCTAGCGAGTGCATTCAGGTGGGCAGGCATTTGCACTCCTTTATACTCTGTGACAGGACAGTCTCTCAGCGTGGCATGTCACAGCGTGTTTGGGTGTGGAGAGTGGTGCTGCTGAGAGTTTGTAACAATGCCACTTCTGTCAAGGGCTGAGGGAGAAAACGAGAAGAGCGGGGGAATCTCCCTGTCAGTGGCTTGGAGGAGAGTAAACTTCTGAAAGGCCAAAGAGAAGAATGCAATGAAAGAGCATCGAACAGAAAGCAGAGTCGAACAGCGAAGGCAGTAGCTTATCTTTGCTGTGTTTACTTCATAACCTCACTCGTACAGACTGGGTGCTAGAGGTGGTGGGCATTATGACAACATGTTATCATAGTCAAGTGAAATTGCATCACAGTGCAGTGTGTTGTGAATAATGGAATAGGATTGAAATATGATGCCCTTATTCACACAAATATAGATTAGGAACCAGGGATGCTACAATACATGTACAATACTTGTATTGCAGGAAATCATATCATTTTATCATGACTAACATATTTTCAGCCACTCTGTAAGACTGTATCATACTGTATTGAATTGTGAATGGTGTTGTTACAGTATAGCCAGCCAATACACAACCAGTTGTAGTGAATGCATAGTAAGCTGATGTCAGGCTATTACTCCATTACAGGACAGTAACAGTGCACCACAATGTTGATGTTGCAATGCGTAAGCATGATAGATAGATATATCGAGAATAGGCATTTAGTTAGATCTACTGCAGTTGCATTGTTTGAACACTAGTTTGCATACTACCATCACCAACCTACTCCTGCATTTGTTATATAGGATAGTCGATAGTAGATTTTGCCACATCTAGTCATTCTTCATTTGAATTTGGTTTAAGATATTGAGAATGCCGAACTGTGTGCTCTGCAGCATAAATCCAGTCAATACACGAGCTGAAAATGTACTACCACCCTATTTTACCTTTTTTCTTTTTTTTTAGCAGTTATTTGATTAAAAAAACAACAATTCAGTTTTCTTGTTCACAGCCCACACAAGAAAACTGGTGTATCTTTAAGTGCCATGATTTTATATTTTTTGCTGTCCCCTTAATGGGTACTCTCTACATCCTCAGAGCCTGACCAAATCCAAAGAGTGTACTCTCAGCTCAGCCACAAGCTGGTGGTTTCAGGACACCATGCTGAACACACAGTGCACTTTTTGTCTTCTTCTCCCACTCAAACCAACTCCTCACTTGCTTGCACTCAAGTGGAGTAGCAGAAAGTGATCCGTCTTTCATCCTGTTCTTGACCTCAGACAGAATTTGTGAGGACTTTCCCAGAGGCGCTGCATGACCAGCCCAGGGGCGCTTTAGGGAGAGGAGGTAGTGTCCATCTGTTCAGCCTGGCGCTGCACAGAGAGCCGGAGTGTGACAGAAATATGTACGTACACATGCAGCCTGTGCACAGTCACAAAAGACAAAGCAGCCTGTCAAAAACACAAAGAACCGCCCAGGTGCTTTTTCTGCTGTTGGTTCCTCACCAGTGTCGTTTTGTTGTTGTTTTCTTGTTGCCTTCGAGGTTGCCACACAAAGTCTATTTCAAGACTTCTAACGTCTTTCGGTCCACACAAGCTTGCTAATATTTTGTTGAAAGTTTTTAAGTAGAACCTTTCACTTCTAACATGAGGAGATATGAGGAGATTAGCACTTGAGACAAACATTTCATGCAATGTGAGCGTCCTGCTAACTAGCAAGTTGCATGCATAACAGCTCTTATCAGTATGTAAACTAACATTAACCATGATGCATTGCTTTACTCTATCATACTAATTCATTTAGTATTTTGTCTAATTGATGAGTATTTGGTTTAAAACTGCTTTTCAGTATACTGAAAGCGGTTAGCTATTATGTTTAAAACTATGTTATGTGAAATGTGGTTCTTTCTTAGTTATTATGCCCTTAATCATTCTTAGAGTTAGTTCTTAAAATGTTGTAAACTGCCCTGCAGTTTTAGGGTCCGTTCACATATCGCGCCTTTTGCGCGCGCAAGTCCTTTATTTCAAATCTAGACACGCGGCAGCCGCGCTCATAATGGAAGCGACGCGGTTGCGACGCACCCGTTTTTTTTTTTTTTCAGAACACAACAAGCGCACCGCGGGTCATGTGACAAGATTCAACCAATTAGCTTCCTCGCCTTCACCGTTACACTGATGCCTCTCAGCAGAAACACAGAGAAGCTGCTCATTATTGTGGTCCAGGGATTTCCTGAACTTTATGATTTGTCAAGCGCACGAATGTAGGCGCGATATATGAACGGCCCCTTAAGAGGGTCCACAGTGGCTGCTGATTAATGAATACACACAACCAAACAACCCAGCAGAATGCATGGCATTCGGTTAAACAAGATGAAGGGTTAATGTTGCATGCTTAACCATTTTTGTCCACCATTAGCCTTGAGAGAGAGGGACACACACAGATGGAAAGCAGTGCATAAACAATTGCTAGGACGCAACTAGGACAGCTGGGACCCATAGAACATATAGGGCTGTTTTCCAGGACACCTGATTTGAGACTGATTCACTATTGGAATTTGCTTTTTAGTCTAGGCATTACATGAAGTCTTGTTGAAAGTCTTGGGGTGAAAGTAGAATGTAGTCCAGGCGAGCCTGTCACAATTTTTGCGTTTCAGCTGATTAGTACATTATAAATAACTAGTTATTTCATTGTTCTTAGGTGTCCAAAGGAGGTGTTTATCTATTTTACTTCCCAACCCACATCTGAAAACTCAGTTCAAGCTCAAATAAACTTTCTTCCTCACTGCCCTTTCAAAACACCTTTCAGCACCAGCTTTTGACTGTTATTTGTAATACCACTGGCGTGTCTCAGGTAAATGCATTTTTGTGCTTTTGCTACAGCCCAACTCATGAAAACACACTCATTTCAATTTCTGTTTGTTGTGATGTAAACATAAGATAGAGAAAGTGAACAACTTTTCTCAAACACGTGTGATTAATAACTGGTTAATAATTTGTCACAAGTCCACAACGAGCCCCAATAGTTGGTCTGGGAGTCGAGTGTTGCTGATAACCAATACAAATAAGATTCACAAGATAGCATTTTTGTAATGAATTTAGATTCTACAAATGATGTTATCCTAGATTGTATTTCAGTCATAGGCAATTTTGTGTTCTGTAGTGTCTTATAATATAATATCATTTTAGCAATATTAAAGAAGTCGTGTGATTTTGTACCATTTTTTTCCCATCATATCTGGAATATGTGACACTGTGTGTATTTAGCCTCTGGTTTGTGCCCAAGCTGTGTGTTGGCATCAGTTGCTGGAGTATTGCATGGTTCATGTCGTTATCGAATGATACACAAGTACACATACGTAAGTACACATTCACACTTACGCTCGTTAATACTACATTAGTGAGTGAGACCGCGGCCCTCCACAAGCTCTTATTAGATCATTCCCGCATTAGCTTAGCGCAGGTTGCGGATTTGGGACAGAGAAAAGCGGCTAACCTGCTCAGCTTATGGCCCATATAAGTGGATCAGAGGAGCTTGACTTCAGGGAATGTAATGGAATCCGCCTCTCAGCGTTAGCGAGCATACTCTAGATGCTAATTCTGGGGGAACAGGACTCCATGCAAATGACTCCAAAGGAAGCTGGCTTCAGCGTTGGTGAGTGTCAGAAGACTAGCCGTTTTTAACGGCCTGCACTGTTCTGCTCAGCTTCACTTCATGCAAATTATTTCAAAGGAAGCTAGGCCCAAAACAAGCAATGTGAAATACAGCTTTGACTGTTGTTTGTGGGCTCCTGACATTGTGCACAAACAGTTGCTCTGTGTGTGTGTGTGTGTGTGTGTGTGTGTGTGTGTGTGTGTGTGTGTGTGTGTGTGTGTGTGTAACCGCCCCCCCCCCAAACTGGGAACCCTCCATAATGAGAGGCGAATCACCATAGGCTGTAATCTATTAGACTCTCCATAGATAATCATTACAAAGGGAGGGAAGAGATATAAAGGCATTCAGTCTTGGCATTTGATGTATGCTCAGTTAGGAGAGTAAGTAGAAGAATAGAGAGATGCTGCACGACAGAATTGCAATGTGTGTTGGAAAAGTTGTTTGCACGTGTTTGTGTGTGTAGAATGTAAACATCACCCCCTCTCATAGAACCTTTTATATTGTTGCCATGCCGCCAGCGGACTGCATTACCACTGTTTGTTCAAGTGACTCTTAAATCCAGCTGTACCAAGCCAAGCTGTACTGCCGTTGCAATTTGCAGTTGCACCTTGCACCCTTGCTCTTGCAAGATGTACAGTAAGAGGAAAACACAAGATGATCACGGCTTTTCCTTTAGTCCTTCTTTTGGTGCTATTCAAACGGATTAAATGTCTTAAAAAGCAAACATCGCTTATGCTCCTTTCATTATTTATGAAATGAGCACTCCAAATTTATTCAACCTATGGTTGATTATTACAGACAATAATTTAATCACATTCCTCTGTTTAGTTAAACAACAGAATCCCCATCGCATTTGCAATAGAAGCCAACTGAGTTCTTCAAACCATTTAAAATTAATTTCCCTTAACTGCTATTATGTGGGTATTCATTTAGTGAGCTGGCAGAAGTACTTCATAGGCAGGAGTTTGTTGCTTCATTACTGGGTATAAACAGTGTCAAGGTTAAATATTAAGTTTTTACGGCAGCTTTGTGTGACAGTTTCATTTCGACATTCCCTCGCGGGAGTTAATCATAGTTTCAGTGCTGTTCTGTGAGTGATTTGATATATCTGCTTGTGTTATTTTACACGTCTAGGAAGACTGGCTGAATAACTTGTATGTCCCTCCTGTCTGGGATGCTGATGCTAATGCTCAGTGTATCTCTTGGGTGCTTATTGCTGGGAAAAGGTATGCACGAAAAAAACATGACAGAACCTTTGTTCGACTCTGGTACAACTTGCTTGCTCCCGGTCAGAGCGTCCCCAGAGCACAGAAGATAAAACAGTTGTCTGTTTCTTTTGCGTTGCATTGGCATTATTTGTTAGGCTCATGCCCTTTTAGATAGTTCCTATTAATCAGGAGGAGTGCAGGGAATCCCCATGCACTCACACAGCCTGCATCGATTTTTTTTTTTCCACGCTCGCTTCAGCTCAGGTTGCAAACCAGCCATCAGCTAGCAACAAAGCGGGTCAAGCATTTTTGTACTGCTCATCATGCATTTATGCCACATTTTCATGCAAAACACCCTCATTTGCCAATTTTTATCCAATCTGCTAATAGCTGACAGGTACCTAGTAGCACTGTTCTCCACAAATTAGCGATTGTCAACTTAAAAAAGATGACCTTTAGGAGTGGGAGGGAATAGGCTCTTTATTTAGCCATTTATTTTTACTTAGTTTGATAGATGTGTAGGCTTTATCAGGGAAGTGCTCAAAATTAGGGGTGCACTGATTATGAAGTATGAAGTATGGAGAAACTGGCAAAATTTTAGACTGACTGTCATAGCCAAAAAGCAAACACAGTAACTTCATTTGTTGGCTTTTTACCTAAAGCTTATACTTTGCAATCTAACTGGATGCACCGATGATAACTTTGTAGTCTGGTGAAACACATGTTCAATTCAGTTTTATTTCTATAGCATTTTTTGCTATATGTTTTATATGTGTGTGTGTGTATA
>JBBPDH010000011.1:12822308-12860673 GCA_037974565.1 Clupeocharax schoutedeni | reverse complement strand
CAAATTGTAGCCTCTTTTTCCTATTTGCAGTGGAGATGAGTGGTACCCGGTGGGGTCTTCTGCTGTTGTAGCCCATCTGCCTCAAGGTTGTGCATGTTGTGGCTTCAGGAGATTCTCAGGAGATTGTCTTGACCAGGACCATACCCCTAAATGCATTGAGGCAACTGCCCTGTGATTGGTTGATTAGATAATTGCATTATTAGGAACAGGTGTTCCTAATAATCCTTTAAGTGAGTGTATAAAAGATATGTAATATAATGCCTTTGAATTGAGAGGATGTTGGCTTTTGAGGCATTCAGATGTTTATTGCTGTAGAATAAATCAGGTTGGAGAGCACTGAAAATGACATGGATCAGAAACCACCGCGCATGAAATGTAATATTACTCCTGTGTTGGGGCTTAGATGTAAGGAGCTTGTAGGCATATCCCCAGACTCCTTTATGTATTAGAAAAAAACAGCAGGAAAACAGCAGAGATGTGAAATGATGCACTGAGCTGAGCTGAATGGAACTACATCAAGAAACACGGTGCATATACAAATGTATAGAATGAAACCATTTACAAAAGCTCAGCCTTTTAAGAACCATTCTGCAGAATTTGTAAGCCGTGTGTGTGTGTGTGTGTGTGTGTGTCTCTGTGTCTCTGTGTGTCTCTGTGTCTCTGTGTGTGTTTGTGTGTGTGTGTCTGTGTGTGTGTGTGGTCTCCAGAGACTCTGCTCAGCTTAATTGCTTTCCACCACAGTCGCTCTAACAGATGCTAATTGGATAGTTCTAAAAGACATTTTAACTACGTTGTGCTTTCTGTCTCAGTCTCTCTCTCTCTCTCTCTGCCCCTCTCTCTCACTCACTCACTCACACACACACAAATACACACACAGATCAAAGTTCATGAATCATTGCCAAGGAACCAATTTGTATCCAAATGACGGCATAAGTCATCCTGAGTGGCAACAGCATGTCATTGCTTAAGGAACCAATTTCTCTCTCTCTATTACTATCTCGATCTCTCTCTATTTGTCTAAGTCTCTGTCTTTCTATTTCTCTCTCTGTCCCTGTCTGTCTCTTGGTGTCTGTCTCTCTGTCTCTCGCTGTCTCTTGCTCTCTCTGTCTCTCTCTGTTAGAGGAAACATTTTCTCAGAATTGTTGCTCCTAATTAGTGTTTCTCCAAAAATGATGCAGAATGTTCCTCTGTCATTTTCCCAGTAAATATTTTTTGAAAACAAACAGAAAAACTAAGAGCTATATGAGATGGAACACTTTAATGGTGGTCTGAATCTGATTGCTATAAGAGAAAAAACATAAGAGAAAAAACTCCATAGCTGTTGATGAGGGAGGCTTGATTTCAAAGTAAGAAAGAATTGCTTGAGAAAACGTTTCTTGGGTTGTGCATGATGCGGGAAAAATCTGTAAGGCTTTGGCCTTTTACAAATTAGTCTGATAGCGATTATGACATGCCAAGACTGAACAGACTTCTGTTGCACAAAGTAGTCTTAATGCAAGAAACCCTGAGGATGAATCGTACCTTAATAAGTTTCAGCAAACGGCACTCTAGATGTAATAGAGGATGCTGTCTTTATGAAATTCATTCTGATTTCATGAATGTGAAATAAAGGGGATATGACTAATGTGGTTGCCAGATTGATGGACAAACAAAGCAACGTAAACATCACCAGCAGTGGAATCAGCCAGGCTGTGCTATGTTATTAGAGCGGCGTAACGGCGGATCGAGATGGGGTAATTTAATGCAGACACGTTTGACAGAAACACTGGAAATATTGATAGACTGTAAGGAATAGAAAGACTGTTTTTCAAATAGCATTTGAATTTCAAATTGATACTGTAACAGAGCCTGCAATCCACTGTAACCATGGAAATGTGCGTCCCGGCGTGCACCTACAAGACTTATGTCAGCCGTCTTATTGTGTGCACTTGCTTTTAATGTAGAGTACTTTCAGAGTGCGCTTCCCATCAGTTATTTCATGCTGGCAAATGAAACTAACATGTAGGAGTGCGCCGAAAATAAGCCTCAGGTGTTTAAGCCCTGGTGAGCCGTCTCAGCAGTTTCACAGGGGGAATAAACCTGATGTCTTCCATTAGATTTGGATTAAACTTGTTGCGTCCTTTAGAAATAAGTGTCGCAACACCAGCCCAGTGTTACGACACTGAGATACAGCAATGATCATCTGTCTCCATCAGATTCATCATTATTACCATCCAATAAATTTTTATTTAAAGATTTTCAGCTTCATTTGGCAGAAAACTAGTCCTTGTCCTGTTATACAATGTAGACAGCATTGCAAAACTTTAACACATCTGAAGGTGTTTTCATGAAACGTAATAAAGAGATGTGTGCAAAAGTTAGGGCACCCCAGTAAAATAATGCTTTGTTGATCTTCTAAGTACAAATAAGTCGACATCCTCCTCAGAGAACATGTCACTGTTACTGCTAATTTACTGAATTTGACATATTGGAAAATATTTGAATATGATTTAAAATGTCACCTGTGCAAATGCTTGTTTCAATTTATTAATCTCCACAGACAAATTGAAATGGTGCTCAGAAAAAGATTTAAGTGCACACCCATGGTATAGTAGTAGTTTGCTGCAGTAAATGTTAATTTATGTGCGTTTGTATGTGTATATGCAAGGTATATGAGAAAAAGGACATTGAACAGTCCAATCACTTTGCCTGAAATTTCTAACCTTTTAAAAAGCGAATTCATGTGACGCGACTGCCTGTGTTAAATGTCATTGAATTACACGTTCTCTCCCTTAACCGCTTTTTCCATTAGAGACATTTAAGGGGTAATAGTGTATAATTTCTCCCGTATAAATAGACATGACTATACCTTTAGGTCATTCGCAGATGGAATGTATGTCTTTTCAGGCATACTATTGCTAATACAGGACAAAGGTCTAAAAGTTTTTCTTAAAATGTACTGATACAAACCTTCTGCACACTTAACATTCCAGTGGAGCTTTGCCCAGGTACTTTGCGTTTATCACAAGAAATAATTGCTTATGTATTATTGAATACTTGTTTTAAAAAGTAGTTTACAGTTTATATTCTTAATGAATACGCTTCCTTATTAGTTTGCAGTTTGAATGATACACATTATTCTCAGCCAGTTCTATAGAAGTGCTGTTATAGTTACTTTAGACTTCAGATCAGATATGGAGACCAGTCTGTCAGGATATCTGCTCACCAAGACAGCAGCAATGACACGACAGTAAATTAAAATGTAACTCTTAAAATCTTTGTTTAGCTGTGTGTTTAATCCTTTACATTTATGGCATTTATCAGATGCTTTTATCCAAAGCGACTTCCAATCCCTAATTACAGGGGACAGTGTCCCTGGAGCAACTTGGGGTTAAGGGTCTTGCTCAGGAACCCATTGGTGGGGTGCTGGGGGTAGGATTCGAAACCATGACATCTTGGTCTAGAGGCGGGTATCCTACCCACTGCGCCACCACCATCCCCATAAATAATCATTATTTTAGCTGGTTTAGGTGAACACACATGCCAGTGACTTGACAAGTTACCTCCATATTTGACACCGGTTTGTATTGATAGAGACATTTCATCTCCTATAAGAATCAACTACACTGATTATCTAGCCTATAAACAGTCAGCCTTTTAGAAATACTGACCATACTACAGCAAACAAATTAACATTTTTGATTTGTAATCTTCAGTCATTTAAATGGATCTGTAAGTCTGTAAAATTGTTGGGAGATGGTGAAAATTGATATTTATTATTTTTTTTTTTTATTGATTGGAATCTAGATTACGCATATAGAACAGGAAGGGATTTTATAGAAATACTCCTGTATATTTCAAGCCAACTTTTTTCTGCTGACTGTATCATATGTTAGACCTCAATCTCAGAACCCCCAAAATGTCCATATATTTAGAAATGAACAGAAACTTATTGCATCAAAACACACTTGCAGCAGAATACAATAGACATGTGCAATAGATTTTACAGGAAAATCTATTAAAATACTTTATTTAATGGCACAACATTTTTTTTGTATGTATTTACCACCATATTCATGCAAAAATACCAATATTGTCAATACAGGCAGGAACTTCTGTTGGATCTTGCTAACAGTTTCCAACAGTTGAAGATGTTTTTTTTTTTTAAAAAAAGAGAAAAAAACCTTTAGGAGCTGGACATGTTTTGTAACCTCGACCCCTTCAGGCAGTGCATGCACAGTTTATTAGAGGACAAAACAACTGAGTACCCCTTTACACTGTTGCTATACAGGGTCATCTTAATAACTGTATCACTCTGCTCTGTGCTCCATGAAAGTGAGGCTTTGCTTGAGGCTCTGGACACATTGTTTATTGTACAAAGGGGCATTTCATCCCGCAGCTCTAATGCATTTATTATTTACAAAACAAGAGGCCAGGTGACATGCTTTATTTGAAAAGCCTTAAGCACTGTTAGTTGGCAACAAAGATGGAGGGAAAGCGTTCTATACCTGTGCCACTTCAAAGCCCTGACATCAGCTCTGTATGGAAATGTGCGCCAATGTGAATAGAGAACATTGCGTTGTTGAAAAATGTATTAATAGGGGCTTACAGGTGTCACTCGTTTACATGTGCTTTATCTACTCTGAATGATTAGTTTAGAGATGTGGATGATGATGGTTATGACAATGATTATAATGATATGTAAGTACTGTAATAATCAATGTGAATGTCATTAGAAAAATGCAGTCTAATAAATGTACTGTTTTCTCAGTCATGTTTTTTCTCTCTCGCATTTTCTGTTTGTAGTTTGTGGAGACATCCATGGGCAGTTCTTTGACCTGATGAAGTTGTTTGAGGTCGGTGGTTCACCAGCCAGCACACGCTACCTTTTCCTTGGCGATTATGTGGACAGAGGATATTTCAGTATTGAAGTAAGTTTGCATTGTATTTGGTCCCACAGTACTGTGCTAATGCTACTGTATGAAGTAATGTTGATTTTCTACATTATCAAAGTGCAAAAATCAGAATATGCATTTGCATACATTGTAGGTTTTGACTTCCAATAGCAGTTTGCTTTTTCCCAGCCAGATAAACAGCATGATAGCTTTTAGATCCGTACTGACTTTCTTCAGATCGATTTGGCCAGTGATAGTCACAGTGTTTGCTTTTATCTGTAAGTTTGGGAGGCTTTACTTGAACAATAGAAAGTGTACTATACCTAACAAGAAACATGTTCCGTATATTTAAACATTATCAAGAGTAACATCCCATCACTTGTTTTCTTTTCCAGTGTGTGCTGTACTTATGGGCCTTAAAAATCCTTTACCCCAAAACACTGTTTTTGCTGCGCGGGAACCACGAATGTAGACATTTAACAGAGTATTTCACCTTTAAACAGGAATGTAAGTACAACAGCCAATTCAGCACCCGCACACGCCTATATTCTGCTTTGGGGGGTTTACTTCCCAATGTAAACTGTTAGAAATCAAAACAATCAGAGCCTGTTCAGGTCACAGGCTGCCACTTTTTTCCTCCAAGTCTGCGTGGAAAAGTAAAGGTGCTTTTTGTTCAGTATGTACTGCTTGCTCACTTTGATGTTTATACTCAGCACAGCAATTGCTTTTAGAACGTCACAAGAATTGCCAGATTTAAATGTTTGCTTTTGAGCATGTGGGTTTTTTGTATTGTTGTTTGTCTGTTGGATGTGTTTAGATAACCTTTTTAAGACTGTCCACCTCCGGTTTGCACACATGACCAGTGTGTTAGTGCGTTTTGATGTTTGCTTTGGCTGGCTGGCATTCCTTCTTCCCTGCTGTTTCAGCTTGGCCACTTTTTTTCTGTCCCTGACAGGTAGAATTAAGTACTCTGAGCGGGTGTACGATGCTTGCATGGACGCCTTCGACTGCCTCCCCCTGGCCGCGCTCATGAACCAGCAGTTTCTGTGCGTTCATGGAGGACTGTCACCTGAAATTTCAAACCTTGATGACATCAGAAAAGTATGTGTGCCCCACCATCAGCCTCATCCAACAGCTTTTAAGCTCACTGCTGGGATTTTGCTTAATAGTTAGCTCACTTAATGTAGATCCCAAGAAGGTATGCTAATGGAATAACACCTGGTTAGCAGAGGTCCTGATTAGCAGTATGATAATAGATATGTAATGTAGCCTAACATTCAATACTTTTCCCCCCAAAGTGAGAAGTGAATATTCATACATGCTAATGCACTTTGCTGTGCATGATACATGTCATGAATATACAGAGAGCCTCCTTCATTATTCCCCTTCCATTTCTGCCTTCTGCCACTGACTAAAACAGACTTTTCAATTTCCTTTCAACTTCTTCTTTTTAACCAGAACTGTCATTAAGCCTAGACAGCCTTATTCTATAATCCAGTTTGTGGATGAGACCCAGTGCAAATACGAGTGTAAGCAGATTTAAAATACTTAAAAACGCAATTGTTGCAATTTCCTTGCTTCCAATAAAAGGCCCCGGATGCAGCAGTCATACTCTTCCTTCCCTGTAATTGAATGGACCGTTTGTTAATGCCCATTGTCATTTGCCTTGCTTATAAATGGTTTCTGCCAGATATGAGAAGACAAAATGGTTTGCACATCTCTATTTCCCCCAGAAGAAGATGCAGACTCATTAAGAGGTAGAATTAAGTAGAACAGATTAGGGGTTTTGGATATCTACTGTCAAGTCTGTGATCACATGGATTGATGATTCAGAGTAAGCCTTTACCAGGGTCTTTACTATATGTTTATCTACAGATCGACTGCAGTGAAATTATTGTGTGATGCATATGGTTTATCTACATTCCCTCGACTCTCGCATCAATTCTAGGCAATTTCCTGGCTGGGCAAAGAGCGATAATGAAATGGAATTTGGAGTAGGAGAGCGTTCCAAATACAAGTCAGTCATTTTGAGCTAGTGAATTAAGTAATCACAGATGAGGCGAGGTGGTATATGTGCTGTTTTACACCGTGTGTGTTGTGCTGTGAAAAAGGGCAGAATCTACACTTCATTGTGGAGCGCATGATAACTGGGTTGATCAAGACTACCTCTACAAAGGCAGTGTGTGTATACTGTTCATTTGTTTGACTGATGCAACACATAGGCTTGGTAGTTAATGAATTTAGATGATTTTTCAAAGCCTACCTTAAACCTTTTAAATGGAAGGTGACTACAAATTGACCATTTCTTTACCATCTCCAGTTAGACAGATTCAAGGAGCCTCCCGCGTACGGACCAATGTGTGACCTGCTCTGGTCAGACCCGCTGGAGGATTTTGGCAACGAGAAGAACCACGACCACTTCACACACAACACAGTGCGAGGTTGCTCCTACTTCTACAGGTGCTATAAAATTACACAGTACAGATCATGCAGTAAAATAACAGTATCAGTGCTCTCTTTCATATTTCTCTTCAGATTTACAATCACTTATGTGGCTTAACTCAAAAGTAACACACCATATGTAGCCTTTCAAAGGTTCTGAAATATTTACTGGGGGGGGGGATTAAGCCTAATGCAAAACAAATTCATAAATGTCCATCACTCCAATTCTTTTTCTACTGAGAGCAGAAGGAGTATCATTATTAACATGAAACTATTTAGCAATTCATTACAAAGCTGGATTTTAAAGGGTAATTTTTTAAATATAAATTTAATTAATTGTGGTGGCTCTTCCCAGAACACATTCCATGCCTCATAATTTGCCACAACAGCCTCAACAGCAACACTTGAATTACTTTCAGATATCTTTAGAGCTCTGTTTTTTTTGTTAGTTATTTTCTATTAACTTTTCTCAGCACAGATGGCTCTGTACAAAAGTTTTTGTAACTATGTAAACATAATGAATATATGGAGTTCGCCTATTGCGCCTATTTGGGCCAGTTGGATGGCCTAGTGGTTAAGGCATCCGCCCTGCGACCAGAAAGTCCGGGTTCGATCCCCAAGGCCGCTAGGCACCGCTGAGGTACCCTGAGCAAGGTACCATCCCCACACACTGCTCCCCGGGCGCCGTGTTCCTGGTTGCCCCCTGCTTCACTTGGTGAATGGGTTAAATGCAGAGTTTGAATTTCGTACTGTTCACACTGTGTGCAGTGGTGTGTTCACGTATGACAAATGTTCACTTTCACTTTCACTTTTTATTGGTGTATGATATTAATTACAGTCAGCTGTGGCATAATGGATAATCTGTGGCTTGGAACGGAAGTATACGCTGGAATCAGGCTGGCATTTTGAAAACGCAGGTTTCAGTAGACCAACATGACAACTGTAAACCAGTTTTAAAATGTTTTATCAAATTTAAAATAAAAAAAAAATTAAATAGTAGGGGTTGAGTTTGTTGAGTTGTGTTTGTGTTGACAAGACATGTCTCCCCCCCCACACACACACACAATGAAAATTTTGTGTTTGTAGATTAACACCTGTAACCAGTGGTCAAATAGCCAGTAATCAATTGTATGAGTGCATAGACAGTCTAACTCAGTTTTCATAATCTGTTATCA
This sequence comes from Clupeocharax schoutedeni, assembly GCA_037974565.1. NCBI lineage: Eukaryota > Metazoa > Chordata > Actinopteri > Characiformes > Alestidae > Clupeocharax > Clupeocharax schoutedeni. The sequence goes on along the minus strand of JBBPDH010000011.1, from coordinate 12,852,182 downwards.
TAAACAAAAACAGGCCTAGTAATTAAGTATAATGAGGTTATAGTCAGAAAAAGACCTTTTCTGCTTTTCATTCCTCAGACCAGTTTGCAGCCCTGGCAAAAAAATTCTGTAGCATTTCGGGTGAACAGTTTATTTTAAAGTGAAATTACAATGTAAATGCTATGAAATATTTGGAAAGCAGGAGAATGTGCCATCAGTTTCCATTAATGTGGCGGAAGCATCAAAAAGAGAGATGCAAGATGCCAGGAAAGTACTGCATTTAATATCACTGCCTCTCTCGCTGTCTCTTTCTCGGTCAGTAGGGTGTAATTGGAAGCATACTGCCTCTGCGATTTTACGAGCCTGGCCCTGAGCAATAGACACCAAACAGCAAACTACTCCTGCCTCTTCCCCATACTGCCAGCAAAAAACATCCTGTCCAGTGCCACCAAAAGCCCTTGTAATCCTTCTACTCATGTAGCCAGCCGAATAATTGCGCACAATTCAAATTTGCACCCAACATGTTTTCAGAACTAACCACCAGTCCTTTGAGGAGTTCAAGGTGGGGAAAATAGCTTAAATTTAGCTAGATTTTGTAAGCGAAGCACTCATTTATATGTTCAGTAAAGTTGCTTTAAGCATTTTCTAGCAGACCATATGGCAAGTTGCACAGAGAAAAGAAACTTGCAAACTGACCAGTTGACAGCAAAGAGGTGAAGGATAGCATCTCAAGAAAAATGCTTTTCACTGCATTCTCATTGAACCAATGGTTTATAGACCATATGGATCTTGAGCGTAGCAGCTGTTGAAAAAATATCTTTGCCTTGGGGTTATTTTTGAATGTTTTTTTTTTAACAGCTAATGCAGTTCCAAATGAACCTAAATTAGCAGACATAGATGTGTGCTGCTCTGAAACATAAATGTTTCCATTATTGAAGTTGGATGAGTATGAGGAGACACCCTGCTTACCATGGCTGCTGACCAAAGTCTTTTGAATTAAGCCTTTTGCACGCATTCATGTGAACATCTGTCAAAAAAAGCATTCATTCAACCTTTTATAAAAGACTAACAAAAACAACTGCAGCTGAGAATGTTATTATATAGTATTGCTTTTAATGAGTTCTGTTGAAAAGTCAACATTCGGGGATGGATTTGTGGTGAATCCTCTAAACCATCCTCATATAATGTAAACAATTTTTTGTGGCTTCTAGCCTTTATGCCTTGCAAAACCAGGGAAGTAAGGCATTCCTTTGGTAATTGTTCTTATGAGTGTATTTGTGCAGGCACAAACCTTCAATGGTGCTTGTTTAAGAAGTAGTTTCATATTTGTCAGCGAATTCGGTAGTTGGAGGTAGCCGTGGAGTAGACTCGTCACCAAAGCCAGTTGTAAACATGGGAAAGTTTCTTTCTAGTGAGAGGAGAGTTGTGGTATGGAAAAGCGCAGAAACTCACTTTTAGCCTTTCAGGATCGCTGACAGCATTTGCTTTTGGCTTCCACTGCTGATCTCATGAGTGTTGAGGTTTCCCCTTTTCAAAAACACACGTTCAATCCCCTTTTAATGTGTAATTTCCTTCCTCAAAGATTACTGTGATGGACTTTTAATGTATAGTGTGCTTTGTACTGTTGGAATATATTATATCTTTTACCATTTAAATCTGATTCCATCCTTCCTCTGGCAACCCTGGGTGCCAGTGACCTTGATCTTTTCCATATATCTATGCGGAATGACCTAATCTGTTTAGTAAATTAAATATTATTCACTTTCTTCCACAGTTATCCTGCTGTGTGTGATTTCCTACAACACAATAACTTATTATCCGTCATACGGGCTCATGAAGCACAGGATGCTGGGTAAGTGCCTCATTCAGTGTACTTTCCGAGGAGAGCCAATGATGCATCAATATCACTGCTCAGAATTGATCACATTATCATAACTTTATTAAAGTTAATGAACGTAACCCATGGATCTGTAGTACTGGTTCTCTGTGCTATACAAATGTCTTAAAAACCAAGCTTTATATTTTATTTGTTTATTTTTATTTGTGTTTTCAAATGTTACTTTAAAGTATCTGAGACGGTAAGGGGACATATGATACAGTTAACTTTTTTTTCCTAAAATTTCAGCTACAACTAAAACTGGTACATCTGTGTTGATAGTATATTATTATATATACTAGTTGTTGAGGTATTTCTTAACCAAGGAAATAATCCTACAAGATGTTTTTTAATATGGTAAGAGCTTCTGTTTAATGCTTCTGCTTACTCACCCCAGCTTTAAATGAAATTACCCTGCTCTTGCTTAGTCAGTTCATTTGAAGACTGCACAGCAAGAATTTCATTGATTATTGTTGAGTCATTGTTTGAGTAGCTTGGAATCCCTGCTAGCCTCATAGTCTAATACATTATAGCAGTGAGGAGGTGAGCACAGGCAGTGTGGCCTGTTAGGAATATAGGATGAAACGTAGTGCAGAGCCAAGACAAGGACAGGATAAATGGCCCAGTGTGACTGTGATGTGGATGGTTATGGATTCAGTAAGCTGGATAATGATGACGACCGTGGAGCTTTTGTCTTCATCAGGTATCGCATGTACAGAAAGAGCCAGACTACAGGTTTCCCCTCCCTCATCACCATCTTCTCGGCCCCCAACTACTTAGATGTCTACAATAATAAAGGTAACTGTGTGTGTGTGTGTGCGTGCGTGCGTGTCTGTCTGTGTGTGACTGTGTGTTTGTCTTTGTCTGTGTGTCTGTGTCTGTGTCTGTGTCTGTCTCTGTGTGTGTGTGTGTGTGTGTGTGTGTGTGTGTGTGTGTGTGTGTGTGTGTGTGTGTGTGTGTGTGTATGCACATTGGCAGTTGTCCAGTCTTGGCATGCGGTGGTCCTGCAGAGCTGCAGGATATAGACCCATGCACAGTTAGTCAGCATTTTCGGAGAGAGTGAGTGGGTGTTTGGTCATTTTACCCATGCTGCACTTTCTCTCGTCCTCTCAGTGATGAAAAAGTGAAGATGGATCAGTCACTGCGCACACACACATGCACAGACCCACTAGTGTGATTATGTTCAGTGTCTGTTGCCAATGTATTTGCATGGTTGATTTGTGTACCGCTTTACCCCTGTTTGCGTGTTTTTTTGGCTGCATACGTTTTACATTTTCTAATTACGTTGGTCATAGATGTTTTAGCAGTCAGAACAGTAAGCACTACACACGCTTAGCATCTATTTTTCCAAAGACTGCAAGAAATCTGTCACACTAGAGAAAAAGCTGAAAGATTAGTTTGCAGGTACAAGCTCAGAACTTGTCTTTCCGAAATGTCCGCCTTCAAAGAAACACTCTCTTTTGTTTTGACAAGCTCAGTTATTCTTAGCTTCTTCAGTTGTTTTGCTTTGCTGCTTACTAATCTTTCTCCAGCTTTAATATCTGATCCAAGCTTTGCTAAGGCGAAGGTAATGAGCTTAAAATAGCTTTGCCTTGCATTACATCGGGAGAAGAAAGCGGTTTTCTACCCCCATCTTTAGTTGATGGATGGGAATAAATTGTCATCACGAGGCAGAGTGCCATGCAACAATATAGCTACAGTATTGCAGTTGTGTTTTAATCTGTGTGTCCATTTTTAACATCTTCCCTCAGTGTTTTATATTTGTGCTAACATGCTGTGCAGCAAGTCCCTTTACACTATGCTACTGAGCTCATTTGCTCGCTTTAGTGTGCTCTGGTGCAACACTGGGAGGTTTTCATTGTTCAAAGCAGGGTTCATTCCCGACCAGCATCCCTGTTTGCTCTTTCGAAAAATCAGCTGCCATTAAACAGCTATGAGCAACGGTGCATTTTGTCTGAGTTGCCACAATGAGTTACCCTGCCATCACCCACAGCATTGGTTGCATCAGCACGCCTTGAATGCATTCATTTAAGGCTGATTGAAGAGGACATGCTGGGTGGAGGATGATGGCGATCAATCCCAATGTAGTCGGGGCGTGGTATACGCCAAGATTGATGGCTGATCGACCACTGCTGTAAATCCAGCAGCGGGGGCGGGACGTCCAGCGAGTGCGGGACCCTCCAGAGTTTGCCAGATTGAGGCCTCCAGCTGTCCGTCAGTCTCTGACCCTGCATGCCACAGCTCTGCCTGCACTGAATGAGTCAATAAGGCAACCCCCTGCCAAAGCACATGCAGTCCTGTGACAAAGAACGGAGAAATGGAAGCCATAAATAAGCGGTTCTGCCGGGTTGCCTTGTCGTCGCTAATGAACGCCTAACCAGTGTTTTGGTTTCGATGTGGAGGAGCATAGCAAGAATCAGCAGGGGTAATGGCCAGCATTCCTGCCAGCACACTGAGCTCATTCCAAGCATTGATTAAAGCACGGAGGGTTCCTCCATCTGTCAATGGCACAACAGTGGGAGATTCCAGATAAGAGATGACTCTGATGCTGGTCCAGGATTGGTTTTCAGTTCTGGCAGCAGAAGTACGATATTAGGTTGTGGTTAAATGTTAGCAGTACTTTATTGTTATCATAAAATGCTTCTCTGGATATCATCGGTATATAAAAACACTTGCATGTTTAATGTAAAATAGGAAATATACATTACTGATTAAATTAATCGGTGTGTAAAATGTGTAATCAAAATCACTGTATTCATAATTTTTGGAAGTATTTGTAAGTAAGACACCAGTTGTCCATTTCAGCTCATCCAGTTGTAAAGTTAAAATATTAGGGTACCATGTATCTTTGTATCTTTACTATAAGGCCATTGCGCTTATAAGATTGTTGACCTATCCATGCTTCACCCACCCATGCATTCTTTCATAGAGACTGTTCTAAGGTCAAACTACATTATTCTGTTTAGCTTTCTATCTTTGTTTTGTTTTCAGCAATGTTCTCAATGTGACTGGAACTGTACCTGCTTAGTACTTTGAGTGTTTATAGCTATGAATTATGATCCCATCTAAAAGCAGGTGCATGCTTGTTTTTAATCTTTCCTGGAAGTCGTCATTACCAAATCGCATACATTTTTAAAAATCTTTAATCAGCACATTTCCTTTGATGAGCGTGAAATTCTCTGTACATTTTTCTAATACAGGATGTATTATCTGAATGTTTTTTTTTTTTTTATGGGCTCAGGAGCCACCTTGTGGCTATGTTAAAAATTGCATCTGTTTTTAAAAATGCCCTTTTCCATAACCTGGGAAATAGATGGGTTCACTAGGTGCCATAGACTGGCTAATTGTAACTATCTATAAATTGTGTATGGCCTTGTGGGTTAGATTCTCTAGGTTGTATAGCAGATGCTGTACATGATAACTGAGGAAAGTTTGATGTTAAGTGGAGACATGCCCTTGGGTCTTTCCATCTGGCTTGCAGTTGACAGCTGGCCTACCCTCCGCAACACATGACAACCTGCTATTCTGACTCGAGAATGAGACTCTGGGACAGGGGAAAGTCCCTCCCGGCGAGCTGGACAGTTTGGTGTCAGCTTTCATTATCTGGGGCACACAAGGAGGAGTTGCTCCCACTACTCCATTCTCAATAGCCTTAGATCGAGTGTAACCTTGACTCATACAGATAAAATTTCCAGATGTTGTTGAATTAGTATGCCTAACCCTTTATCGATGAGGCAGAAAAGTGTCTAGCATCTAGTAATTAGTTTTTCAATCTGCCCTTCTCCTTTAATATGATTTCTCTATGTTGTTGTTATTTAGAAATTATACGTTCTCATTTTTTGTCTGTCATCACCAACTACTATTTAGAGCAAGAAAATATGAATAAGATTCTGTTTTATATTATTACTATTTTATAGTATTGTTCAAATTAATAATAAACACTAAGTGATGAGTTCTTTTAATATCAAACAATAAAGGTAGAATCATGTTTCTTTTATATAGTGATAGAAAAGATAGGCAGTAGCACACCCAAAGCCTATGTTCCTCTTGCTAATACAGTTTGCTGTGACCCATGTTGATGCATGCGCCTTACTCTAATAATGGATTTTAAAGAGTTAAAGGCAACAGAGACTAGGTTTATAAATGTATCATTGGCAAGGCATTAGGAAAGACAGGATTAAGCTTCCCATAAACATTTCATAGATAAAAATGTTTGGTCAAAGTCTTGGCCATGTGCCTCTAAGAAGTTTCTCCAGCTTTCAGCCTCTACGAGTGAACAAGAGTCATTGTGAGACGGAGGAGCGATCGCCAGCATAGTTTTTATGCAGCTACTCCACAAGTGGTCAGCATAACTCAGATCAATGGTGTAAACGTGGGTGTGAGTGAGAGAAAGATCGAGAGTGTGGAGGCATGTAGAATATTAATGGACATTTCGGAAATGTGTCACGTTTATCTCGCTTCTCTTCTCTATGCACATAGCTGCTGTGCTGAAATACGAGAATAACGTCATGAACATTCGGCAGTTTAACTGCTCCCCTCACCCCTACTGGCTGCCCAACTTCATGGACGTCTTTACCTGGTCCTTACCTTTCGTCGGGGAGAAAGGTTTGTTTCCCCTGAACACACACACTTTAAGGATGAGGGCTGCACAATATGGACCAATTACTGAATGCTGTGATTATATTGCTGTTAATTGTGATATTGATGTGCTTTACAGTGCAAATTGAACCAATAGTGGGACCTAGTTCTGACTAATTTACAACTATTACATAATACATACATACTTTTTTACAAAGCTAGGGCTGCAGATTATGACTATTTGTCAACCAAGTCTACTGATTTTCTTCCTGTTTCAGTGAAAAACACGTTTAAATGACACCAACACCAAAATTGCCATGTTAGTAAATGACCATAATCTAATATTTAAGCCATTTCTGAATGTCTTTCAGGGTTGTCTTACCATAACATGGTAAATGTGAACACTATGTTTTCAGTTGAAATTGTTGCTAAGTATAATATGACTGAAAAAAATTACAGTTGAAAAGAATGCTTTTGTTTTCTCATGTCTCCAAACAGTTAAGCATTTTTGAACAACTTGTTTGTTCACTTACCATTTGCTATTTAAAAAATAAATAAATAAACTGATTAAGGTTTGGTTGGAAAGGATGATATCGCAGTAACAGTCTATACTGTGAAGCCTAAATGCAAAGCCTTGTACTGTTTCACAATTCATTTATAATATTTATAATACGTTCCCTTTCTGTCTTCTTGTCTTCAGTCACTGAGATGTTGGTAAATGTACTGAGCATCTGTTCCAATGATGAACTAACCACAGATGAGGAGATTGATGGTAAGGAAATGATATCCAGTTTCTGTACATTCATGCAAGTCAAATAAAATGTGCCTTCAAATTAAAATAACCCTTTTCTGGATCACCATAAGAAGATATGCCCTCTCTGGTCCATCCACGTCAACCTTTTTTGTGTAACAGCAGTGATATATCTGCAACCTTTCCCTGCAAGAATGTCAGGTTATTGCTTATTAACTTCTGCTGAAGTCTTAAACCATGAACGGTGTGACATGTTTGCGATATTTTTGACTAAAAGTGCCAGCAGTGAATCAAAATAAATGGCCAGCTTGATTTTTTTTTTTTTTTTACATAATACTAGTTATCAGGTCAGTATTAGTTCATTTTTGTTCAGAATTTTTCATCAAACTCTTCTATATACGATGAAGGACTACACCTACAGCATATATGGTGTCTATGGGGAGACCAGAGTGGCTACGTCCTCTCTGATTACACATGATTGCCAACTTCTTCTCAACCGAGTTTGGTAATTAAGCTGCAGTTTATTTAAGTTAATTAATAGTTTCCAAGTATTGCTAGTTTCCAGTGGCTAGATTTACATTTCCAGTAAACTGTTCAAAGATTTCTTCTTAACTGATCTGAATGTGGATGTAAATATGCTGCAGATATTTGAAAATATTCAGCCTCATTAAGATGTTCAGATTAATAACGAAGATGTTTATTTGTTTAAGAGACTCGTTTCAATATCATGTAGATGTCGATATCAAGGTATTTAGGCTGGTTTAATATATTTAAAGGATTTTATATTTTTAGTGTTTAGTACAGCTTAAGTAACATGAGCTGCTACATCCAACACATGCTATGATTAAGTTTTAAACAGGTTTCTGATGGAATGATTGTGGAAAATTCACAATCTATACATTTTCCAGTGTTGCTTTAATGTAGATGTATAGCTATAAAGCTGTATATTCACCCATGACCTGTATGTATGGCATGTATGATGTATGACTTTTCTCATATTGTTTTTTATAGCCTCTTTATCTTAACGTTGTTTCACTTGTATCAAGTTTCATGTTGAAACAGGAAGATCTAGGGGAAACCCAGTAGGACAGCATTAAATAAAAGCAGAAGAATGAACAGAGCTCCGGTGTTTAGTGCTCAGAACAGATAAGAAAACTACAAACAAAATAAACTTTTAACTTTAAACTGGTTGTACTGTTAGTGTTGGCATGTACAGGCCAAGCTTGAATGAGCTCCACTTTTTTAACACTAACATCTTACTATGCTCTCACTTATCCACTTAACTGTTCTGATAGAACTGAGTTAATCACAATTATTCTTTTTACAATATTTAGTTTCCATTTCTTTTTTACTTACTACCCCTTCACTCTGTTTGTTTCGCTCCCTCTCTCACACCCACTCTTCTCTTTGCCTATTTTTTTCTAGGTTACTTCACTTCCTGTTACTTTATCTAATCAGTTTCTTTTCTTTTTTCCACAGTTGTTCTGTCAGGCATTTCCTTTCTTTTTACTCCATGGGTCTCAGTTGGCCTCTCTCTGTCTCTCTCAAATTCTTTCTCACTCTTTCTTGCTCTCTTTAGCCCTCGTTTGTCCTCTTTCCGTCTCTCACTCTCTCTATCCCCTTTCTCTTCTACTCTTTCCACTCTGTCTTTTACTCTCTTTCCTTTTTTATCCCTCTCCATCTTTATCATTTCACTCACTCTACCCTTCTCGCCCATATTCTCTCCCTCCTTCTCACTCATGTATTCTTTCTCGCTTTCTATTTCTCTCTCTCAGACTCTCTACTCCCCCTCTCTCTTTCTTACATAGTCTTTGTTTCAATCTCTCTCTTTCTCTCTCTCTCCCTTTCTGCTTGCTCAGCCATCCACTGATCACTCTTCTGTTCTTTTTCTGTTTTCTTCTGGGGGTGTTCTTGAGAAGGACAGCTAATATATCCCCCCAAGAAAGGTACAGCCGCCCACATGCCCTGCTGTGCAGCCTTGCTACTTGTTTGTACCTTTCTCTAACGGTTTGTGCAACAACAGGATCAAGCACTTTTTTCTTATAGAGATTCATACTAATACTGCTGACTTTTGTCCACCTAGATAGTTTACTACCAGTGTGAATTATCTCATGGTAGACATGTTTGTGTTTGGAGTGCCTGCACCGATTGTCAACACACATTTAAGGCCATTTCGGTAGTTAATGACGTTGTATATGCTGTAGCGTAGGCCAGTATTGACTGTACATTAAGAGATCTCAGATAGCATAAGGATGCGATCAGATATTACTTAAAAGCCATCACATAGCATAACAAACTGATTGTTCAACAGTGAAAGTGCATTCAGATCAGTTCATTTTTTAAGACTGTCTCTTCCAAATCCATTTTCATGTTCCATTCATTTTCATCTCCTCTAATCTCTCTTGAACCTTCTCAAACTCCCCCTTCAACCTCGTGATTTTATGAACAAACTGCTGAAGGATGTTTCAAGATACGTTCCATATGCTTAAAGAAGATTCCACATTTGTTTCATAATTGAATTGTTAAGATGTAAACAAAGTAACATTCTTTAGAGACTTGTTGCATGTGAATTGTTCACAGTGGTGATGGGAACCAGACATCTGAAGCGATTAATGCCTGTAAAAGCCACCTTACATAAAATTACTGCATTAAGTGTTTATATATGGGTGGAATATATTTAGTGCCTGATGAGATCGTTTGTGATAACCTTTTGGCCTAAAATATTTTTTGTCGAGAGGGAGTTGAGAAAGAAGTGCATGAGGGGTGTTTTAAGGCACTGTAGTCCGCAAGAAAATGTTTTTATTCTTTTCTTTTCAGATGTAAAAACGTACATAAAATTACAAACTTGTCTAGGTCCCCAGTTATTTTGTGTTGTAAATAATGAACTACACTTGTGGACATTGTGATATCTGGTTCACATCATTACAACTGTAAAGAAATATGATTAGGTAAATTTTCACCCTGAAAGACTTTGTTTACATCTCAGCAACTGAATGCAAAATGCTTTGATAAGGCTTTGTAGACTTATTTTGAATTGTACTATTCAAGAGGTGTTTTGCGCTGTTGATAAGTCAGTCCTCGATTGTTGAATTGTATTTACACAGTCTCCTTTAAGCTAGCATCTCAATTAAAGCAAGCAGTGTTATTAATTTGAGTGTGTGGAGCGCAGTGCTGTGATTAGCCTCGATGTAACCCTGGCTACAGGAATCAATGGCAGGCTAACTGAATGCTTAGCATGCGTTTCACTTCTGAAGTCTGGAGGCGGAGGTGGCTGAAGGGAATGACTTTATTGATCTGTCTTTTCTTTGCTGAGACAGCAAATTAGACCCCATTCCCTTGAAGTAAGCTTCCTTTGGTTTTGATGGGTTTGGGTAATTGTACTCTGAGGCAGCTCTCAGTTAATGCAGCTGTTTGTCTTTTTGGACAAAAGGATAGAGCTGAGCATCTTAAATATTTTACATGGTTGCTTTTGAAGTTTTTGAAGCTTTTCTGTTGTGGCTAAAGATGTTATTTTCCAGAAATGGGAAGAGTATGGTTAAATGGAGGTGTTGTGGTTTGCTGCAACCTTGTGGTGACCCCATGTGTTTGTGCATTTGTGTGTGTATGTAGGTGCCACCGCCTCTGCACGTAAAGAAGTGATCCGAAACAAGATCCGTGCCATTGGAAAGATGGCCAGAGTGTTCTCAGTGCTACGGTAAGAGATGCCTGGGGGTTTTCATTCATTTTCATGACAAAAAAACTTCATTATGTCAGAAAAACAGAGAAAACTGAGGTGACTTACAGAATTAGGGTTTGAGTTAAAGCTAGGCTTAGAAAATAAGTTACATACTAATTACAATACTTACAATACTAAGTTACATACAGCTCTGAAAAAAAGAGACTGCTGCATTCTTAAATTCCTACACAAGTACCTCATTCTGCTTTATGAGGTACTGATTATTGATCACCTCAATCAAATCTTACTTAATGAGGAAAAGTATAAAAACACTGCTACAAGTACCTCAAAGGCAATAATTGCCATTTTGTTTAAGAGCGAACAAGAGATTTGTTTTCTTTGAATGATTTACGTTCTGTGGACACAGCATAATTTCTTGTATTTTGATATTTTGTCATTTCCTTTAAAATTATGCTTTAAAGAAAAATATTTTTCTTTGGAAATTAGGAGAAATATTATCAGAAATTCTTAAAAACTTTTATAAGTACTTGCACTTATAAAAGATAAAATCTGAGAAACACCATTTTTTCAGAGCTGTATATCTAGACATGGGGCATACATCTGAAGATTTACTACAGCATTCAGTGTTGGACTGTTTAAAACAAAACCCCTAAACAACCACAAGCTTTCACACTAGCCACAAGCTTACATGCTAGTCACAATACAGTTTACTTTGTATGCTTATATGATTACATCCCTAACCTAATGTGTGTGTGTGGGGGGGGGGGGTAAATAGTCAGGTCAGGTGAAGTCAGTGTTTACTGTCATTTCAACAAAATACATAGTGAAATGAAACAACACTCCTTCAGGACCACGATGCGGCACAAAGAATAAAAACAGAAGCAACACGACATACGTGCAGACAGGACAAGACTACACAGAGTGCAGAAAGCCAGAAAATAGTACAATATTATGTGACGAGACAACATACAGTGCGCCCAACCAAAACAGTACAGTATTATGACATTCAGTATTCTAGCAGTGGAATAATTGAATATGTAAAGATTAAGGTAGGAACAATAAATCATGCAAAAATAGCAATCAATAGCAGCGACAGAATAAAATGTACAGTATATAACAAACAATGGGTATTTACAATGGTGGCTTATAGAGCAAGCATGCAAGTGCACACATGTATTTGTGATGATCAGTGTAACTCTGTTTCAGAGAGGAGAGTGAAAGTGTGCTGACACTGAAGGGTCTCACCCCTACTGGCATGCTCCCCAGCGGCGTGCTCTCTGGAGGCAGAGAGAAACTCCAGAATGGTAAGACAAAAACACCTTCACACACTCCTCAACCAGAGAAGAAGCCCACCATTGGCTTCCTGTCATTTTTAAACACTTATAATATGGGGGACCCATGGACACCTCCATTAGTTTTAGGTGCATTGTTTGCATATTTGCCAATGAAAAAGAGCATAACGTATGAAAGAAACTGAAAGTGTACACTCCATCACCTAAATATTTTTCAAAATAAAACTAGATTTTTCAATAATGCAGTATTTTAGCTAATTAAAAAACTGAAATTCTAATACATGTATAACTGACCTAAAAAAAATTCTGAGGTGCAGACCAACCAGGAGACCAGGAAAAGTGAGAATTCACTTATCGTTCCTGATTTAGCTGGATTATATATTTTTCACACTTCGGTTGCTTTAAGAAGATTCATTTCTATTTCACTTCACCATGTGTATTATCAGTGGGCACAGCAGAATCTCCCGTGTTGAATGGACCCCGACAGTGTACCTGAATTTAAATGGAACGTTGTAGGTGTTAATCCAACAATGCGGATTTTGCTGTTAGAACACTTGCCTGTGGTGGTTTTGTCTTTAACTGACATGAAATCCTGGTTCCTGCCAAGCTTTTCTCTTATTTCAGTGTAGAAGTAGGCTGTGTTTAACATGCCCACATTCTTTACAGTGTGATCTTTCTACTTGCAAATGCAAAGCAAAACCCAGTGTGTGTGGGGGGGGGCTATGTGTTTTGCTCTGTATTTTTAGTTATAGTTAATATTATTCATTAAAGGTGATATTTACATATTTGCAAGTGCAGTTTACTTTCCCTTTTCATGTAATTTCACATTAATATCTCATTTTACATTTAGACATGCTGCGTGCACTGTTTGTATTGATCTGCCCTCTGCTGGTGGTTTGTAGAATACGCAGTTTCTCTCACTCTGTGAAATGTATTGCTATCTCAAATATTTTCTTCTCTCATTTTCTTCCTAGAAACTGCGAGCATAATGTGTTTCTGTGCAGTGTATCTTTCAGATGTGTTTGTGAGAAAACCATAGAATTCACTCTGTCTTCTTGAATTACAAACAATCCAACAATTTCACGTACATTAGTGCATGATAGACTCAATCTTAAATGATTTGCACTCCAGACTGAAGCCTGCCAGAGACAGAGTGAATTCCTGCCTCAGCGTTAGCAGAAGACCGCAGAGCACTTCTACCTCAATGCTGGCTCTTTAAGCAGCACATCAGCACAGTGTTTGTGAGAGTGTCATGAGTCTTTATCCTGTTCCTCTAGCTGCAGACAACGCCTCCTGCTTTTTTCTTAGGCTTAGCAGCTATTATCTGTTCTTTCGTTCTCCCACCATTCTTGAGATTTCTGCATGTCTCTGTATATCTTTTCTTGGTTTTAAATGGTATATATTATATAATGGTTGTTGATGATTCATTATCGTTCTTACTAATGATCAATTGAAGTGCAGTCGCAGAGGGTAAGTTTAAAATGACCCACACTGGTCATTTTTTTCGAGGACTCTTTGGGTGTATTTTGAAATAGATTTTGAAAATCAAATGTGAAAATCTTGGGTTTCTTTATAGAGGATTTTGTTTTTGTTATTATTTTCCTGGATTTTCCAGTAAATGTATAAGCCACTATTCACTAACCCAGGTTCTGAAGATCTTCTTTCCTGCACAATCCATTTCCAACCACACCGGCTCCAGCTAAATAACCTGTTCAGAAGTCCTTGATTGACTGAATCAGGTGCATTTGTGTTTGGTAAGAGACATCGGGGCAGCATGTTAGAACTTCAGGGATGAAGATCTTCAGGAGGAGGATGTGGGGTTCTGTCATATTGTCGCAGCAAAAGCCTTGATCTGCAAAGGGTAGCTTTAATGAATGTAATACTTAATGTAGTAAGTATTTCTGTTGGTCTGTTCATCATAACATGCTCACATATTGTGAAAAACTGTTCTCAAATAGTTTTAGAGGTTTTGACATCATAATGATATCATGTAGAAGTTTGGACACTTCTGGTCAAATTACACATTTTGATTTTATCATTGAAAGTAAATACAGATCCTAGTGTTGATAACAAGAAGTCTATATCCTAAATCAGGAGAGCACAACGTGTATTCCAGCCTTCAGCAAGTGTCTTTGATTATGAAATGGTCATTATAACCCTTGTCCCTCTTCTTCAGTCTCACTCCCTCCAAGTCTTCCATTCTGTGTGGTGTTTTGAAGTATTGTTGCTTTTTGTGAATCCCACCCAAACGTCACTCCATTTCAGTACCGGACAGTTATCTGTGTTTCTTCATTCTCTTTCTCCTCGAACATCACTGTGTGCCCTGGTCTCAGTGTTAAACCACTGTTTTTTAATGCTCTTATGTGTCCGTTTTGCTCTTTTTGCTGCTCGTTGACTTGTTCCTGGACAAATGTAACCTGCTCTGCTCACCTCTCTCACTCGTTTTGCAATCCCCTCCCCCCTTCTTCTCTTCAGCTACTATTGAGGCTATAGAGGCCGATGAAGGTAAATAGGACAATGCCCCCCTTTCCCCTTTCTGTTGCCTCCTTGCAACAGACAAAGGGCTTCCAGTGGATTCATCCATTTCACTGTAGCTTGTGTAGAGTGTGTTGGGTGTTTGGGCAAACAGATGCTGTGCTGTAGTGTTCAGCGACAGTAGAATTAACAAACGAACATGGTGAAACAGGCCACGCTTGCTTTAAAGGGGAATTTATGAATGTATGTAATGTAAAATTGTAATAAAATTGTAGAATCCTGTACATTTTGTGTAGTTTTGCAAACATGGAAAGAAAAAGTTAATGAGTAGACAGTTATTCTGAGATTTGAGTACTTCTTTATTTGTCACACACATTGCACACAAAATGGTATGATGTAGTAGGCCAGTGTTCCCAAAGTGTAGATAGTTTATCCCCTTTAAAACAATGGCACTGATGCAGTTGTGCTTTGTTTTTGCCTAAATGTTTAGTTTTACACACGGTCATTACAAAGTGGTCACCGCAAGAACAACCTCAACTGCACTCTAAATAGTGGCTTTGGCTGCTATTTACGTCGTAACTGTTAGTGCTTAAGCATTTTCTATAGACGAAGAGGTGCCCACTGTGTCAGTAGTGTTGTTTTTATTCCATTTTATTATTATAATTATTTATTTTACTATTTAGCTTTGTTTTTCTTCATGTGAATAGTCTGTGGCTGTGCTGTGTCACCGTGTTTCTCTTTTTTCCGCTGCTAATAACCTGTGTCTGCCCTGTGCTATGCAGCAACGTAAAACATGTACATCCTACAACATGGCCAATATCCTCAACCCCCACCCTTCCCACTTCACCAAAATGGCAGGCCCAGCCAGAAAGGGATCCTCCTTAATACTTAGTTTGAGCAGTTGTGGGCAGTTTTCTCCAGTTTGCTGCATGCTTCAAACAGGCATAACGTGGTTAGCAAGCAACTTCTCAGTTGTTGGTTTCCTGTGTAGTACCACCTTTATTTTATGCATACATGTACTCCTTGTCTCCATTTCCCCCTCTTTATTTTGGTGGTACATTTTGACTATCTTTCCCTACTTTGTTTTTCTCTTACACTCTACCTGTCCACCAAGCCTCTGTAGTGTTTGTTTTGGAGTGTGGTGGGAAGCTCTGTTCTTGGTGGCTTGGCACTGTGGTTTCCACTGGGCGGTGTAAAATAATGCAAGCCTTCAATCGGCCCAATGGGAAACAGCCCTGTGCAAACCACTTCAATTTCACGGCCCTCCAGAACTGAGACAGCCCAGCATTGCTCCAGCAGCAATCTGTAATCCAAAGAAATGGTGACTAGTGTGAATATTGTGGTGTTTTTTTATGTGTTACATTACTCAGGAACACTAAGTTTTTTTTTTTCCCTCAATTTCTTCCACAACTGTTGTATCATGAGTTTGATTTTATTTCAGAAACTCATGAATTATCAAGCTTTATGATGTATCAGCTTTACTACAAAATAATCTTTATTGTAAAGTATGTATGAGTGCTAAATTAACTGGAAATAGCCTTCGGTATTGAAGGTTAATCAGTACATTTGGATTCATGAATTAGTATGAACCCTCACAGTTAACCTTTCTGTGGTCTGCCCACAAACACATTCTGCTGCAAGGTTGGACAAGCTTTACAGAACAGTCGTAAAATTTTATTTAATGTTTTCACCGTAGCACACAACTCTAGAAATATCTAAACGTAGAGTGTGGTATTTTGGTGTTGTTTTTGTTTTTTGGCTAGATTATATTAGATTTGGCTAGATTAGATTTTCTCTTTGGGGTATTTAATTGAGCTAGCATGTTAAAATCATTATAATCACTGCACTGTAAACCATTGCAGTGTTAAATGTTATTCACATTTGTAATTAATTGTGCAAAGAGCGACCAAAGATGTTAAATGCCACAAATTGTTAACTATGAACAGTACTAGTGTGTCTAACGCTATTCAGATTCAAAGTAACTCTGCTGAGTCAATTTGACCAGAATGGTAGTAACCCTACCTCTCTGTTACACATCACTCTGAAAGAGAAATGGAGTCTAAGACTAGACTCAATCCCTGTCATGTCCACATTGGACACTAGTTTTAACACTTGGGATCATTGTAATTTTTACTTTCTGTAGAGTGGGACTATTTATTCGTAATAAATATGGTTGTTATTGCTCTGTGCCTAGTGTTGATTAGTTACAGCAACCAAGACCAGCTTTAAACTGGAAGCTCTACATTATGTAGTGAGTTTTAACACCAAACTAAAGAGGATTTTTGTCAATGTTCTGTGAAGCAATCTTGCAACAGTAATGGATCGGGGAAAAAAACGCATTTGTGGGCGGAGCCTAGTTAGGTCAGTTGGGTAGCTTACAAATAAGACGAAGAGGGAGTGTGTTTATGTGTATTTATGTTTGTATGTGGAGGTTTGCCATGTCCTCATGTAAAGCGATCTGTATTAACATCTCTCCTCCTCCCCACCCCAGCCATTAAAGGCTTCTCGCCCCAGCACAAGATCACTAGCTTTGAGGAGGCGAAAGGCCTGGATCGCATCAACGAGCGCATGCCGCCCCGCCGCGACGCGCTGCCCTGTGACGCCAGCCTCAACTCCCTCAACAAGGCACTGTCCTCAGAGACCAACGGCACCGAGGCCAAGGCCAGCAGCGGCAACATCCAGTGATGCGCCGGCGCCGGCCCGCCAGTGTCACCGCGGTGATGAGGCTTCTCCTTCTCTTTCTTCATGCTACAGTCAAATGAAGGAGTGCAGGGTGGGTGATTTGGGAGTCAGAGAGAAGAGAGCAGTGGAAGGAGCGTGAGGAGAGAGGGAGGTGACAGAACGAGAGAGAAAGAGAAAAAAAAAGGGCAGAGTTTTGAAACATGATTCAGAGTGACACTCTAGTCTTTGGATATGCCTTTAAAATATTTTGCTTGTAGAAACCATGAAAAGTTCTCGCTGGTTCACTCTTTTCTGAATGAATAAGTGTGGGTGTGGGGGGGTGCTCTTGGTTGTGGATGGGGAAGCGGCAGCAGGCAAACTGAGATATCTTATGTGAAAAGGCCTTTACTTATTTACTGGATGACAGACTTTTTTTTCTTTTTTGTGCGTGTAACTTCTTACTAATTGTTGTACGTTTACAAAAATACAGCACTAAAAATGGACAGAACATAAAAAAAAACGTTTTTAACATAAAAAAAAGGGTGTACAAACTAAATAAGGACTATTTATTGATACCTTTTTTGCTACTCTTATAAACTAGCTCTAAATTAGGCAGTCTTAAAAGAATGTTGCAACATTGTTGAAATGCCAAAAATGGAACGTTTTATGGTTTTGTACAGATTATGCTTACCTCAGGTTTCTTTGGTGTGTGTGTGTGTGTGTGCTTTGATCCTGTTTTCTGTATAATGGCTAGTTAGCTCGATAGCAAGTACCCATTTTCTTGGAGCTGAAAACTGGAATTGACACATCATTTGCAAAATACTTTTTTGTTTGTTTGTTTTATTCACGATGGGGAATAGATTTATTGTGGCTTGCTGGAATTTCTGTGAGTGTTCAATTTTCTTTTTAAGTATTGCGAACAAACAAAAAATATATATATAAAGCACCTATATTCTGTACAAAAAAGACAAAAAACTAAAAGCATCTGCCTATGCATGTTTTATAAAGATTTATCTAAGGGAATATGAATGAATTACCTTGGCTGCGGAGGCCGGTTTTGATCTGTAGTGTTGCTTAGTCAATATATACTGGAAATGTATACCGCCATCCTTTACTATAACACAGAGATAAAGCTTCAGGCCTTCAACTTATTTTGTAATGGAAAGCATCAGACTATTTAATATTGGATGAGGAATCATGGTTTTTATGCTTGTAAGCACACATGTAGTCCGATTTAGCATGTTTAGCTGTTCTCGTGACAAATTTGTGATTACATGTGGAACTCAAAATGCATGATAGCTGTAATGTCATACAAGACATTTAGACCTATTTTTGTTCTGTTTTGTAAACGTGCCACAGAAAAAGTGTAATTTGATTACTATTATTATTATTATTATTATTATTATTATTATTATTAGGAACTCTGCTTTGTATATCAGTTACCAATTTGTTACTGCTCAATACTTTAAGAAAAAAAAAAGTACTCCATCAATTTTTTTAACAATTGCTTAAGTGCCCAAGTAATTCACTACACAACATTAAGCCTTGCTTTTGTAATTTAACTTCCAAACTGTTGGCAGATGACGCATGCACTCACAACTATTAAAAAGTATTTTATAATACTGTTCAATAAAAATGTGCATGAAAATAGTTCTCTTCTGTATTTGTGTGTTTGTGAAAGAGCACTGAGATGCATTGTGTAGTATGGAGAATGAAGGATGAATTAAAGTCGTTTTGCAGGTCTCTGCAGAGGTATTTTTCTCATTTGTAAAACTGTAGTAGTGTCAAAGTAGCGTGAAAGACGCGTGAGAGATTCAGAATTCAGAAAGCTGTTAGTCACGTATTGGCTTTTGTATGTGTAAAGAATTTAAGTATGTGTTAAACTCTTTAATGGATTAAACTCCAGGTCCATGGAATAAATTGGAGCAATATTAACAATGAGGTGGAAATGAGGACTTGGCAGCCCTAAAGCCGTTAGTTGCTTCCTTCACTGCTTCTGATGAACTTCATAAAAAACAATAAGGGTGACCTGTTTCTGTGTTCTGAAAACACATTTGCTGGATTGCTGGACAGGATGTTTTTTTCGCAATAAAACTTCCCTGTATAAACAGCAACCAGTCCAAGTAACATCACAGTAGAACCTGATAGTACTCAGGTTCTGAGCAGTTTTAAAGGAAACCGTATTAGTTGCACATAGCACACCATTAAAAGACATAATGCATGTTTTCTCAGATGATATTAAAATGACTTGCCTGTTTTGAAAGCAAGTATTGATTGTCACCACAGAAAATATCAGCCAATAAAATCATGCTTTAACTCTCCTTCCCATTACTACCATCTTTGGCTTGCCGATATTAGAAGCCCGAGAGACTTTGAGAAATGTTGTGATGACTAGACACCTGGGTCAGACTAGTAAGTCCAGCCTGACCACAGGTTAGTTTAGAGACCAAGTCAAGGACTCATGAATAATATTGGCAGTGTGGCAGGGCTGCTGAAAGAGGCCGGTAGGAAACACAGTTGCCATGAAGGGGTGTACTTGGTGTGTCACAATATTTCATGTCAAAGTAACATCTACATGGACCCAAAGTTTTTCCAGTAAAACATTTCTAGTTCATCACACTGCCTTTGCCAGCTTGCCACCCTTCCATAGTGCATTCTGGTGTCATCTCTTCCACAGGCAAGCAATGGCTACCTTCTCCTGTTGCTTCATGGTCCATATTCCCCCCCCTAATATGCTTCCAAAGCACTTTCATTTCATTTTAAACTCCACTTAATAAGGGCTCAATAATAAAACAAATGTAACAGTAAACCCATATCTGTACAGATATGTACAGATTACACTGAACTCCTGCAGTGCTAGAATGTAAAATATCGATGTTACTCCTGTATGTAACGTACTGTAATTTATGCATAGGTGTTTTCTTTGGTATGTGCTGTTGTTTTCTTTTGTATAAGCAGGATAAATACAGTAATAATTTACAGTAATAAACACTCAAAATAGCTCCTTGCGGGATACGGTTCTGATGCAGGAAGGCTGGCCTACATCGGCCAGAGATGCATCACAGGGCAGCAGCCATATGGGTACTAAAAATGTATACAGTTATATTTTATATGCAAATTTACCTGAATTTACTTTAATATTTGTAGCCAATTACATTTTTCTTCATAAAATCCCTGACAAATTATGTATCGCCTCATATTTTCATAAACTTGTGGGGTTTTCTGCAAATAATTATTAATTAGGGTCTGGGGCGGGGGAATAATAACAACTGAGGCCCAAACTCTGAACTGTGACATTGCAGGGGACGACTGTATATCCATGAGCGTCAATAGCAGTTCGGTTCTGCTGCAGTACACACAAACTCATCACCACTTGCTGTGTGGGAAGTGTACACTTTCAGTGCAGGCAGATCATTCTTTCCAGAGGAAAGCCTCTGCTCCATAGGGAAGATGCATGTTCTCAGCGAAGCTATTGATCTTTCCACTCCTAGATAACACCCTTGCCCTAACTTTAGCCTTTGATTGCTATCTAATCTTCCATACAGATGTGGAAAATGACATCCTGCAGTTAAACAGCCTTCATGAAAGTTCACATGAGCAAAAGATGAGTTTCTGAAGGAAAGATGAAGTACTAGAAGCACAGAGGAAATAAAATCTTAAGATTTATAGTCAGTCCTTTCAGTCAACACTCATTTCTTAAAGAAGATAAACAGGTTCTAAGAAGGATGAACTCTTTCTGTCTCTATGTAATGTTGTGAGCAAGCAGGATGCGATAGAGGGATCTAAAAGTTTTAGTGCTGCAGAACAATTTACATAAATGTATACAGGTTATACAAAAGCACAAGATGTTCCCAGGGATAACAAAAACAGGATCACCACAGAAACAAAGGGAAAATAAACAGGTTTGACAAAAACATAAGAAAACCAAAAGTGTAAATGACCATAATAGAGTCCAAAAGCAAGTTTTAGAAAGATGTTTTAATAAGAATCCACAAACACAGCATGAAACACGGGGCTATTTATTATATTTAAGGAAATGAGCACACCTGGGCAGGGGCAGAGGCAGGAACGAGACACAGGTGAACAGAAAAATAAAGGGGACTGGACTAAGGTTGGTTTAAGACCAAAACATACACTCATGGAACAGACAAATAAGCAAAGGCATGTGGAGAATGTAAACAATAGACGAGAAAACAGGGAGAGCATTACAAAAGGTCAAAGGACAGGAGGAACATTACACTCAGATCTGTTTCCTTGTACAAGCACTAAAATAATCTGCTCTGCCTAATATGCAGTAAACGTTCCTATGTTGGACAAGCTTAGCAATTTTCCACTCCACCTAATGATAACCTGTATTGGACAAATCTGGATATTTAGGGTGCAATGTAGTTTTGAAATGCCTTGTACACTTGTCAATAGTTAAGTTTGTTCTTTGTTTTTTGTTGGATAGAGCAGTCATATCTGGATCAATCTGGGGTGTTTTAAAATCATGTCCCAAAAATGTCTAACAAACAGTTCCGCATCAAACAAATCAGCCTAGACTTTATCTCCTGATGTACCACCTTCCACCGTTTGGTCATCATTTGTCATGACCAGTCTGTTTCCTGTAAGTTGGTATTCTTTGCCAAAGCACAACATTGATGGTTTACTCTGAGGGAGCGCTTCAGGCTTCACTGTTCTCTTGGCCTTTCTCGAGTGTACATGTGAGACACAATAGATGCAGGAAGGAAGCAGAATTCTTGTGTCCTGTTTTGAGGCATTAGTATCAACTCACACACCCAGGAAAGGCTTTTGGAATGACGTAAGCTAAATGCACCAAGCCAACCAAGAAATGGTTGCTCTGATTTTATGTTAGCAATCGCAATGTTTACATGCTGTTCTCATTCAGACGTGTCTCAACATCTCCAGTTCCACCCTTTCTTGGACTGTATTGCAAAAGGCATAATTTTTAAAAACTGCTCAATAAAAAGATTGACTGGTGGGTAGAGATTTGCCCCTGTGATCCGAAGACAGTGGGTTTGAATGGCAGGACTGCCTTTGGCACCACTGAGGTGCTCTTGAGCAGGGTATCATCCACAGATGATATAAATATGCTTAGACTTATAGCTGGCAAAGGCAACATGGAACCCACTGCCATCAGAATAGGACCTGAACCAAGTCAGAACCACTCCAGATAGTCCTACCCAGTCTTCAAGCCTGTATAAGAGTATATATTTAAAATGATCTTTCCTCTCAAAGGTTAATCATTGTTGGGCTACTCTTTAGAAGAGGCTTAGCAATGGTAGTCAACAATATTTTTGAAAAAGTCTCAGTTTCAAATGATCAGGGGCTTAGTTATTGAAACCATTTTTAGAATATCAAAAGAATCTGGGGACAACTTTCCAACCAAAAGAACCACTTTTCTAGCTAAGAACCAGTAGTTAATAGCAATTAATGTGCATGAGTTATTGGACTGTGACTACCCAGCGCTAGGTATTACAGAGGTAATAAATGTAGGGTAACTTTCAGAGTAGATTTCCAGTCTGTAGTGCATGTTTCCTGATGACGCCGTGCTATTCTCTATGGTGCTTTTTGCATACCCGAAGACATTTTGAACTAAATGCTAAGACATCTATAACCTTTTTCAAATGATGAAGCGTGACATTTACTGACTCAGAAATCAAGCTGATGCTCTTAGAAAAGGCATTATTGAACAGCGTAGGAATGTGGAGGCTCTCACTCACAATGAAAGGGTGTATCCTGGTGTGTGGGTGGGCCCTTTTACATGCTGTACCAGTTCAAATTGGCCAAAAAGCAATAACAGTACCTTAGCAATAATACCACATAGATTGTCACATGGACTGCTAGTGATAATAAACTGGTTAAAGGCTGTGGATAAAAAAAGTCATCAATAAAATGACCACAACATTTGGGAGGTATATAAACAGCTAGATGTAAACTCTGAACATTTTAATATCATGCACATACTCAAAGAAGGAAAAGTGACCAATAATTGATTTGAATGTGTACATTATTTCCATGTGAAAATGAAACATGTCGTGCACTCTACTAGCTTTTGGCAGTAACCGTGTTGACGTAGTGATGTTTACAGAGCTGAAACACAATGCATTTCTTTTTTCCAATACACTCCAGCCCTGTAGTCCCAATAGAGCTCCTCCTCAGAGGCTCTAAATGTCATATCACAACAGAGAATCATACAATGTGCACTTTCTGCATCCTGACTGAAAAGTAATGTTAAGTGTTTGGGGCGTAGACTTCTTACATAACCAGCTCTCTGTGTAGCTCCTGTATGGCAGAAATTAGTCCATTTGCAACTACACCCACTCTACAAAACACCACCACAGTAAACATGGACAACAGCGACCTGTGATCCCCCACAAGCCAACTTTCACTGGCATTAATTGTACCACATCACTTGCTAAGCCTTTGAATCTAAAGGCTTGTTATTCAGCCTTATTACTCACTGTCTGCTGGGGCTACACTGCTACCCAACATCCCGGCAGTGTGAATATACCCTAAAAAGAATTTAAAAAAGGAACAGTAGTTTCTTTCCCAGGAAAGAGGGGCATATTTTTCTTCTCATAACTTTTTCAGAAATAGAAGAACTCTGAAGTCATGACTGCAAGAATAAAGTAAACTTTGTAAAAGTAAAGTGGCGACTTATAGTCACACGTGAACACACCACAGCACACAGTGTGAACAGTGTGAAATTCTTTTTCTACATTTAACCCATTCACCAAGTTAACCAGTGGGCTGTAACCAATGAGGGGAAGCAGTGTGTGAGGCGGCACCAGCTGACCTTGGCTTCGAACCCACAACCTTCAGATTGCAGGGGCAACTCTAACCATCTGCCCACTGCTCCCCTGTACTGTGGTGTGTTCACTTTATTTTACTTTAATGGAGTCTCCACTTAGGCCTTTTTATACATTAAAAATGGTTAACATTTGTTTTTAAACAGACCAATAATTTGCTTACCTTAAAACGTATTAAAAGTAGCAAATACGTTTCCTCCTCCTCCTCCTCCTCCTGTCACGGTTTTTATGTCAATATGAGCATCAAAAAGCAAATTCAAAAATATAACTGTAATAGAATATGGTACACATTTGTTTCCCTACCGAAGGCACTAGAGATGTGGCCTAAAGCACCACAGTGGCATCGTTTTTACCCTGAAAAGCACGAAAATGTTATGTAAGCATATTGAGAAACTGATCAACCAACTACCAACAACTTATTGAGAAACTGATCAACCAACAACCAACAACCAAATCATTTGGAATTTAGACCTAAAGATAGTACACAACGTCTGATGGAGATGACAAATGTTTAACAAAACTTCCTGAAGGGCTCCATTGCCATCCTGAAGTGACTATGTCTGTCCGCCTGTACGTATCCTGTTTCAGTTTACAGGATGCAAAAGCGACTGGCAGCACAAGGTAATGGAAAAGAAGTCATTTTTAACCCGTTGACTAATTGTGTAGATATCTTATCATTTCAGTAACTGACTTAAGTAATGACTGCCATGAGTCTCATATGTCAGTTTTGTTCTTATAAGAGGGACTAAATAACGAAAAGACAAGCCCTTAGGGTTTAAAGGGTTACGTCACCTCTGGAGAAGACAGGAACAGAACAGTTTGAGCAAGAGGGAAGGCTAAAAGGAGGCGCCCACTAAAATGCAGCCATCCGGCCTTATTTCATCCGACATGAGGTGTGCGCTCTGCCTCTATAAATCAAAGCTGCATCCTCTCCTATCTGTGGGGAAGTCATGACCCAACACTGAGACACTGGACCAGCTATGAACACTCCCAGCACATTTAATCGAGTTTTTAGGTGCTGGACTTTCCTATAGACCACTGTGAGGCCCACATGGCCAGGGCATGCATACAGGCTGGCTGGGGCAGGAGAAAAATAACAGATAGAAACTTGCACAAACACAGGGGTTGATGGCTGAGTTCCTGTTCGGAGGGTTTGGAATTCTCACCATGGCTGAACCACTCCCCAGCAGCACCTCCTCCCATCCAGTCCACCAGGCCTCCTCCCAAGTGGAAGCTGTTGTATTTCCTCTACTTAACTAAAGGAAGTGCCAGAATAAGCAGCTGAGCAGCTGGATATGAGCACCTCTGCTTATGACCGTTGGCCCTGTTGAACCTCTCTGAAGCTACAGTGCGATACTATCACACCTCTGGTGCACCATCCAGAACCATGTCTAGCAGGATCGCTATCCTCCTCTTCTTATGGGCTCTGTTCTTAGGTGAGTTAAGCATCTCGCTGTAAGGTACGGATTTATTCATAGGACCACATTTTCTTTAGGATGCAAGCTATGAATATATCTAACATATATTCTTAAACTGAAAAACTAGTGGAAAACACTTTGCCACATCTTTTAGCATGGGCTTCAACAAAGAGCAGTTTGAGTGTAATGAAGATTTTTCAACTTTAAAGAACAATCACATGTTTTAAAGCTTCTACATGATTTTTTTTGCCTAAATTTGATTAAATCTTTATTTTTTATGTTTGATGAGAAATGCACTGGACAGTTTTCTTTAAAACAATGAATGTAAGGTTTAATTGTACCTGTACTGATACGCAATTTTAAAAAATGCCTTTCAGTGCAGCTACAATGTTACTGGCATCTTAATACCTTTACCTTTCTAAGTTACGTTGACTCCAGCTTTAGTTTTGTATTTTTCTACCTAAATATGATAGGTAATGAAAAGGTACAAATATA
Source organism: Clupeocharax schoutedeni (assembly GCA_037974565.1). Taxonomy (NCBI): domain Eukaryota; kingdom Metazoa; phylum Chordata; class Actinopteri; order Characiformes; family Alestidae; genus Clupeocharax; species Clupeocharax schoutedeni. The sequence continues at coordinate 12,826,169 of JBBPDH010000011.1, read as the reverse complement.
ACCTTTTCCTTGGTAATGTATTGTGATGTAAAACATGTAATGTACCTTTAAAACGTATTCATTAGATCATTAGATAATTATTCATGCATTGCATTTGTTCATTTGTCCATCTCAACGGAAATGGGTTGCCTGTGCCTTTAAAGCAATCTTTGATGCGTTTATTCATCAAATCATTCCTTGTGCTTTCTGAATGTCTTCACATGGTCAGTAAAACATCCCCATGAGAAAAGGAATTGGTTTATTGTCCCCCAAAACTTTCTTGTGAAATGCAGATGTTTTTACTTTGAAGTGAGCGTTAAGGTTTGAGACTTATTTTGAGGATGGGCTTCTAGGTCAAAAGTACACTACAGTTCAATAGTTCTGACTCACTTGTCATTACTATTGAATAAGTTATACATATTAGTGATAGTAATTGAATAGTTTATTGAAAAATAACTCATACAGACACAATCACTTGATCAAAATGAATTACTCTCTTAACTGTAGATTCTCTTTGAATTCTCTCAATGATTATTTGAATTTCTTGAATTGCAACTTGAATTCAAAACAGTATCCATAAGTCATTATACGGTTTAAGCAGTTTCTCTACAAGGGTGAACTATTAGCACTCAAGCTTTTGTGTGCGTCACTGAAAGAGAAATCATATGAATACGGTACTTGATTAATCATCAGCCCATTTGCTAGATGATTGCTAATATGCTTGATACCAGAATGTATTAGATGTTCCGTTTAATTGTGTTAACATTGTTGAGAGTTTTATTTACCATTTATTACAGAACAAATATGTGTACTTATAATCTACATTAAAATTACCATTAAAATAAATCTGAAATCCAAATAATTTTAAAAAATTTGTTATAACTTCATTCTTATATTATTGACGCTACACACAATTCTCACCATCTCTGTTTGTCATTTTAAACATGCTTAACATTTTTAAATGTCTTACTGCCTCTCAGTAATGCACTGGAACCTGTAAAAGTGTCGAGGGCTGTTATATGAACATAATTTTATACATGTACCTACAACAGAATCGGGTTTATAGTGTTAAAACAGTTATACGTGTAGTAGTGTAGGTGTATGAAGCAGTATCTCCTGAGGCATGTTCTCGAGAAAAGACATGACAAGCTGATCTTCCAAAGTATGGAGTGCAGAGCTGTGAGGATGTTTGCTTTGCTTGTGTAAGAGCATCATTCGAGAGGAGTGTGCTTGTCTTGGGGGTGTGCTTGTCTGTGGAGATAAACAAGCTTCCCACACTATCTCAGCGGACACGCTGAAACCACAGTGGCAAAAAGTATAGCATAACTTCCATCATAAAACAATAAAACAACCAGTGAGCTGGACAATACCCAGAGACCGAGGAGACTAAAAACATATTGAATTTATTTTAAAATCAGAAAACTTTATTGATCTAGAAAATCACTCATGTCATGACCACACAGACACAGAGACAATATAAAATAAATCCAATTAAAAAACTCAATACAAATGCACTATGGTATATACACAAATGCTGGGGTGTTAATGCTATAAATAAGTAATGTTAAATTAATTCCAAAGAACACAGATGATAGTTGAGAGTACGTTATTGTACACAGTGGAGATCAGTTGTAGATCAGTAATATTGACATAAGTAATGATATTCACATGGTAAGACCATAGCACATGATATGAAATTGCACATAATAATAATGTTTCAGCACACGATAAGTACATCATACGATATCGCAAATAATAATAATAATAATGATGCAATAGTAAGATATTAGATAGTACGTAATGGTTAGTTAAAGGTTAACCCACATTAGTGCAAGTAAGAGTTTTATGCACAAGAAATAAAGACAATATTTACAGTATTTGCACAATTTTAGGGTTCCTGGGACTCCCGAGTGTAGGGAGATATTTGGGCATGCCACAGCTGTGGGTGGCTGGAAGTGCAACAGAATACAACTGGCTGTGCTCTCTTCCTGCATCACTCCAGAAAACATAAGTCTGTTAGCTGGTGTAAAGTAACTGAAAATGTTCTCCTCCAGGCAAATTGAGCTGTCAAGTAAAGTGGCCCGTTATAGTCGCACATGAACACACTACAGCACACAGTGTAAAGATTTTCTCTGCATTCAACCCATTCACCAAGTGAAGCAGCAAACAGAGCACCCGTGGAGCAGTGTGTGGGGTACATCAGTGGTCCTGGGATTTGAGCCCACAGCCTTTCTATTGGAGGGTCAACTCCCTAACAACTAGTCCACTAGCCTATGGTTAGGGCGAGACTTAACAAGAAGGGAAATTAGATATAACTGACGTTTGAACAGTTCAGACACAAATGTGTCTACCATTGAAATATTCTTTTGGGAAAGAGGTTCTTCATCACTCCACAAAAAAAATACAATTTTGCTAGCTTTACTTTTAAGAGTGTTAGTTTGGCCCAAAGTAGGCAGGCTCGGGCTCAAGTATTCTTTCCTTTGAGCATAAATCAAATGTAATTACAATTAAGATTGGGCTAGACAACAAGGGGACAACTTGGACAGGAAACACTGACCGGAAGCTGCCAATAGCCGCCTGGGAGTGAAAGAAGTCTCCACAGGATGCAGCTTTTCACAGTTGTGCTCATAGCCAGAGGATGTGTGTGCACTGGAGGGTGAGGGAATGTTGCTTTTTGTCATTGCATGTAAAATTTAAGTCTTTCAAAAGCCTTTGTTAAAGCCTCAAACAAGTTGCATAAACTTGTGCCAGAAAGGAAAGACCCAAATACTCACCTTCTGATCACAAAGTCAAAGCTCATAAGATAAAATTCCCAGCACAGGTGGTGAAATGCATTGTCTGACAGATTATGAATGGTCTACAAACATGCAGTGCATCACAGCATGTTCTACTTTTACACACACACACACACACAAGAATATTACACAGCTGTGATCAACACTGCATGCAAAAACTCTTTCAGGTTGGTAATGTTGAAGTACTTGTGAGTCTGTTCTATTTATTCCAGTAGCACAGGGCTACACTCCCACAGTAACGTTCACTATCTGTTCGTTTGCTCATTTTAACTCTGTGGTTCATGTTCAGTCAGTTTGTGAAGAGATGATGCATTCAAAAATCTTTTTTAAAAAAAGAGAGTTCCGTCATTCAGTGAAGACATGCTTGGTGTCTGAACTTTGCTTCTAAATTAGCTTTTTTACTGAAGATTTAAAAAAGGCTAAGGCAGATATGGAAGTAGTAATGAAAGCTTAAAGCCGTGTATAAACGGCATTCTCTGGCTAAATTCTGGTAGCTGCATCACATCCTAGAATCAGTGATCAGGTGGTGTTGTTCATTTTTAACATGAAATGTCAGAAAGAGCATATGCTCTTTTGTTTTGGTCAAGTGTGCGAGCCTTAAGCATCTACAGTAGCTTCCATTACGTGCTTGATTTGCCAAACATCACATGCATTTAATTCATTCTATTCATTCCATGTTTAGCACCTTCCACTCAGTGGAATGGTTGAGAAAAAAACTACCAAAAGGTTTTCAGGTTAAGGTTTTTTGGGATATCTACAGAACAACAAAGGGCGACGACCGATTTCTAGAGTTTGTTAGCAGTAGAAGTCTGATAGTTCCAATGCTAAACTAAATAAATCAAAATGAAGACTCTAAACATCAAATGTCTTGACTGATCGACAGCAGAAAGTTCAGGGATGGGTTAAGGTACACAGCAAAAATTACATATTTCATTTCTATTGCAGGGCTCTCGAGTTTACTCAAAACCTGTGCGTGAGATTTTCGGGATGTGCTGCCGAGTGGGGGGGGGGGGGGGGGGTTGTTGGGATGCAACAGGACACCAGAGAAGCAACCAGAGAAAGTTGATGGTGCTGTTTAACGGGCAGC
>JBBPDH010000011.1:12788907-12799700 GCA_037974565.1 Clupeocharax schoutedeni | reverse complement strand
GTGTGTGTGTGTTGGCTGTATGCTCAGTTGGATCAGTATTAATTGGCTAAATCTTTCAGCAGCGCAGTGCAGCTCTCACTGCTTCAGCTATGTCTGTAATTCTATGCCAGCTATTTGCCAGTAGCAGATTTCCCCTCTTGCCCTGAGTGGTATGTTGTTAGTCTCTTCTACAGCCCCAACTGTATACAGGCAAAATGATTTTAAAAAGTTTGTCGCTATTCAGTGAGTTTCAAATAACATTGAACTCCAAATTAAAAGTAAACAAACTGGTGGCTGCCCCAATACATGGACAAAAGTATTGGGACACAGCTGTTTTTCAGGGTTCAGGCTTGGCCCCTTACTTCCAGTGAAGGGCAGTCTTAATACTTCAGCACACCAAGACAATGACAATGCCATATTTCCAGCTATGTGGAAGAACCTTTTTGATTCCAGTATGCCTTTGCCCCAGTGCACAAAGCAAGTTCCATAAAGCCATGGCTGGATGAGTCCTGACCTCAACCCCGTCCAACCCCTTTGGTATGAACTGGAACGGAGATTGTGAACCAGGCCATCTCATCCATCATCAGTGTCTAACCTTAAAAATGCTCTACAGAGTGAATGGCCACAGAAGTGGGCACAGAAACTCCAAAATCTTGTGGAAAACCCTCTGAGAAGAGTGGAAGCTTTTATAGCCTCCAACAGGGACCCAATTCATATTAAAGTCTATTTGTCTGTAAGCAATGTCAATGAAGTCCCTGTTGGTGTAAATATCCTAATACTTTTGTCCATATAGTATAGCTCAGTTGCTATTGCTATGTCTAGTTCAATATGCAAACTGTTAAAAGTACATAATTAAATTATCTTTACTACTCTTCAGTCAGTGGTGCAAAACCGTAAATAGGGAGTCTCACTGCCCCATGGGACACCCCGTGATTAATCTACTCACACAGCTAATAGCTTTGCCACTAATGCAGACATTACAATTGCATTCCTAAAGCTTTGTTGCATTCATTTAAATTGAGAGACAAATTCTCCCAGTCACATTAAAAAGAGCAAAAAGAGAACTGAGAGAAGGAAAGATAAGCATCACAAATCACGTTGTCTGCAATCATCTGCTGTCTGACGCAACACCAGAGAAATATTGTGAAGAGAGGAGTGTCGCACTTCTCAGTCGTTTCACAGTATAACAAATGTTATGCGTGTGAGAGGGTGTAATCTGTCATGTTGACTGTGTCTGCAGATGGCCTCGAAAGGATTTGAAAAACCATGAATGGTCTTTTGACAGCATTCCAGTAAATGAATGATATTTTCTCTAAAATAAAAAAAAAAAACTCAAGCCACAATCCTCCTAAGCTACTGCAAACTCATGTCTCAAACATGGGCTTTTTCTGTTGCACCACTGCAATGTCGCCTGCATCCAAGTGTACAGACAGCCACCTTGTGGGCAAACGACTGTAGTTATCAGCACATTAAAGGAAAGGATTATAAAAACGCCTTCACAACACAATCAATTTACTCAAAACATTTTTGCAAAGTTGTGTTTATATCTACGAAAGAGATATTCATCAGCATCTAGAAGCTCAAGATTATCACGACGACAGGTCACTCACAATTTTATAAATTCTTATACATTCACATTTACGGCATTTATCAGTCGCTTTTATCCAAAGCGACTTCCAATCTCTACCTACAGGGGACAGTCTCCCTGAGCAACTTGTGGTTAAGGGTCTTGCTCAGGGACCCAGTGGTGGTGCTGAAGGTAGGATTCGAACCTGTGACCTCTGGGTCTGGAGGCAAGTATCCTACCCACTGAGCTACCTCCACCCTGTTCTGTTATACTACGGGCACACTCCTACAGACAACATGACGCATGGACAGACAGGCAAAAAAATATTGTGCATATAAGAAGGGCGTATTTCTCACAGCGCACAAGTATGAATACATAAGTGCAGCATCACTGATAGCTGATAGCAAAGGCGAAGTGAGAATGGCAGGAATCAATGGCTACAGGGGGGTAGAAATACTTGCCAGTACACTGCAGAATAAAACAGTGGAACAGTGAAAACCCATGTTCTGTTATATTCTCACGGCATGAATGTTGTTCCTTTTAAATGGAGGGTGATAAATATAGAATGCATTGTTTAGGTTTAATTACAATGAAACATCAATGCATTATATTATAGCTCATCCAAAAAAGAGGCTAAAAATGACATAGCCAGGTGGTAAGACAACATTTTATTAGTCCCACAGGTGGTAAATGTACAGTGTTACAGCAGCAAATTGGAGCACAGGACAACCAATTTATGTGTATGTACACATTGGAGTACACATCCAAGGTTACTAATGCCATGTGATATTCCTTTTAATGTCATGAACAAGGAGCTTCAGATTGTATTCACATAAAAAAGGGCAGGATCTGGAGACATGGTTTGTCTGATTAATGTTTAATGTACTGTGTGGTGTCATTTTCAGAGTGGAAAGCTGACCAGAACAGCCCAATCAAAACAGTTTGTCAGACTTTCCTTCATCATGAAATACTGTGATATCATGATATATTTGAACAATACTGTGATTTTGAAATTTGTCAGTATTGCTCGTTACTTACTGTGAATCTGTGGGTCCTATTGTTATTCAGATGGCCTGCTCCTTCTGTGCAACAGGGCCTGCCATTTCACATGAATGAGCTATTGAGGAGCTAAAGGCAGAATAAAAAGGTGTGAAATTACCCCAGTATGACTGTAAGTCTTTCGGTCTCTCTTTTGGTGCCACGTTCTTGTTTGACGTGTCATATAATTGCTGCACTGTTTATTCACTGGAACCCCACCCTGCTGTGCAGACAGCTTTAATACAAACTGGGGGAGTTGTGTGCATGCTTTCTCCTTTTTTGCATTGACTTATAAGATGGAATTTCAATGTTCTGGAAATTAATCACTAGTATAACGTTTTAAAACCCAATATTAAAATCACACATACATATACAATTAAGTGTTGATGTCATTTGAAGTATTTTACACTTGAGACCACACCTTGAGGTAATCATCACAGAAATAACATAGTATATACATTATCTCAGATTTGGTTCTAAAAGGGCATTTGAAAATCTAATTATGTTGTCTAAAGCAAAATAAAGCATGATAAACTGTGGCAAATGTAACTAAGTAAAGGAAAACAAAGAACATTTTCTCTCGGTTGACACCAGCAGGATACATTTGACTTTATGTTGTACTTGTATGACTGCATGTGACAAATAAAGTATCTTGAATCTTGAATCATCATGAAAACCCAGAAACTACGTAGATTTTGAATTTTTTCGTTGTTGCCGATTGTGTTGTTGTTGGCTGGTCACCATTCTGTGCAAAACAGATCAGTTATACTACAATTCTTATTGCTGCACAAATGTTCACAGCACTGTTATACACTGTAAACAATACCTTTATAGACATATATTCTGATCAGACCCTGCATATATGTATATATTCATTTTTGATGCTTTTACGCAGTTTTCCATCCTTTCATTTTATTTTATTTTATGTTCAAAGCTATTCTGGTGTCATGTTGTTATACATTTCAATTCTATGTTTCACAGTTGATCTCAGCCATTTTTCTTCTACTGAATTAATAAAAGGCTGAAAAAATATTATTGGTGCAAAAATTCGGAGAACGCTGTTTTATGAGATGCATTTGATAAACATCAAACAGTAATGAGACAAATCATTCAACATTTAGTATTTTACTACTAAACCACTAAATCTGTCTGTAAAACATTTTGAGCTTCTTATTGTTGTCGTCATCCAATCAGATTCTGTGTGAGTAAAAACATCAGACCAACTGATAATGATACTTTTGTTCAGAACGTGTTTTCTGATAAAGAAACGTTACACGAAAGTACTGAAACTTCCTTGTAACAATGAACTGAATTTCTGTCTTTTAAGAAAACTAAATGCGTTTTTATTGCAGACATACTACAGTGCAGAAGAGATTCGTTGAAATTTTAGGTACAGACACGGTACAGACAGCTACATTGTTCCACTTCATTTTGCATCATTTTGGAGCAGCAATTGCTTTTAAATCATGTAATAACTCGTATGGTCACGTTTAATTGATTTTCAATCTATCTACAAATTACAAAGACGTTCCCTTTATGCGTGCACGGGGATATTTTTCAAAGAATAGTAACCTATTTCTTCGTATAGGAGTGGAAATTTAAATCAAAGTAATCGTCCATTTCAGTGTTACACACTTGAACTACATTACCCGTCATTCTTATCAAAACTGTACGTCCCGCCTCCCTTACACAGAGTAGCGTTGTATAATTGGCTGAATTAAGTCTCGAATGCCCTCAGACCGAAGCTTGTTGGCTAGTTTCAGAGCTCCGTGTCCCGGATGTGCTGCCTGGTGTGATATATCTGGAGCTGAAGGCGCGTAACTCAGTTTGAAACGAGGCGCTTTGGAATTGTTTGGTCGTGCCACGACGGTTACAGAAACACAATGGTAACGATTATGTGCTTCTTTCGTTAAAGAAGATCCTTTTGATCACTGAGAATAATTTTTAGAAAAAATGCTGTATTTTTTTAGTCGTTTACCAATTTGTATCCCGTGTTTGGGAATGTTTTTACCAGTTTAGCGTTGAAGCTAATCATTCTGCTAGCTGATGAGCTAACGTTAGCTCTCCAGTTAGCCTTCTGTTTGAGAGCCAAAGACGTCGTCTAGTCTGCTGTGTTTTCACCCTCCTACGCTCTCGTTTTAAATACTAAAGATGTAACCGCTAATGTGTGTTTTTGTGTTCCAGGCTGGGGGTAAAGCTGGTAAGGACTCAGGGAAGGCGAAGGCGAAGGCAGTGTCGCGCTCCCAGAGGGCAGGACTGCAGGTTTGTAGCGCGAGCGGGCGATTTTCATCTCCCCTCTCTAATTTCTTGCTCGATGAGACTTAATGGGTGTAGGGTTTTCTTTAGACTAAATTATTTCAAATGCAAAACCAGTAACGGTATCATTAATGTAGTTGATGGGCAACTTTAGCTGGCTAGTAGTGAATCGTAAAGGAATTGTCTAGCTTGGAGAAACTTTGTGGGGATGGATTTTTTTCAGTAAAATTATTGCCGTTTTGTAATAAATTCTGTGCTTGACTTGTTTAGTCATTTTGAATTGTAATGATATAACTTGGCACCTGAAACTTATGTGCTTTGTCTTAGACTGACTGTGCCGAACTAATTAGTCATTATGAAAGATCTCTTTAGGGTGTGCTTGCAAAGACTTAATGTTTTCTTTGTTTGGCCTGCAGTTCCCTGTTGGACGTATTCACAGACACTTGAAGTCGAGAACCACAAGTCATGGGCGTGTAGGAGCTACTGCAGCTGTTTACAGTGCTGCTATCCTGGAGTACCTTACGGCCGAGGTAGGGCTATTAAAAGCACTCCTGGTGCATATGATTTGTTCTGTCACGCAAGTGTTTTTAACGTCAGGCCAGATTTTGGCTTGTTTCCTTTGCATCTGTATTTTTGCATAATAAGTTGTATATTTTCCCCTGTCTGACTTTAATTTTTCCTCCCTCAAGGTTCTTGAGCTGGCAGGTAACGCCTCCAAGGATCTGAAGGTGAAGCGTATCACGCCGCGCCATTTGCAGCTTGCCATCAGAGGTGATGAGGAGCTGGACTCTCTTATCAAGGCAACCATTGCTGGTGGTGGTAAGTACTGCTTATGCGTGACTTATTTTAAAGTATGTTTTTGTCGAGTGTACATACAAACACTTGATTGGTTAGAACACTGGAAAGTCTGTTAAAGCTACATCTGTATATTTTGAACACATACTGCATGACGTATTTATTTTGGGTGTTGTGTTTGCATTTTTTTTCTTTCTATTTTAGGTGTTATTCCTCACATTCACAAATCTCTGATTGGAAAGAAAGGACAGCAGAAGACTGTGTAACCTGTCGAATAACTTGAATGGATCATCTCAGGACAAGTTCTGAAAAGATTCCAGTGTGTTCATGTAGATCAGTATAGTTTCATTACCTTGTGTTCAGCTTTGCATTTACTCATTTCTGGGTTTTTTTTTTTTTTAAACATGGCTTCAGAGAAGCCAACTTTTATTTTGTTGGGTATCAACTGTAGTGTACTTTGTGACTTTTTTTAAATTGCAAGATTAGTTATTCGCTTTGAATCAGTGGATCTTGAGGGGTTTTATTCAAATAAAGCTTAGTGCACTGCATTACACGTCCCTGTTTGATTTTGTAATTTACTAAACTTTTTTAGGTCTTTGCAGCACATTTCTTATCTACACCTCTGATTCCTCTGGTGTTATGGTAAATGTATTTTGATGCAAGTTGGAACACTTGGCTATGTTGAATTACTACTTCAATTTAATCCCTGCACATAATCAAAGACTTTTTTTTTTTTTAAATTAAGACTGCAGCAGTTTTCTATCCTTTGCCTAGCTCTATATGAATAATCTTAATATAACAATGTGACATTACAATAAGCACACTGCTTCGATCATCAGGGGGCCACCTGCTGCCACTCTGAGTGGCAGTTTCTTTGAACTTGAGCTCATGGTCTAAAGAAAATGTTCAAGTAGATTTTTCACAGTAGGGTTAATGTTCTAACAGTTGTGTAAAGGTTTTTTTAATGGTGTTTTCATCTAAACGGCGGTCCCCTTTATTTTTTTACTCTAGTATTCTTGTTTATGTAAACCCTGTCCTCTCGGTCGTGGAATAATGCAGCGTTGTGTCCAGATTTGTAGAATTGAGGAACACTTGCTTAAAGGTGGAATTTAAATTTTTATATATTCACACACGTTTCAGTACCGGAGGGCTACTTGTGTCATTTTATGCTGGAGCTGTGAGGCTGATGTATTTGTCCTGTAAAGGGAAGTGTCCGCCAGAACTGGTCTTGCAGCTCTACTGCAAAACCAACTAATCAAAATGTGGAGCAGTAATTTAATAAAGGCTTTAATTGACCCACCTGAGCTCCTGAAGAAGATATTCTTTGCCACTTGAGTATTTACATTTATGGCATTTAGCTGACACTCTTGTCCAGAGTGACGTACATCAGTGCTTAAGAATTCCACGACTGTTTCTTACCTGAAAAACAGCATAAATCTGAGTCAACTATTTAACAGATACTGCAGTCAGAACATGTATACATCTGTCCAAATTGAAGCATGTGTGCAGTTGGGTTTAATGTGTGTGTAAAATGACTAATATTTGAACAGACCACTGTCTTCATTTAACTCATTCCCCAAGTGAAACAGTGAGCAGCCAACAATGCAGCGTGCGGGGAGCGACTTCCAAGTGGTGCCACTTGGTGTCCTGGGATTCGAACCCACGGCCTCCTGATACCATGGGCAGCCATATCCACCAGCTGTATTTTCAGCTCATTGTTTGCTGTTGAAATACAGGGTGTGTTCAGATCATTCTGCGCAAAAGTATTGAGTAATCAGTAACAAAGCACTGCCACATGTTTCCAGCTCTGCTCTCAGCCTGTATGGAGAGTGTGTTCCGTCTACTGGAGGTTAGGAAAATGTGTAACACCTTCTGTGTTACAGCCCTCTCACACAGGCAGAGTACTTTAGTAGAGACTTAATGTTTGTGCTCTGACTACTGAAACTTTAAATAACTTCTTTTTGTACAAAGGATTGTGTGGATGATAAAAATTTTAATACTCTCAAAAAAGGACGAACACATACCTTTCTGTTTTTATTAGTTTGATTACCAATTGTATTTGTTTGTTCATATTTTTGTCTATCCTTATTTATTTATTCATTTATTTGCTCTCTCGTTATTTCCTTATTTCTCAGTATGATGTCAATAATTTAGCTCTTATGTAAATACGTTTTCATTAGTTTTCTTTGTTTAAAATATTTTAAATTAATATGTTAATACTATATTTTGCCTGTATTTGCATTTTGTTATATTTGATGTGTTACTGTTTATTATGTTATTATTTATTATATTTGGGCAATTGGACCAGCATTGGACGCGTCTCCGATTTTTAGTATTTGAAGGCAGAATGCTAACAGATGACCTTATTCGAGTTCTTAAATTCAGTTGATCAGAATCTTTATAAAAATGTAATCAAATCTAACAGGACTCAGGGGTCAGCACAATCTTGCCTGAACAGTCTCTTATTTTTACAGGTGAAAATTGTTAGTACCTGCATTCTTTATACATGTATTCATCATTGTCGGAAAGCTGCCTGTGTGTAGTTTTTTTATTCTAGAAATATTGGTGGGGTGGTCTGGTGGTCGGGGAACCCTGAGTTTTAGGACATTTTCGTCTTGCGTGATATTAAATCACATAAATAAAATGAAATCCCTTTTTTTAAAAAAAATCTGATTTCTAAGGTCTTTTACTGTGGAGTGAACCGGATCAGGAACGCGAGACGTTTTTTTTGTTTTGCACGGGGAATGTACAGAACGCCGCACAAAACAAACGGAGAACCTACAAGACTGGAGACTTTCTCGTTTTTTGTGTGATTTTACCAGGGTATAAAGGACATTTTACAAGTGTACGTGGAAGTCACAAGTTCACGACAGTGAGTTTCTGCTCCTTTAGTATTGAAATAGGGGAGTTAACGAGGGGTTTTGGGGGTCTGCTAAAGAGCTAGCTGTGATTTGTAGCTCTCTGGTTCAGAAGCAGCAGTGTGTTTACTTGACTTTTAAAAATGAACACAGACTGAGTTTGTATTCGAGCACAGAGCGGTCTTATTGTGAAGCGATGTCTGATAAACCTGTCTTGTTCTCAGCTGGCCCCTCCGCTGCCCGTCAACATGCCTGCTCTTCTGGAGAGACCGAAACTGTCCAACGCCATGGCCAGAGCCCTGCACAAACACATCATGAGGGAGAGGGAGAGGAAGAGACAAGGTAATCAACTGGACCAAAGTTAACGCATTACCTTACAGGACATTAGACTGAAACCCATTAGCACACACATTTTTGTGCATATACATATAATGAATTCACAAAATTCATTTGTGCACTTTTATTTTAAAAGTACTGCTATATGAACTAAAGAGCAAGAACAGTTAGTTTGCAAACACTTTAAACAAATAAGGAGTTTTTAACAGCAGTGTTTCTTTATATTTCCAAAAAATTCGCAGCTTAAACATTAAAATAACCATTCATGGTTTATCTAGTTTGTTATAGGAAAAAAAGGTACCCTCAGAGTCCAGAGCATGGGCGAGTCTTTGCTGTAACGTGCTGGGTGATTTGGCCTAAAAATAAAATATCAGATTTTTTCACAATAACACAGATTTTCGATTTTTAAAATCCCCCTCCCCCTCCCCCTCCTCAAAATCAAACTACAGGTGACAAATAAATAGTTTAAATAGTAACTTTTAGCATGTTAATGAGTCATGGCTTTTCCACAGTATGTTTGGGCAAATGGCACTAGGGCATTAACAGAAAAGTCGACTTCAGAGGCACCAGCTTCCACATCTCTTGGAAGTTATTTCATGAGATTTTGGAGTGTTCCTTTGGGAATTTGAGATCATAGAGCATCATAGAGTATGAGGTCGGGCACTGATGTTGGACAAGAAAGCCTGGTTCACAATCTGCATTCCAGCTCATCCCAAAGGTGTTGGATGGGGTTGAGGTCAGGGCTCTGTGCGGGTCAGTCAGGGTCTTCCGCAACAAATTCATCCAACCATGTCTTTATGGAACGTGCTTTGTCCCCTGGGGCACAGTGATGCTGGAATAGAAAAGGTTCTTCCCCAAACTGTGTCCACAAAGTTGAAAGCATGGCGTTGTCCAAAAAATGCCTCGGTGTGCTGACGCTTTAAGCTTGCCCTACACTGGAAGCAAGAGCCACCTGAATGTGTGAATACAGCACAGATTGAAATTTGCCCCCAGAGTGAAGCAGTTGGCTACTGACAAATGTTTTTATTTTAAACACCTTCCACTTTACACTTGAAATGTTTTTTTTCTTCTTGTCACATCTTTAGAGGAAGAGGAAGTGGATAAGATGATGGAACAGAAGATGAAAGAGGAAGAAGAGAGAAAAAGAACAAAAGAGATGGAAGAAAGAATGTCTTTGGAGGAAACCAAAGAGCAGGTGAGCTACCTCTCAGTCTGATGATAAATATTTTGCATCTTAAATGTGTGTGTACTAAATATGCCATTTTAGTGACAGAAACTAGTAGTTTTTGATATTTTAGAACAGCTGATGAATACAAAAAAAAGCTCTTTAGAAGCTGTTTTCGGTTTTTCACATTAGTTGCTTCTAGTGTTTTTTTTATTATTTGTTTGTTTTGATGTGGCTCATAACATAGTTGTTTAATTCTTGTACATCTAAAAGAAAAACATTTAGGGGGCTGCTTTACATGCATCCAAACATGTTAATTAAAATAAGGTTTTGTTATCAAAGTTGCAAAAAAAAAATAGCATGTCTTCGTTTAAAAAAAGTTTCAGTACTTTTCAGTACATCTTCAGTCTTCTTTCAGGTGCTGAAGATGGGGGAGAAGTTGCAGGGCTTACAAGAGGAGAAACATCAGCTATTTCTACAACTTAAAAAGGTCCTTCATGAAGAGGAGAAGAGGAGAAGAAAGGAGCAAAGGTGGATGGAGGAATTTGTTTTATGTTGATCCGGTAGTGAGTGTTGGCAGCAAAGTGTCTGAACACCTCTTAAATTACTCACATATTTTAAACCACATAATTACTATATAGTTACTGCCTTCTTACCCCTCTCCTTCTTTTGCTGTTTTCCTCAGTGATATTACAACGTTGACCTCGGCCAGTTACCAGCCCAGTATACCCCTGCACTCCGGGCAGCACCTTCTTAGCCTGCAAGGTCAGTTCAAACCAATTCAATTTTATTTATATAG
>JBBPDH010000011.1:12752838-12780662 GCA_037974565.1 Clupeocharax schoutedeni | reverse complement strand
AACCTGGGTCGTAGTGTGGTGCAATAGTGCCACCTACTGGCGTAACACTTACACATACATGAAAATATAAGCAAGAGAGTGTGTTAACTGTTTAATACACTGCTGTTTATTTAAAATGAACAAAAACAAACCCAAGCATCATTCTTTAGAACTTTTTGTTGCTTAACTTTGCAGTATCATACCGTGACCCAAAACCAAAGTATGTACCAAAACCATGACCTCTGTGTACCGTTACACCCTTAGTCAACACCCTCACCTGTTGTACTGATATATAGTATACAGGCTTAATGCAATCTGGAAATAGGAAACAGCTTTGTTTTATTGTTTTACAATTTAGCCCCATTGTGTTAAACAGGACAAAACGTAGTGCAGGTCGTACAAAATACAGTATAAATTTTAACATGAAATCCTATGTACACTTCATTCATGCATGGAGTAATTTGTCATGTACAGATCAATAATACAAAGGCTGCATCTCTGTGTTACGGTTAGCGCAGATGCCAGTGTGCAAACAGCAAACAGTTTTTCGTGTTTTTTTGTTTATAGTCATTCATACATTAAATATTACAGAAGAAACAGAATACATAACCAAGAAACACATTGACAGATTAAAGTGCCTTTATTTGGGTAGGATTTTTTTTTAATTTACTGTTGCTTGAAACTTGTTTTCGTTGGTGATCCATGTTGGTACAGCAGACGTTCAGAATTCTGTTCTAATAGCAGATAAGATAGCAGCGTCTTCCCGAGGGTCGTGGTTATGCAAGAGCAAATAAACTTAAAATAAACTTTGGACTTCTATTTAAGAGTCAGCGTTTTTTCTTTAAAACAGTTTTTAAAACCAAAGGAAATATTTTAGTGAGACATTTGCATGGAGAGTTAAAGAATCTTGTTAGGGTGTTTTTTTTTTAACATGATGTAAACTCTTGGATTAGTGCTTTGCTGTTGGCACACTAGCGTCGCACACTCACACTCTCTCAGGTAGCAGGTGAGCATGCGCACACGAGTGAGAGCTCCATGTACCTGCTGTGTCTTATTTAGCCATGGCTTTGATGGCCACTGCAGCCTCTTCATTCATTGCAGACAGGACAGTGATCTGAAACACACACACACAGGGACAATTAGTGCTGCATACTATAGTATTATTACTGTTCACAGTGTCTGAGTAGACACGGCATAAGGCTCTCACCAGGATCTCCTCTCCAGCATCGAACTTGCCCTCTATCTCTTTGCCCAGGTCTCCCTCTGGCATTTTCAAGTCTTCTCTGACCTCACCGCTGTCCTGAAGCAGAGACAAGTAGCCATCCTGGATGCCAATCAACTGTGAGAAGGGATCGGTTTAAAGAAGTGAGGACATGGGTGTCATTCACTGCCTCGAAATTTGCACACTCACTAAGTCCTTATCATATCCAACACGGAGCACTATTCTATAAACACAGGCCCAAGACCTTCATGGCATCCTAACAACTTGACAGTCATACCTGATAGTCCATTCTTTTAATGTTAGGAACGTCCATATTGTGAGTTGAGGGACAGATATCCTCATACTTTTTGCCAGTGAAGATATCGATGCCAACCATGTGGACCTGTCAGATGGAACAGAGTCACGCTGTTTACTCCACTCCTGTCCAAAGCTGTTCATTCTGCACCTTCCCAGTCATGCCCTATTGTGGACAACTCTTTCACACAGCACTGTGCAGAGATGAATGGCATCCGCATCACCAAATTCTGGAAGCTGTTTGTGTACAACAAAGCCATTCTCTAATTTAGCTGAATGCCTGGTACCTTTTCCAGTATCTAAATGAAGTATCCGAATAAAATCCAGAACCCACACCTCTTTAGTCACCTCACCTTTGCGTGTCCGTGCTTGCCGGTCTTGGAGGTGGACATCTCCACGATCTTACATGGTCGTCCCTTCAGCACCACAAAGCCGTTCTTGCGCAGGGCAGAACATTGCATGGGGTAGGTGGCGGAAGCCCCAGCATCACCTGTCGTGAAGTCCAAATCTGCATCTGCCATCTTTGTCCTTAATGGGTGAAAAGCATTGGACATAACATTTATTCCACGCCAAGATCTTTAGAGGGACATACTAATGCTTTAATGCCAATTTCTGAGGAATTGGTAGAAAGCAGAAAAGTAATAAGCATGCTTAGGTGTCAAATGCTTAGACTTTATATTACAACTGAACTGAATCTTAATCAAATACAATGTTAAAGCAGACATATTTGAAAATATAAAGGCACCCTCCTGGCTTGCTGGTTTGCAAAGGGAGAGCTAAATAAGGTAACAGGAACATGGCACCTGTTATTCCCACTACTGCTGCACTGGAACCAAGCAGTGGAAATGTATAATTACAATAAATGCAAATCTATTATAGGGACATACTGGGTTAGGTATTCTGAATATTTGACTTGTAGAGGTGATATAGGGTTTTTCTGGTTTGTGCTTTCGTTGCATGGCGGATGCAAGGTTCACGTGGAAAGGCCCAAACGTCAAGTCATGCTGCTTGCATGCGAGAGAGGCAGAGACACGTCGCCCGTTTTAGCAGGTCTGCAGCTCCAGACGAGCCAAACTCAAACACAAGGGGCTAGAGGGGCTGACTGGGTGTTAGAAGTGACAGTCTCACGAAAGGTCCCTTTTCTGGTTTCCTCGGATCCCGAAAAACTGTCCAGAGCTTGTGTTTTAGCAAGAAAGCAAAGAGATAATCCACCGGTCCGGGCAGGCTAAGGCTACCATGCTCCAGGAGGGCTTCGGTCAAGCAGCCTTCACTACAAACTCCCAACATTACAGCATGAACCCAGATAAAATCGAGTCGTTTTCTACTTGTCTTGTGCCATATCTCGGATAGACACACCTTTTCTCCGCCCTGGGCGTGCTGAGGCCTACCCAACCGGGACAGGAACGGAGATCGGAGGGCTAACCTCGGCTAACAACATCGAGGACACGCCTGAACCCGGCCAGACCTGGACCAGATCCACCAGACCTGGTCCAGATCCATCAGACCCCTCAACTATGCTCCTGTAACCAGGACAACACACAGCAACCGCTACTCTGTTACAATTAAATGTAACAATGTAGTGCAACAGTGTAACATAAGCTCTTATCCCAGCTCCGAGTTCTGAGGAGTGTTCTGATCTCTCTTTTCAGCCACCACGTTCAAATTCTTCCTTTGTGCTGCTCGGTTCCGTAAAGTTGCCTGCATATAAAAAGGCCCAATCTTCATTTCGCCATGCCGAATACCTGCAAAACCACTGAAGTATACGCAAGGAAAATTGTGACTTGCGTCAAAAGAGCTATCTCTTGCTTTTTAAAAATGACCACTGTTTCCTCCGGGATCAGTAAAGTTTTTTAATTCAGATTCCATCACGGCTCGGTGTCACAACGAAAAAATACATAATAATGAAGAGAAATGGATGAAGAAAAAGAGGAGAAAAAGCAACAAAAAGCAGGTAAATTGGTAGGTTTATAGGGGATAACTCACCTAGTTTAAAAGCTTTTCCCACTCTTAGATGCTTGGGTGCGATCCGATGACCGAGCCTGGTCCCGTTGGATGTGTGGTTGGAGCTGTTTGGGCTGATGGTACTGGTTCTGCTGCCTTTTGTGCCTTTTTCCGCTCTAAATCAGCTCTGTGGACTCTCCCGTCATTCCAGATCTTTCGGTTCCACCCTGTTTCTGTTCTCTCGAGGGCACACACGCAGGTTCGAGGCTGACAAAAGTGTTAAAGCCCCCCAAAACGCTCTCTCTCTCACTCTCTCACTCACTCTCTCATCCACACGGACTCAGCCACACATACCCACCGAGACGAGCCTCGGACGCGTCCCCTCTACCGCGCATGCGCGCTCGCACCTCGCTCTTTAAATTCTAGGGCGGCGCGGGGGCGCGCACGGAGCCTCGTGTCCGTCAGATTCGCCTCAGTACACACGGCTTCTGATTTTTCTACCTTTTTAAAAAACATGTGATTCATTCTGTATATTCGCCCATATTGTGCTTTGACGGTCTACATGCTTCATTTATAATCGAAATATCTTAAGCTGAAGCCCCGTTTCCCCTAAAAAAAAACGGCGCTATCAATTCCTCCCATTCCTTCTGCCAAAAAGGTTCAGCTAGGTTAAAGGCGTACAGCGGTATTCACGAAGAGCCTGCGTAACCATACGCACAAACCTGATCCATGCTATTTGAAACACGCTTTAAACAACTATTCAAATTCTACATACAATAAGGTGTGGGTTTCACAGCCCGTTTGATTATGAGGGTTTTGGTGCCCTTTGTAATGCCTAAGAAGGACCATGAAATGGTCATATTCTCTTATATTCAGTGACAGGGATCCAGACAGGCCCACAGTGCAGGCAAAAAAGGCCCCATCTTTTCAGTCAGTGTAGTCGTTTGGATATATATAGCCATGTGAAACATGAATCTGGTGACCTATGAGTAGAGTAGGATCTGGGGTGGGTGTAGGGGTGGTGGTGGTGGTGGTGGTGGTGGTGGAGGGTCCAGGGCGAGGCAGTGAGGCCTAACAACACGGGCACAAAACAGAGCAGGTTTTTCTCCGACAGCCCATATGAGTTGGCCTGGTTTGCTCTCATTGGTTTTAGCCCTGTGATCTGTGTGTGTCTTATTTACCACTGGCGGCTACACAAGCTGATATATCCCCAACAGGTGACAGGTGCAGGTCCCAGTCAGAGAGAGGACCATGTTACCATATATCTGCTATTTGTGTTTCAAACCTTAACAATAGCAGGGCAATATAATGTAATCAAAATATAATTTAATGCTAAACACATTTAGATCAGTAACCAATAAAGACACAATGTGAAATTTACCTCGCATGTATTAAAAAGTAGTAAAAGCAATGGTTAAATAGGGCCATGACAGTTTAGAGAAGAATTTATGTATGTATGCGTTTATTTATTTATTTACAGCAGCAGCAGGCCCGCAGCAGGTAATACAAATGTGTGTATGTATGTATTTATTTACAGTAGCAGAGCATAATCATGTAATCAAAATATATTTGAATCCTGAATCCATTTAGGTCAATAATCAATGAAGATATATTGTGAACTGTACCTCATTTTTATTTTAAAAAATATTATTTTGTAAAAGCAGTGGTTATATAGAGCCATGACAATTTTTTTGAACATTTATTTTTTCATGAACATTGTATTTTTTTATTTTACATCCTATCTTGATCCCAGAGGAAATTACTTGAGTCCTCTGCATAGTTTGTTATAGTAAAGTGTAGTATATTATAATATTTGAATATGCAGAGGACTCATTTGAACAAACACTTCTTTTATAATAATTAAACACGTATAATATGCTATAATATGCTATATCTATAATATGCTATAACTAATAAAAAATACTTCTATGTAGCACCAAAAACAGCTATTTTAAGATTAAAAAGGGCTGTTTCAGTGCCTACTATACTAATCTTTTTTTTTGTTAGGTGTATATGAAATGCATCACAATTCAATTTCTTCAATTCAAAACATAATTCAGTTTCAAAGTGGGTTAATGTAAATATGCAGTTTACTGATTTAATTATGATTAATTAAAATGTTTGTTTATAACTAAGGGTTTCGCGCGAGACCGAGGAGGGCCAATTAGAGAGCTGGAAGCGCAGCTCCAACGCACTGATTGGTTAGTGGTTGAGCCAATCAGAGCGCGGCTCAATTGGCCATGCCCGTCATGGGCTCGAGATAAAAAGTTTGAGGTGGCGGCTGGAGCAAAGTTTGGAAATCGGAGGGAGGGGAGAACCCTGCTTACGATTTACAGGGCGAGAGAGAGAGAGAGAGTGTGGAGAAAAAAAAAATGACCGACACAGAAGCGAAAGGAGCTCCTCAGGCTGTAGCAGAGACCGAGCAGGCTCCTCCACCGGAGAGGAAAGTGATTGGTAGGGTGTGCTCTCAATTTCTCACACCAGACACCTGTTACAGTTCTCACATACTGAGCTTAGCAGACCTCTAGACTCTTATGTGGCGTTTATTTAACTGATCAGGCTTCATACAGGTCCTGAGCGCGTTGGCGTGTGAGTTTCGTTTTCAGGACCCACCACGCTGAGCCACATTTCAGGAATAGCCACCTTCCACGTGTTTCCAGTTTTACTCATATGTAATAACGACACTGCTTTTCGCTGTCTATTAATTTTTTTATAGATGTATTCACTTATTTTCTTATCGTTCATCTCTGAAAGCTAACGCACCATCTTTCTCCAGTTTAGTAATGATAATGATGGGCACAATATAATAATAGAAACGGTCTATATTGTACACTTAAGTGTATTAACTTTGAATCAAAGAGGTTGTGATCCTTTTTTTTTTGGCGTGATCGTAGGGCCTGTTATATTTTTGTATAGCGCAGGTGTTTTGGATTGTCATTAGGTGAAAATATGGGGCACGTGGCAAGCAATAACTCGTAATCTGTGTCTTTTCTGTAAATTAAGACGTGTAATTGCTTGTAAGAAATGGGTCAAACTGGCCTTCGCATTGAGCAGGGAAAGTGTGTTGGAGTGGATGTGAGCAGGTAAATGTTGGACAAACGCATGCCGGAGACACAGACGTTATGCTTGTTCTACTTGACCTTATCCTGAGAGTAGTTTGGAAGTTGTTTTTTTCTGGTTAATAATTGACTCGCAGGGCCTTCAATCCTCCACACCGTAGGCCTGATAAATTCAGTCTTTATGCGTTTGAACGTAGCTTTCAGTCACCACACCTTCACGTGCTGCTG
Source organism: Clupeocharax schoutedeni (assembly GCA_037974565.1). Lineage (NCBI taxonomy): Eukaryota > Metazoa > Chordata > Actinopteri > Characiformes > Alestidae > Clupeocharax > Clupeocharax schoutedeni. The sequence goes on along the minus strand of JBBPDH010000011.1, from coordinate 12,773,939 downwards.
AGTCTCATTAACCCACCTTTACTCCTCACAGCTACTCTGGTGCAAGGAACTGTAAAATGGTTCAATGTGCGGAATGGATATGGATTCATCAACAGGTATGTGGATCTTGGACAATGCATATGCATCAATATGCATCATTTTGGTTGCCTTTGTGGCTCTGTCTGTTCGGTAAGTTTCAAAAGTTAGCGATTGACTGATGCAGATGTCCCTTCTTTTTCTGTTAATTCTACATGGTCTGACTTTCCTTACAGAAATGACACCAAAGAGGATGTGTTTGTCCATCAGGTAAGGAGAAATGAAGGTTCTGCTGACCCATGATACGTGGACAAAAGAATTGGGACGCCTCACCTGTATACAACAGGGCCTTCTGTGACATTACATTCAAATAAATAAACTTTAATATACCCCCACCCCTTCATCTGTTACAGCTACCACTGTTCTTGGTAGGCTTTCTACACTGAGGGTTTGTGGGAATTTGTGCTTCGTTCTGAAGAGCATTTATGAAGTTAAACACTGTAGGTCTAGCTCACAAACTCCTTTCCAGTTCATCCCAGAGGTATTGGATGGAGTTGAGGTCAGGGCTCAGTCAAGTTCTTCCTCACTGAACTCATCCAGCCATGGAGCTTTATGGAGCTTGCTTTGTCCCCTGGGGCACAGTCATGCTGCAATAGAAAAGGGTCTTCCCCAAACTGTGTCCACAAAGTTGGAAGCATGGCGTTGTTCAAAATGTCTTTGTATGCTGAAGCATTAAGGATCCTGGTAAATTCAATAATAGGTGTCAGTTCTTCTGTCCATATAATTTATGTGAACCTGATTTTATTGTTGGTTCTCCAGCGTTTTCAGCATGCTTTGTTTGCTTCATGAAAATGGACCAGAATATAGCAGTTTTGTGTAATGTTCTGTTAGTAACGTGTAAAAAATTAGGGCATGTCCCCCTGTGTCGGAAATACTCCTGTGTCTGAAACATTTCGATGGGTTTTATGGTCTTGACATGACCCGGATTGGGGAGCACCACTCAAAAGCAGCAGGCGGAGTGTACAGTGTAGTGGGGTGTATGGGTGGCTTTAACATATTTGTGTTTTTTAGACTGCCATTAAGAAAAACAACCCCAGAAAGTTCCTCAGGAGTGTGGGAGACGGGGAGATTGTGGAGTTTGATGTCGTTGAGGCAGCAAAGGTAAGTCTTGACATGAAGCCTTATTGTTTTTGTGTATTTTCAGGTTATTGTTGAACTCAAGTCTTCTTATTGTCTTCCTGTGTCATTTAGGGATCGGAGGCTGCCAATGTGACTGGCCCAGGTGGGGTTCCTGTCAAAGGTAGTCGCTATGCCCCCAACAAACGCAGGTTCCGTAGACGCTTCTTCCCACGTAACATGCGGCCTTCTCAAGGCGATGGGGTGGCCGGGGACAGTGCAGGCCCAACTTCTGAGGGAGAAGGTGGCGGAGAAAACGATGCCACTCAACCAGGCGTGCGCCGTCGCCGCCCTCGCAGGAGACCAGTCTCGCAGCAAGGCCTGGTCAGACCTGGTTCCTTTAGACTAGACCTAGTGTAAATATGTACAGCAAAGCTGCTAAGACAATTTTAATAGTACTTTGACTTAATGGGCCGCAGGTTTTGGTCAGAACCAGGTAGAGCCTGACCTGAACTAGTTTTCTGACCAAAACTGACCCAAGGTCATGCAAATTGTCCTAAACTGACCTGAGGTGGCACATGGTCAACAACGTGCTGGGCCGTATATGAGCATAACAAGATCATGAATTGATACAATGACCATTGTCTGCAATTAAGATTTCATTAATTTATGAAACAGTGCTTTTGAATGTTCCAAGCATTTCTTTAGTTTGGAAGAGCTTTTAAAGCAGTGCTGTTTTTTCCTGGCTTTGTTTTTGCTTTAGGAAGAGTCAGAAGATCAGAAGAATGAAGTGGCAGATGGTGAACAGCAGAGGCCGCCACCGCGTCGGTTCAGACCTCGGTTCCGCAGGTGAGCCTTGGGGCAGATTCAAATTTCAATTGCCATTGCTTTCCTGCAAAATGGACTGTGGAGTATTGAAGATTTAAAATAGATCCCATTTAAAGGAACAATCCAAACTCGAGGGGTCTCACATGTTTCCATTCGCACATTTTGATTGGTTTTATGGTCTTGTCCTAATCAAGATTAGGAACACCACTCCAAAGCAGCAGGTGGAGTGGGCAGTGTAAAGGGGGGCATGGAAAGTGGACTACAGAGGATTGAAGGAGATTTACATTTGGATTCCTTTTAAAGGAAGAAACCAAACTAAAGGGGAATTAAAATGTATTTCTGTGTAATAGTGAATAACACTTTACCTATCAGAATGCTAGTTTTTAATGTTTTGGTGTAATTAAAAATAAAGAATAAAGCAGCCATGCTCGCTTAAACGTCCTCTGATCTGTGTGTAGGAAATATAGGGTGCGGCTTAAAGACGCTGTAGTATGGAATGCAGTCTTGCTGTACCTCACTTCAGCGGTCGGCGAGGTTGAGAGCTGGACAGCTTTACCAACAGCACCTTATACTGCAACTCTTCCCTTGTTCTCATGTTGGATCTATTCATTTGAGGAATATGATTAGAATTCAGGTCATTGAAAAACCCAAACAGCACATTTAATGAAGTGTGTGGAATGCCGCCCCCCCCCCCTTTGATCGCACCTAGTTGTCAAAAAGGATTGCGCTTGATCACCAAGCTGTCTCTTAGCTCATGCTGTCGGAGATAGTGGAGAGGTGCTGCTGGTGCTGGTGGTGCCAATGCAGGGCAAACGAAAAATTTAATCGCATTTATTTTGTGGAGTGGCAAACGTTGCAGTTAAACAAGTGTGTTGTATTCCTAGGTTTTCTAGATCTGTGTCTTAAGCTTAAATTAATTCAGTGATGAATTGGAGTGGCTTATAGGCTTATTGACCTCCAGAAATTCAGTCCTATGTAATTCCTGAGCTTCCTCTGGGCTTTATTTCCAAACAGTTCTAAACAAGAAGCAATACTCAGTAGATATGCAGCATATTTTAAGCAACTTTAGAAATGTTTTGGAAATCCTCAGGCCATTCCGTCCACGTCCACCTCCTGGGGAAGGCCAACAAGTGACGTCACCTGAGAGACAAAAGGAAGCTCCAAAAGAAGGTCAGAGCAACGAGGAGCAAGCTGATGGACAGAAACCACGCCGGCAGTTCAGTCGGCGCAGGCAGAGGAACTCAGACTCCACTGCCTCTAAAGTAATGAATTGCTAGGAGATGTTTGGAATGTTTTATCCTCCTGTGGTTTAGCACTTAAATGACTGTTACTTTCCCATTTTTTTTCATGCTAAGGGGTGTTTGGTCTTCTTACATTAAAGAAAAATACATGTTTCCTTATCTTGACAGGATGGTACAATTACGTCTGAAAAAGCAGAGCCTACGAACACTAATCAGTCTTCTAAGCCAGCTGACGTGAAAGTCTCCCCCAGAAGCTCTCCAAAACAGTCCCAGAAAGAAGCTTCTCCAAAGTCAACTGAGGTGAGGCATGCAGCATATTGTGCACTTTTACATTTAAATAAATTTTATTTGTGTGGCCTTTTCCAATCTACATAAGTTATTAATGGTCAACCTGGTTATTCATAGCTTGTCTCTTTAGTATTTTTTTGTTTGCAACAAGCTCAAAACTGTTTCCTCTCAGGCTCCTGCCCCTGTGGAATGACCTCTGTGATATGGACTGAATCAGATGATCCTGGGAAGAGGTGAAGTCTTTAGCTTAATTGCTGCTGTCATTTCTAGACACTTGTGCAGCATTTTTGTATTACAGGTACAATATGAAGGGCGAGGGACAGTGTAGTTCATAAAGTAATAGTTTCAGACAAAAGCATTATTTTGCGAAATATGGTGCAGCTGGTGGCCTAGTGGTTAGGACATTTGCCCTGCGATCAGAAAGTCGTAGGTTCGAATACAAAGACTGCACCACCCAGGTTCCCTTAAGCAAGGTCCCGTCCCCACACACTGCTCCCCAGGCATGTGTTCCTGGATGCCTGCTGCTTCACTTGCTGTTTACTGTGTTCAGGTAGGACAGAATGGTCAATTTCTACTTTTACATGAAATCTGATGCCTTGGCTTGACCCCTGTATACACAGTCTCAGCTGCCAGTTCATAAAGAGAGACGGCTGTGTGGTTTGGTGGAACTGGCTCTTGGGCATGATACAGCCAGGGCCCAATGAAGGGTCCTTTTGAGTTGCATAGCTCATCAAATGTGCTAGTCATTCAGAGGTTTTAGATCAACAGGACCTCTGTAAATCATTGTGGACACTGACCTCCCAGAAATCCATTATTGTGGCCAATGTCTGGCAATGTTATTGCATGCCTTCCCACGGTGCACTTGTCTCCTTCAGTTCCCTCAGCTGTTGCAGTGGAAGCGATTTTAAAAATTGCCATTTGTTAATTGATAAGATCTTGCTGATCAGTCACCCTGTTTAAATGGAATGACTCTTGTATAAGAGGAGTAAATCATCATCTCTCAAAGGAAAACCAGACCTATTGTTTTAGGGACTGGTTCCAAAAAAAACCTGCCTAACTTCCTGTTCTGTTGCTCTCTAGGTCCCCAGGTGGCCTAGCTTGGGTGGTTGGACCTCATCTGTCTCAAAAATGCAACCGAAGTGCACACAACTCTTCCTGCCACCTCTTCTTGGTACCTTAGTACTTCTTTAGTCTGGCAAGATGGCACGAGGGAGGGGGCAGGAGGGGTGCTGAGTATATTTTGGACTTCAAAATCTTTAGGGGGGTCTCGCACACAAAGATTATATAGACTTGCTCAATATGCCCAGTATATTTGCATTGTCTCCCCCTGTAGTTCAGAGAAATGGGTGTGAGCAGTTGAAATTGAGAACCAGTTTGGCCCTTTAAGTTTTACAGTCAGGGGGGGGAAAAAAAAACAAAGTGTAAGAAGGGTTGTGTGTGTAGTGTCCTCACCACCCTTTAAAAATGACTAGGTGAGAATTACTACAGGCCCGTTCTTAAGAAATGAACTGGTTGTTTTTGTGTTTTCTCCTTTTTTTTTTTTTTTTTCTTCTTTTTTCCTTCATGTTTTTCTTTGGAGGGGTTTATGTGCAATGTCTAAAGTAAAATATCTATAAAAACAATTGCAGAACAAGTTTGATTCTTTTGTGTGTAATCATTTGCACTTTGTTCTACATGCAGCTGTCTGTGGCCGTAAAGCTTATGGCATCAATGATGTAGATGTACTGTTTCATTACTACTTTAATAGGTGCTGTGAACTGCAGTCGTAGCCAATTTTAAAGGGGAAGGATAAACCGTTTATTGTCAAGAACATTGGCTTTAAGTAAAATGGAAAGGATTAATAGTCCGGGCAAAGACAGTGACTAAGTAATCTGACCTGCAGAAACAGGTTTGTTCTTTTCAGATTTGGCCTTAGTGTGCAGTTGTGTGTGTTTGGAAAGCATGAAACTTGCTTCAGAACTGGAACTGCATATTTTCTGAATAGGCCCCACCCACTATTATGGAGTTACAGGCTGAGCATCCAGTATTAAATATTGTTATAAAAATGTTAGTGGACTGTTATTTATTTTAGCCACCTGTACACGCAGGTCTTATTAAATTAGGGATAATATAGCTTAGGAAATTGTAATTCCACCACAAACAGAAGAAATTATAGAAGAAAATGGCAAATGAAACATCTTCTTTAAAAAAAATCACTAATGCTAAAACCACAGGTTTAAATTAAAACAATCACTCAACATTAGGCACTCAGAACAGGGTGTTTTCAATGATGCAACATTAGCATTTTGTATAAACATGCATCAAAATGGGTAAGAAAAATGCATTTCCTTGAATATAAGCTTAAAGCATTGCTGAATATGCATCATGTATCAGACCCAGCAAGCAGCATCTAGCACAGAATTGTCAGTGTAAGTATAAATATACAAATATAACTTCTTTTTCATCTCAACACAAAAGCATTGTGAAGATAAAGTGCAGGAATCCAAGTCTCCACATTTGTCTCTCCCTGAAACACTTGTACACTTTGTCCTACAGAACTCTGTAGCAACCAGCCAGTTCTTCAATCACCCCAAACCCTGATGATCAAGGCCATTCATCACTACTGCATTCCCCTCAAGTCTTCATTCTTTTGGAAGGGTCTTCCTCTGCCTCCTGGGCCTTAGTGGTCTGTCCCTTCTGCTCCTAGGTATTCCAGCTCTGTGCAGGGCTTGTCTAGATCCATGTCCAGAGCCATGTCCATCATGGTTTGTGGATAACGGTGGAAGTTGGCAGATATCTGGTCGAAGGTCTTTCCTCGTGTCTCGGGAACCCGGAAGAAGGTGAACAGCAAGAAGAACAGAAGGAGTGCAGCAAAGATTAGGAAGACGTATGGGCCACAGAGGTCCTATAGAAAGAAGAAAGGATGTCAATTCATTCTATTTAGGTTATGTGGTAGGGTTGAAGAACATGGACAAAATACTGAACTGTGATTACACTGTTTCAAGAATGATTTTCCTTGCAACATTTTCAAATGGACCCTAAAGTGACTTGAGCCCCTGCACTGTCAGCAACTGTGAGGTACAGTTCACTCACATCTCCCTGGAATTTTGACACAGATACCAAAAAAGCACTAATGTCTCTTTAAGACAGCAGCACATTCCAGCAACAAACAAAAGTTTATTATTCTTAAAACACTATTTTTGCCAAAAGCATATGAACTGTCAACTCATAATTTTATTGAAAAACCAAATCCAAAATTTAATATGGAGTCATAAAGGAACAGGAAATGGCATTTCCAAAGTTTTTGCAACTGCATAAAATGTTCTGAGCCTTTTCCCCTCAAATGGCAATATCACTATAAGAATTAAGATGTTATATATTGGACAGCCAGAATACTGAACAGAAAACAGCAGGCCAACTCTAAACACATTGGGTGAAAATATCATTATATTTTACTTACAGCAATGTACTGGAAACCCATGCCAACAATGAAGTTTGCAGTCCAGTTGGAGCATCCAGCGACTGCCATGGCTGCTGGCCTGGGCCCTTGAGAAAAGAGCTCAGCCACGAAAAACCAGGGAATGGGTCCTGGTCCCACTTCAAAGAAAGCCACAAAGCCAAAAATGGCCAACATGCTGATGTAGCTCATCCATGGCACTCCATCCTAGGTAACAGCCAAACATTTTAAATACAGAAAAAGGCCAAAGTGAATGGACAACATCTAAAAGTGATTCAGAACATTTCATACACCATATGGACAAAAGTATTAGGACACCTGAGAGTTACCGTTTCAATTAATCCCAAAGGTGTTGGATGGGGTTGAGGCCAGGGCTCTGTCTGGGTCAGTCAGGTTCTTCCATACTGAACTCATTCAAGCATGTCTTTATGGAGCTTGCTTTGTGCACTGAGTCATGCTGGAAAAGGGTCTAAATCAAACTGTCACCACAAAGTTGAAATGATGGTGGAATGTTGAGGCATTAAGATTGTCCTTCACTGGAAAAAGGGGCCTAAACCAAACCCTGAAAAACAGGTGTGTCCCAATACTTTTGTCCAAATAGTGTATGTTGGTTGTACTGCTGAAAGCCACAAGTTGGGAATACTGTGAGCAACTGCTAAGGAAAAAGGAGAGAATCAAGAGGCTGATTCTCTTCATTGAGGCTGAGAGAAAATAATGAACCAAAGTTTAGTCTAGTTAGCTCAGATAAACACGTACTTCGCTCAGTTTTTAACTAATCAACTTACCAATAAGCTGAGGGCAACTGTCATGACAATTGCACACACACACATTCCAGCCAGTCCTAGCATGTGCAGAGTCCGTCGACCCATCCTCTCCACCAGGAACAGCTGTTGAACAGGATTAATCCGTAAAGTATTAAGAATTTACTTAAATATAGGAAACAAATTTTTACTTTTTATCTAATCATCTACTTTCCTGACACTGTAAAATAACGATTTTGTCTTATTACAAATCATGAAGTTCTTACCTACATGCAAAAGCTGTTCAGATCTTGTGTTCTGATTAAAACAGGCTACAATAAAATTCTACCCAGAATTTTCTGCATTATTGCAAGTACAAATACATCAAGCCAAAAGGCCTAAGGGATGAATTTTCATTGTTATTTTGAGTTAATGGTGCTGCCTCAAATGTGGCTTTGAAAAATTGGTAACATCAGGTTACAATTATTGATGAGTACTGATAAACATAGATATTTTCAGCATTTAAAACAACTTATTTTACAGTAACATTCGTTAAAGTCTAGGACAGTTTTTATTTGCACCAGAGGGGGCGACAAGCCTGTGACCTTTTTACATTTAGAGTTTTACAAAATATAAAACATAGAACTCATTTTTGTTTACTCCTTGTTTGGATGCTATTTTCTACCTCTATGTGTAAGTGTTTAGTAAAAGCCCACCAAGGCTTCAGTGCATTAAAAATCAAATCCAGGTTTTTCATTTGTTTGAAAAGACCGGACGACGTCTAAATACTAAACAAACTTTAAGAGTAAAAAGTGCTGTTTGCGATGGGATTGTTTCTATTTAGCCTGCAACAGTCATTCATAGGCTTCTCACAACTGTGTGTGTGTGTGTGTGTGTGTGTGTGTATGTGTGTGTGTGCAAAGATCTGGAGTTTTAGATTACTAATCAGAACACTTCACACTTTCAAAGGGGAAAGAAAGAGAAAAATGACGTATAAAGATTTCATGGCTGATAACATGATGAGTGATTATTTTAACTATTTCATTTCAAAATTATTATTACATACGAGTCTCTGAACATTTCTGTATGTGCAGTCTACCGCAAATTAGTCAGCTTATGAACAGGCTCGTATGCAAAAAAAATGTTCATACATTTTTTAAAAATATGTTACAAATTGCCTGTATATCTAATTTTGTATCCTGCACAGTATAAGAATATTCTGAATAATTCCAAATTCTTAAGAATACTTTAGAACTTATTTATGAAGAACATTTAGCATTGCTGTCTCTGTTTGTTCCTCATCCAATGACATTAAGATGCTATGACCTAGTAACGCAGTAGCCACGTTGCCCTCTTATCTTGTTTGTTCTTAGATAAAACGTGTTAAAGAATAACGGAACATGGGTTTCCTCCCATTACCGAGACTACAGTGAAAGCACAGTTGACAACTCCTGCACCGATGGTGGCGTAGACTGGACTCTCCACTCCAGCCTTCTGGAATATGCTGGTAGAATAGTAGAAAATCTGCAGGGACAAAAATGACAAATATGTATTTAGCAATATCTATAAGTAACAGTTGTTGGACTTGACAACCATAAGTCTAACTGTTCCTCAGGTCCCTCCATATCTCTATTACATAAATAGCCATTCCTCAAAGTAAAGTGACCCATTACAGTCATGTGAATACAGCACACAGTGTGAACAATGTGGAACTCTTCCTCTGCATTTAACCCATTCACCAAGTGAAGCAGTGGGCTGTCAGCGATGCAGCACATGGAAAGCAGTGTGTGGGGACCGTACCTTGCTCAAGGGTACCTCAGTGGTGCCATTAGCAGACCTGAGATTTGAACTCACGGTATACTGATCACCCCTAACCACTAGGCCCCAGTTTGACATATATGCTGCTATTCAACAAAAATATTCAACACTGCATACTTTCACTGCATTTTAGGCTAAATGTTGCAGTTCCACCAGAAATTTTTAGATGCACTGAGCAATCCTGGATTCACAAGGTTCCAATAAAGCCACATTGTGATCCCATCCTTTATTTTTATGCTTGTTCTTTTTTCAACATATTAATGGACGGAGCACCTCTACCAACTAGACCAGCTAGAAGAAACTAGAGAGTCTGAAAAGAATCTAGGAGAATCAAAAGACATGATGCCTATTTGGGCCATTAAAAAAACAGGATTACAGATATGAGTGAAGACATAACACTTATAAACACTTATGGGTCTTTTTTTTCAGAGAATTCTGATACTCAGTTTTGTCAAGAGTCTGGTCATTTAAAAGAGATTCAGTATTTCTCAGATTGTGTAAAATAACACACAGTCTAGTTGTTTAACAAGGCGATGTGTAATGTGGTCAATGGTGTGATGCCACAGTCCAGGAGAACAAACCGCTGCTATTTATGCATCTTAAATGAACCTATGGGCTATGGCTAACTGGTGTTTTTATGATTCATGCAGTCTTTCCGTGTTCCCACTTGCTCGTTTAGAAGTGGTTGCAGGCATCACTTACAGCATTGATTCCTGACAGCTGCTGGGAGAGCTGTAGTAGAATGGCAATGATGATGGGTTGCCTGTACAGTGGAGAACGGAAAAGCTCAGCAATAGACACTTTCCTCTCCATGTCCATCCTCCTCTTCTCCTCCTTCATCTCTGCCAAGTCCTCACTCACCTCCACTCGCCCTGTCAGCCGCCTCAGACCTGAGAAGAATATAGCACATGTGTGTTCAGTTTCTATTGATGAAGCTTTGGGTGTCACTGGGCCAATGTAACACACACCATTCAGCTAAGATTAAGTTATTTTAATAATACACTGCGAAGAAAACAATGTTTAGACGCATGGTTTTAGGGCCTGCTTAATACTTCCCAAAGTAATACTAAAGCCAGCATTTTTGTTTATTTATTTATTTTTTTGTTTATGCAGCGCTTAGTGGAGATAATGCCAGTGACACTGCTGAGGCAGATTTGCTTTTATACGGATCAGACACCATTTTTTAAATTGAAAAAAAGAAAAATATTTAAAGCATAAGCAAGACACAGGTTCTGAGAGCTCTAGGCCTGAGTAATGTTGAGCTGGATTAGGGGTTGGAGGTGAATGAGAGTAAACTGAGACGAGGACCAAAATATAAATATAATATCAATGGATTTACAAGATCTACTACTTCCAGTTTGCTTACAAATTAATAAACTGAATTATACTCCTACCTCCCTAGAGCTATTATAAAGTACATGGTAAGCCATTCACTGGATGACGGTTAATAGAAAGTGAGAATTGTGCTAGTGATTAGTGTTCAAGTTAAATGGAATCAGTAGAAAATTATTCTGCTATTTTTTTAATCATGTCTTGGACTGATGCAGGAAAGCAACTGAATCACAACTATCATATTAGAAACAAACACGAATCTTCATATTGTGGTTGCTGCTTGGATGAATGTATGTTGAACCAAGGCTTTAATTGGCAAGACTTCCAAACTCCTTTTTAGCACAGTGTGATTTATTCGGTGTGTCACCTCACCACTCTTGGCGTGGTGCTCCTGGCAGCGGATGATGTAAAGGAAGCGTGGGCTTTCTGGACAGAAGGGCAGCAACGCCATCTGTAGGACTGTAGGGATCACTGTGATACCCAGCAACACAGGCCACAACTCCTCACTGCCCAGCAGAGACTCCAGGCCTAAAATCTGGAGAGAAAGAAATCTTTGAACAAGACTAAACAAATCACTTGTTAAAGCTTTATAGTACAAAATGATTTTGTAATAGGTGCTAAATCATTTTTAATATTCTTACCATTTGAAAAATCACTGCTTATGTCAATATTACTTATATACTACTGATCTCTAAGATATGCATACTCCTAGCCACGATTTGTTTTATTAGTAAGTTACTTATCTATAGTATTTATGCCCAGCATTTGTGTTTTATTATAGTGTATTTCACATTCCTTTTTTTTCACTGGGCTTATTTAGGCTTTATATTTTGTTTTGTTTTTGTTTCTCTGTGTGTCTGTGCAAGCCATTTCCTACAGGATCAATAAAGCTTTCTGATTTTAGTAATGAAGTTCATCTGATTATTTGTCACTAATAATTCATTTACTCTTAGATGTACCTTGTTCCTAGACTACACTCATTTCTTTTCTTAAAATCTTGTGATTTTATATATGCTTTATATATGTTCTTTTATGCTTTATATATGTTCGTTTTTCTATTTGTCTTCCTTTGTTTTTTCTCCCATTTTATGATATGTTTGCCTTGTATGTAAGGTGTCCTTGAGTGCCTTGAAAGGCCCCTAAATAAAATGAAATGAATAATAATGCCGGTTTCAGAACAAAAACCCTGCACCTCTTTTTTTGGTACTATTTTTAAGAGTGTAATTTAGTGATGTGGCAGAAAGAGTTAAGGCCATGTACCTGAGCGATGAGTATTCCAGTGACGATGGCTAGCTGGTGCAGGGTGCCCAGAGCTCCTCTCAGATTGGTGGGTGCAATCTCTCCTACATACATGGGCACCAGCCCTGACGCCAACCCTAGAAACAGATCAACCAGAGACGCACTGGTTTATTTCAGATGTAATGTGTATATACAGTTGTGTCTTGTTTGTTGTTTTAAGCCATTTATCTCAAATGTATCTTTCCATCAGTGTCCTTCTGCCAGCTCTAACTTTGGAATGGAGGCAAACCAGAAAGCAGTAAGAAGTATTTTTTGTTTCTTAAGTGATGTTTTGAAAGCTGGTTAGAAGAATACAGGTTTCTAAACCTCCAGCCATTGCTTGGGCTTGGGAGATTTCATAAGAAGCTCACTTTAATGTGGTGAAGTACTGATTGAGTTAAATCAGGTATTTGATGGTGACTTCAAGTAATTCTGGGTTACAGTTTAGGTAATGGTTATACAAACACAATAAAATCACTTAAATTGTAATACCAATGAGAATAAATTACCTACAGCCAAACAGCTATGAGATCATTTAAGACTCATGCGGCTAAGACTTTTGCACATTTCTGTAAATTCTTGAATCATGAATACGTATTTACAAAATTATTTTAAAATACTGAAATTAAATCTGCTCTTTTAATAATGCGAATACATTTATGCTTATTTGGATAAGAAATATGTAAATTGTACTAAAAACCAAATATTATAATATGATCAGGCCAAAAAGAAAGAAAACAAAATATAATTTTCATTTAAGAAAGCTATAAGTAATTTAATACTAGCATATTAACTTCCTGCTCTGTGTCCTGGTCACATGTTCAGTGTATTTGTGTGGTTACCATTGATGAGAAATTAAAATTAGCCTGAAAGTACAACACAAAAATGTCCCTAAGCAGACGAAGAAAGAGTAATGGGAGGTGGAGGTGATGGTCAGTGTCTTCATTGTTTGAAAGTAAAAATTTTCACTTGTATTAGAATTTTAAAAAAAGCAGGACTCACCACAGTACGCCCCGATGACGAAGCGTCCTAAAATCATCATCTCAAAGGACTGGCTGATTTTAGACATCCCCATTAAGCCTCCACCGATGAAAGCTAGGAGATTATTGATGAGCATTGCTTTCCTCCTGCCGAAACAGATGCATTTGTGGCTTTGATTGTACTGTACAGTAGACAAACAACTCTGACTACAAGGGTCCACAAATAAAAATCTTTGCATTTAACCTATCCACCAACAAGGGGTGCCCAGGAAGCAGTATATGGAGACAGTATCTTGCTCAAGGGTATCTCAGTGGTACCACTAGCAGTCCTGGGATTTGAACCCCTGGCCCTCTGATCGCAGGGGCAACTCCCTAACCACTAGGACACCAGCCTCCAAAATACCTGCAGTCTCCCAATCAGGGAATCGAACCTGGTCTACTGCATGACAACAGTAACAATAATACTAGAATACTAATATAATAATATTAGAGTACAAAAGTGTAGAAATTTCTACCACATCTCGGTATCTAGGCTACAGCCCTTTGAAACGGAATAAAAAACACAGCTTAGGAGGTAAGATTCTGAATTCTGAGGAGCGAAAGCACATTACCTTTATGTTTAAATTAATAGATCACAGTTCTCAAAGCATGTCTCAGTCTTTTTTGAACAACTACATCTACTCCACTTGGCAATCAGTGGTGCCAAAGGAGTCACAATCCAATTTGATGTAAGTGTGGTTCAGACAAAAGATTAAAGATTTTTGTTTTAAAGCAGAACACAGGTGTCCACTAGACATTCTTTTCTTAGAGCCTGTTGCTTCTGTCTCTCCAGGGAGTGTCATGGTCCTGAAATGAAGATGTCTGTGGTGGGCAGGTCACACTGTTCTTGGTCTTGGTTGGTTGAAGTTGTTTTTTATCAGGTGCTAAAATAGTATCATTATGTGCAATATCTTATTATGAGCAATAGTCTTACCATGTGAATGTTACTTCTTATATCATGCCAATATTACTTGTATATACTACTGATCTTTACTACGTGCAATACAGTAAGTAATACACTTAACTGTAAGCTTTTTATCTATAATATTAACACCGTAGGATTTGCGTTTACAGCATAGTGTATCTTTGTAAAAAAATTTTAACTGAATTTATGAAAGCATTATATTTGATATTGTTCTTGTCTGCATGCAATTTCATATGCAATTTCCTCTGGGATCAATAGAGCGATCTAATTTCAGAGTTGAGTTCAGTAGGTTTATTTAATGGCTACATGTTTTAATCAAAAAATGAAAAAAGTCACTGAATACTGTGTTCTTAGTACACAATGGGAAGTGAAAACTGGATTTACTATCCCTGTTTTTGTTTAAATGTGCTGATTTTTTATTTATCGTGCCAGCTTTAACCGTACATTTTGGAACAAAACAAATGAGAATTTCTAAAATATTTGATCTTTATTTTTTGGTGTTATGTCTCATTTCAAATATTTTTTAAAACCTGAACATTTTCTTGGTTCATTAAAATGAGACATAAACTTAGAGTATCAATTTTCAGACCTAGATTAAACCTAAACCTAGAGTAAATGAGACTTTGAGAGGGGAAAAACTTTTGGCTTAATCCAAGCTCAGGAAACAGAAATGTAATAATGTCTTTAGTCTAGATATTATAATTATAAAGATCTTTGATAATATTTGGAAATGCCTGTAAAGGGTAAAGCTTTTGCAGGCTATAGCAATTCTGCCCCTGCTGTGTAGTACCAGTTATTTTTCACTAGATGGCTATAGATGAATTCGGCTTCTCAGTACATGCATTATGTTAACCTAATATGTAAGCAAATTAGCTTGCAAATCAACTCTGAAACACTTGTTTTTTACCTTTCCACCGTGAATAAGCTGCTGGCATTGCAGAAAACCATATTCTCATTTAACATCCACTTTACATTTAGTACATTCTCATTTGTGGGGCTGGTCCAGTGTCAGCTTTTCGCTTTTATAGAAATAGACAGGTGCTTTAGTTCAAATGCCAAAGCTATGATGCCAAAGCATTATGTAATCTTAATGAAACCTTATACAAACAAATCAAGAGCAAATAATATTGCCCTACCTGTGCTGTTACTTGCTATAATATTTTTTCACATTACTTTTTTTTATTATTTCAGTATTGATTGATTTATGTGATTCATAATAATCAATGTACCATAGACTAACATAAGTCAAACTCTTAGGAAGTGGAATTTTGTGAAATTCAATGCTGTTTCCTGTACATTGCAATTCAATTTCAATGGCACCCCACTTCAGCTGCATGCAATTCTAATTTGAGTTCTAATTCCAGGAAGTGAATTGGAATTTTCCATGCATTCTCAATTCAATCCATGAATGGCCCAAACACTTGCTGGAACAAAATACTGAAATGGCCGAAGTTTGGACTGTATCATGTCTCTCGATGCTGTTTTCTATATATGAAACCCATTACAGACTCTGGGTCCACCGTCATCCATTAAAATGGTAATATTGCATTCGATTGCATTAGTAACCCAGCCCAGGTAGTCACATGCTCTCTCACCTGCCGAGCCATTCTGAGAGGAAGCCCACGCAGGAGGAAGAGACCATTCCCCCGATAGAGAAGATGGCCACTGAGAGAGACCAGAGCGATGTGAGTGTGGTCGGAGGAATGGGCTCTGAATAGCGGTGGGTCCATGTTGAGTTATACTCTGCCTCAATGATCTGAGATGGGAGAGTTGAAGGTCATGCAAAAAAGAAAGAAGTGGAGGAACAGTAAATTTTGCAGAACGAAAAAGGTGATGATCAATCTCAGAACCTTAGTCTACATCAAACACTTAGAACGTACATAAAGTGTACAACTAAACATGATTTTAAGTGGTCAATCAATTAAATGGTGAAACTGTAATCTAGTCCATAACGAAATAAAGAGTACATCTAAAGTTTTAAAAACGTTCTTCACATTCACATAATTTACAAATACGGCTCTTTAAATAACCATCCATTAGGAATGCCATAGATCTTCTATGCCTCTATGGCATTGCTCCTAAGGCTACATTTAGGCATTTTTTATATGTAGGCCTCATCTATGTCTGGAAAAATAGAACCTAAATAAACAAACTGACCAGAGAAACAAAACAATTGTCTGTGTACAGGTATAGGGTTTTTTTTATCACAGCGCAGCATTTGCATGGTGTTACCTAGATTTGAATGTGTGTTTGGGTAGATGTATCATTTAACTCTCAAAGAACAATTTGACACAGCTGCACTGGCATTCACAATGACCTCAGATGAACTCAGACTTTTATTCAATATTAACGAGTGGTTGCATTACAAAAGAATGTTTATCACCTTTATAAATGTTAGCAATATGCATAGCTTTCTTTTCAGACCCGGTAAATCTACAATAAGAGCTTGCTAGTGGTTTATCACAGTTGCTGTGGCGAAAGCAAAAGAGGCCACTTTGCATTACAGTCTGCAAAAAGAGACTGTAAGTATCAATTTTTTATCATTCTTCTCTCAGAGATACATTTACTGAATAAAAAACAAATTACTAGGATTAACATATTCAATGAAATTGCTCTTTTCAAAGACCTGTGTGCATATAATGCAAAACTGATCTCCGTTATTAAAATATATGTAATATTTGAGGAAATGAAATAATCAATGAGTTGTTATGATCAAGTTATAGATTTCCTATGGGGTGTGCAACTGAAAACTACATAGCAAAAATTAAGGATAAATTGCTACATAAATGGCATCAATTCCATTGTAATATCTAGCTATCATGCAGTACATTGTAAATGTACATAATTGGTCTTTATATAAAATATCAGTGCTTCAAATTAGTATGTGCATGCCTTTGTCTTTAAAATGACTTAATGTCAACATTTTTTTCTGCCTGGTTGTCCTGCATTGTTATTTTCTTAAAAAAGAAACAACAGAAACACTCTTTAAAACTTTATTGTAAATGAGTGAGACTAAAGTGCTGTAGGCTAAATAGGAGGATGCTGGTTTCTGTGATATCACAAAGATATTTCATTTTATTGCAGCTTAGTTTTTATATATGGACTGAGGAGTGGGGGCATGTTTTGAAACATCCTTTAAAGTTACATACTGTCTACATCTCTCATGACAATTTGACTTTTTATGCTTTTATATAGGTCTAAGTGGTCCCCTAATACTGTCTCTTTACAAAATTCAGCCTTGGTGCAGAATTACAGCCACTTTGAGTCCCACAATGAGTTTTCCCAAGGACGCCCGTTTCTGTGTCTTTAGCTTTAAATGATAATGAGGAGGAGAGAGGCGGGGCAAGGTGGACGGTGGAGGAAGGGGCAGCTTGCGGATCGCATTGACAGTCGGAGGAGTTTTTTTTTAGGGTGGTGGGGGGACAAAATTCTTTGGGAGGGCAAAGCATGAGAAAGGGGATGTCACCTTTCCCCCTATGACGACATACAGCGCAAATTCCTGATCAGGCCATCTGAGCTGTCCTTCTCACACTGGCAGAGCAGGATGATCAAAGCACTCTTTATACCTGTTGCCATTTCTAGCCACTGCAGGACCATAGGCAGGCTGGGGGAACTCAAATTAATGTTAAAAAATCTCATAAAGTGACATTTTAATGTCTTGGAACCTTTAATAAAAGGAAAGGACCATTAAGTTCGACTGGGCTTTTAATATTTGACAGCTTTACTGCATGCATTTCTTCTTCTCTATGTCCCTGCCTGAACTCTAGGAGGCTTCTGAGCAATGACATGACTTATTCCTTCCTTATCATGTGTGATGCCAAAATTTACTGCATGTGGGACGTGTGGTGATTATATAATTCTGTGGTTTAAGTGAAATGAAACAATTATTTTCAAAAGCAAATTCCTCTAAGAATTGTTTGTTAACAGTAGGCTAAGGCTGCTAAACACAATCAAAGATTTTTCTATTGAAGACACAATGTTCAGCACATTCATGCAGTATGATATGTACATATAGAGAACATCTAAATGATTGTGGCTCAGACTGTGTTGTTTCTGTACTTGTATAATTACAATGGGTTTACTTTTGATTCATATTTTAATTTAAATGTTTATGTTAAATATTGGTTAAGGTGGTCCTGCTTTCCACATTTCCACATTTTTCATATGGAGTAAGATTATATTGCAAAAAGTTTGAACAATGTTCATGACATTATACCCCGTGATACAATAAGGACTAACCTACTTCCCTTTCTAGAAACTTTGCTAAAAACTTATGTATTGATGTATTTTGATAGTGATCCATTTTGTTCCACAATTGAAGCAAAAATAACAAGCTTGACCATTTTCTGCTTACAGTTCAGGGCTTTACTGACTTTGATGCTGCTGTTTATGTTCCAACCGGTCATATGTACATTTTAGAAACTTCATAACAGGCCAGTTTTCCAATGTAAATGGACCCTAAAACTGTCTGCTACTTAAGGGTGGGTGCTTAATACCAACAGAGCCAAAGGGAGGAAGGATATTTAAAAACTATTAACAGATGAGAGAATCACAGTCATCACATACTAGTCACTGTCTGCTGGTCTGTTGACTAGTTTATCACTATGGCTGCTGTTTATTATGGGAAGTTACAAAAAATAACTTTCCTTTCTTGTTCATAAGTGTGATATGTTACCGTCATGATCTATTATTAAGTGAATGTAGTTTATTAGGAGCTCTCCAAAGTGTACACCTTCATCACTCTGCCCTATTTTATTATAGAAACATTTTATGTATTTTTGTTCATATCAACACTGTTTGTGCACAATAGAACATCACACTGGTGTCAGCATTCAGTATGTGATCGATATTTAGCACACAGAAATAAATCATAATGCTGTATAATATCGTACACACAGGATGATTTACCTTACGATAGTTAATCAAAACATACTTGTAACACACATTTACATACAAGTGCTAAACATACTGGTCAGAAGGTCTGAAGCAATATATAGCAGCAGTAGATGTAAAGCATGTCTATCTTATTTTTATTCTGTCGGACTCTGCACAAACTGCTTCTCGGGTTTACAGCTACACACATGAACTTTAACTATTATAAGTCACAGTTAACCAGAAATAACAAAAGCATGTTGCCATTTTCTATTCATTTTTCTGTTCATTTCTGTTCATTAATTTATATGTATATTTTTATTTCTTCCTTTATTTTATTTTTATTCTATTACTGTAAAGCAGCGGAACCCCAACCGTTATTTTGTCACAGACCGGTATAATATCAGAAACTATTTTCACGGCCCGGCCTTTAAGGAGTGGCTACGTATATTATACAAATAAATTATATGCATACAAATATTTTAAATATATAATAATGGGGTATCTTTAATATATAATAATAAACATAAATCCAGTGTGTACTCGCAGCTTTATTAACAGCATTTTCATAACAATGAGCCGACAACACGGGTAACATCCACGTTGTTTTTTTCTGTGCAGCCGGCGGACCAGTACCACATGACCCCTGGTCCGGTACCGATCCGCGGCCCAGGGTTTGGGGACCACTGCTGTAAAGCACATTATATTATGTTTTGTGTATGATAACCTGCTATATAAATAAAGATTGAATTGTAAATTTTTTGGAATCACACCTTATCAGTGTTAAAATAAAGCTTGATGAGGAAGATTCATGCAAAAAAATCTTATGGACAAAGACTCTAAACTGCACCTGTTCTGAAATGTCATTAAGACCAGAAAGCTTTCATATCTCTAGCATGTTTAACTAATTAAGGAGAAGAGAATATGATGCTAAATGGAAATCATTTCCCTTCTTTAAGATATTCTAAATATTTTACATTCCCTTTTCTGCCAGCAGGGAATTTTGACATATATGTGTCACGGGGCACGCTGTTATGCGGTACCCCGGAGCTACCTGGAATAAACGTGGACCCAGACCGAACTGAGACCAGAACACAGAACAGACCCACGTGCCATAACAGAAAAAGCCCCAAAACCCCAAAACAAAAGCAGTGGCTACAGTGCCACTGACCGGAATCCTAACAATATGGAAATAAGATATTCATCAAATGTCCATTACATCATAACATTTTGGTATTATGTTAGTTTATTTTGTATTATTATACACATATTAATTTTATGTATCATTGATGGGTGCCATGGGATGGGTATGAGCTGGCTGTTCTAGTGTTTTCAATCTTTTGTATAAAATACCACTTAGAAATGGTTATAAACAAAGTGAATCCTGGTCTTGCATATTTCAGCAAAATCAGAAAATCAGTAAATCAGTTCTTTTACCTTTTGTGGGGCATTGATGACTCCAATATTATATCCAAATTGAAGAGAACCCAACACAGCTGTGAACACTGATAGTGCAAGAGTTCCAGTTATTCTCTGTAGAAAGACACACACACACACACACGCACGCACACACACACACACACACCATTTCCAGTAGATGTTAGGACATCATCAAAGGTCACTGATTATGGCTGGTGATCAAAATGTAATGTTTTTATGGTGTAATGAATTTCTTCAATAATAGTACAATACAAGTTTCAAATTCCAATAAAATATCAAGTAGTCAGTCTTGAGGACCTGTAAGCCAATAAGAATGTTTGTTTTGTAATCTAAGTCAGTGTTTACATTACTTTCTAAAAGCATGTATTTAATGTCAGCTCTCTGAAGCCACTCCAGTTTGACTGATCATTAAATAGATCAAATAGTTTTAAAACCAGTTTATTGAACATACGTCTACAAAAATGTTTCAGCTCATTAATAGTAAGCTGGAAAAAGGTAAAAAATTTGAAATCTGGTCAAAATGATGACTGCCTGTCGTGACCATGACATTTTAGCTTATTATTAAATCGGCTTTTTTATATGTATTCAAAGTATAAGCGCGAAGTAAAACTCATGGTGATAAATGAAGACACTCTTGTAATAATTGTCATGGGTCTATGATGATTGTCAAGGGCCTATTGGGGTGGAGGTAGCTCAGTGGGTAGGATACTTGCCTCCAGACCAAGAGGTCACAGGTTCGAATCCTACCTTCAG
>JBBPDH010000011.1:12733847-12752738 GCA_037974565.1 Clupeocharax schoutedeni | reverse complement strand
CAACCTGTTTAGTGCAGTCTGTGTCACAGCAGCTTTTTGTGGGGCATAAAAAAATCAAGCTTAGGCTGCTTTGATGGTGTGGCACCGTCTCCTCCTCCATCACTCTCACATAAAGATTTCAGTAGTTTTATTGTTGACTCTTTCAGTCCCTCTTTCAAAACGAGACATTTCAAGGCTCTGCCCCTTTCATGAAAGTAAGCTGTTGCTGGCCACGCCCACCCACCCCATGCTTGCGAAACGAAATGAACAAGCGACTTCATACTTAACTGGAATAGAAACACTAAAGTCTGTATTTGAAAGTAAGTATACCTCCCTCATCTGCTGGTTGCAGAAAGTAGGTACAGATCCCCCACAACGCTGAAGTTAGCTCATGATTCACAGCTCCTTATTAAAATTTTTCTTAAGGTGGGACTTCTTAAGGTGGAACGAACCCAATTGCTGCTGAGACGTTAGTCTCCCGTAGCCAGACCTTCAGACTGACAGCTGAAGGTCTGGAATTCATAGCAGCTTTCTTTGACCAAAGCCCGGCCCATAAGGCCATTTGACTGACATGTCAAACAACCAACCACAGTTCGTTTCATTCAGCATCACGTTTCAGGGCGTGGAAATATCCCCACAATAACAGACCGGCGTGCAACAAGTCAGTCAGCATATAAAGTCAAAAAAGGAGAAGAAAACAAGCAGTAAGTCATTGATCTGTTCGTACACGTATAACAATGGCGTCTACATTACCACATCTAATCAAAACACCAAGTAAATCAGTAGGAAACGTATGCAGACTTTGTTGAGAGACCTTCAAAGCATCTAAAACTAACAAACAGATTATTTTGTGGATATGACTCCAAAGACAAAGCTGAATTTACTATTGTGCTGGAGGAGTTTGTTGGCGTTCTTCGTGACACAAGTTTGGCGATCTGTACATCTTGCCGAAGTGTACTATTGAGGTACAACAGTGTTTCCAAAGAAGTTATATCTCTTTTTGTCTCCACTAAGTGCCTCAAACAAAACTCCTGGACATCTCGTAAAGAGAATATGCTGTGAACCTCGCATACTTTTGAGAATCTTACGTTTAGCTGATCTTGATAAATGCTCATCGTCACTCATGCAAACACGACAGTTTTTCTTCCGCAATCACACGTCTGCGCTTTGTTTCCCAGCGGACCGAAAATTAATGCGACACACGCCTCCCCCGGAAATCTGATAAAATTCAACCAATCAGATGACGGCTTTGACATTCCTGAAGTGTTTCCAGTTAAGTGTACCATATGCATCAGACGTTTAGCCAACATTCCGTGGACATGACGTCTGAGGCTGAGACTACTGAGACATGGCCATCAAAAATGAAACTGAGCCACACTGTTCTTTTGTTCTCTTGGTCTGAGAGAAAGGGTAGGGATGTGTGCTTTAGCCACAGCACTGTCTTATCCGTGCTCGTAAAACTAGCAGGCAAAATGGATCTTCAAATAATCTAGTGGGTGCGGTCTCCATAGTGTGAATTACCTGTCCATCAATGGGCCGTACTGCCTTCCTAATACTTTTAAGAACCCCACCAAAGTGCTTTTTTGACTCTTTGGGGGGTGGGAGGGGTGGGTCTGGGTCTTAATAGGGGGTACAGTACCCCACAGAGCCCCATAATTTGAACCAGATGAGGGGTGGTTCTAGGCAAATTGGCCTCCAAAGAGTTCATTTTGAAAGGGCCTGAAACTGAAGAATAAAGCTGGTGAAAACTCTCTCTTTATGTGAGAGTAATTTTGTGCAAAGAAACATGTTTTGTATAGACCTATTATAACTAAAGTGAGAGTTTGCATAATATGTACCCTTTAAGGTAGGCGGTAATTGTTTAATCATGCAAATTAGCAACTATGTGATTCAAGAGTGTTTTTTTTGGAGAAAATAAATATATAACTGTGAAACATTAACACAACCATTTGATTTTAAAAATCACTTAGATTTTTATGTATAAGTATCATCAATCATATTACCCAAACATCTCTTTCATTACATTGTGAAACCAAAGACAAAGTGTAGAAGGCTTAATCCTCCCCGAAGAGTTCTGATGAATAATTGATGAGCACTATGGGGGCCGACATGACTGAAAAAGTGACTGGAACACTCCTGTGGTTTCACAGATCAAACATCCTGCTTGTAAGAAATGTTTGCTTCAGATCCATATAGGGATTATTTAACTACTTCAGAAATATGTGGTAATCAACCACTAGCTGTTCTAGGTCCTATATATTTTGGATATAACCCAGACTTTTATATAAAGAACAAAAAACCAAGTATTCCAGCTTTCATGTAAGAGTATAGCCACAAATGTAATATGTTGTACATACCTTAGCATTCTAAAGGTTTGGGATTATTATTATAATTATGCTACATATGTACGGTGTAGTACTCTACAAGAGTTGTAGGGACATTAGCAATTTGTATGATAGCATTTTTCAGAAAATATGTTTGTTTTCTCATGTAATAAACTGTTTATTCTATGGTCATATACAGTTAATTGCATGAGAAAAACATATTTTCTGAAAAATGATATCATACAAATTGTTAAGGTCCCTAAAACTCGTGTATAAGACCGCAAGCATGGATCTATTGACAGGTCTTAGGCACATAAGGGGGTTAAATAGGGCTCTGTTTTTCAGAAAAAAAAGGTATCGCTTAGATTTTCATTTCTGTGACAGGTTGCTTTGACAGTTGCACATGGCTAATCACATATGGACAGTTCAAATGAAAAGCAATGACCTCTTGTCCCCTAAGAGTTGTCTGTTGTCCCATACTTTCAGAAAAGGAGGGTGGATGGTTTTTACCGGAGAGAAGTTCCATTATGCTGGTGACAGCAATCTGCCCAGCGCCTCAAAGATTTCATGTTTTCAGTCTATTGTACATGGCCTGGCAAAAAATATTAGTAGGAAATCAATAACATGAGTTATATGAAACTGATACTTGACTAATGGATGTGGCTCAGTCGTGACAAGGTTGTGGGGTTAAATTCATGTTTGTGTGGCTGGGTGAGGCCAGGGGTCAGTGTGACAGCCTATCTGGCCTTAATGGATGACTATCGACTGGGTTTGATCGGGACGCTCGGGCTATAACATGTCTGGCTGCCGCCTAGTGGGACTCTCTGAGTGTGAGAAGATCTCTAAACATCCTCTCTGTCCCACAGATCAATAGATCATCAGCAGCACATTAGTGCAGTCTATTAGTTAGATCTTTTTCATTAGAAAACTTGTATGGGTAGTTAGTCTATACACATTCAGGGGCCTGATTGTTTTTCTGAGTAATAAATCTACGTAACTCTATCTGTATGTTGTTAATTATTGTATTGGTCATTAAAAAGATTAATTTATTGATTAGCAGATTTATTGAACTGGGCTTACTTGCCCACATACTGATTGCATCGATTGTTTTGGTGCTACTTGTGTATTTATGGCTAGTTCGTTAGACACTGTTAAGCACCTTTTAATGGCTGTGAGTCTCTGCCAAAGCTGTAAGTCTCTGTCAATGGGATTGGCACCACAGTGGGTAGACCCTACTTAACTTCATCCTGGCACTCCTCTTCACCAGCGGCTCAGCTCAGCTACTCCTTGCCTTTAGGTAAAGAGTTCCAGCAAAAATGGCTACAACCTTTTCCCATTTGGGACCTGATCTGACAAAATGAGTCACAGTGACCCAAAATACAAAATGGAGGTTTTGGGATAATTAAAAAGATGAAAAAATGGTTGTCAACTTACAGTCAATTGAATTATGTGGTCGCAGCACCATTTACCAACTGAAAAACCAAGAAAATTGCATTTTTCATAACATCCAAAGAAAAGAGATGCACCCAGTATTCAACAACAACATTTTACTACAGGCACTTAGACATTAGAAACATATATTAAATCAGACTGAAGCTTCAATTATTTTAAAATATTTATTAAATACTTTTTGTAAGATTTGAGAGCTGCTACTCAACTTAAATAGCTGTTTAAGTACATTTTCGCAATTATCTCTATGATGAAACTTTGGGAGATACATTTTGAAGACCTTTTCTTTCATATAAGACCAAAAAAGGAAAATCAACATTTTTGACGTTTTTCAACATAATCGGCCCATATCTCAATAAATAGAACGCCGACTTCCGACTCATTACGGCAGATCCGGTCACATTTTGTTTTGCCTACATTTTGTCCCGTACATTGAAAGCTTAATTGTCAGTAAAATACTACTTGTACAAGACTTTTATTCCTTAATTTTTTATACTGGCAAACTCTAACTGTTGATAGCAGTCAGTTAAGAGCCACTTTATTTAAAGTCTTTGAGGAATTAGTTTTTCTGATTAAGTACTTTACTAAGAGATTGACTAAACAACTGCAAAAGTATGCTGTACAAAGTCAGATTTGTTACATGAGTCTCTTACAAGTTTAAACTTGAACCTCTTTAGCTTGATGCTAACATAATACTGCAAATCCCTTTTATTTAGTATTAGTATTATGGTAGCTTTGGCTCCTTGATAATCAAAAGCTATTTGCAAAGTGCAGCTTTGGAACAGCCTGACTGGCAAATGTTCATAATCGTATAAGAAAAATAAACAAACAAATAAGCCAGCCATTACTAGAAACTTTATTACTTTATTTTTTCATGTCATATTAAGACCAAGACCCATAAGCAACCATTTCAACTTTGTCTCTGTTCCTTCCAAAACATGCAAAACTCTTAAGAACATCTTCATTTGGCAGATTGACCTGAAAAGAGGAATTTATTTCATGCAATATGAGTTGGATGGTGATTCACAAATGTCAGTTAGTATCAAGTATGATGTCTAACCAAAATAAAGTTTTAAAATATTTACAAACTTTAGCCTATTTTTGACCCATAATACTTGTTACATTGACTGAGCAGGTGGTCACAGTTGATGACGAAATGTAAGTCAGCTATGCCTGGTCTTCTAAAGAAAAGAAAATATCAGAATAACAACAACAACAACAAATCATACACACACACATGCCCTTAGTAAATCTTTTCTGCTTTCTATGAGACAAAACCACACATACTTAAGGGGTAAAGGGGTGTGGGCTGTTTGTTAGTTAAGCTGTGCAATGAACATGTGTTTAAAATCAGTGTAAAACATCATCATCAAAGAAAGAGCAATGAAAGGTTTTGCAGTTGTGGTATTTATCCTCCATTTGAGTATCCCTCATTTCCAGATGATTTACTCCACAGACACTAATGCACTCCTCCCCCACACCACGCCGGTGGAATATGCTTCATGTATGTGACGCCATCATCACCTTTCATTTCAGCATTTCTGTGCTCTCAACCATTAAACCACACAGTTTTATTTTTTAAAAAACTGCTTTTAGTGCACACATTTTAGTGCAAGTATGTATATACTTTTTTCTTTTAGAAAATGTACTTCTTCCCCATAATTTTTGTTCCTAATATATTAAATTTTTTCTCAGGTGAAGTCAATGTTTTATTGGCTTTTTATTCTTACAATAATAGTACATTTCAATAATGCTGATTTCTCTGTATGTGAACCATATTTTTCTGTTGTTAGCACCAAGCTAACAATAAGCTCATAAGCTCAGAGAAGCAGTACCAGAGTAGTGGCTTTCCTTTATTGTTGATACAGTGGCATCACCAGCAGTTTAGATCCAGCATAGTTTGAGTATATTCTCTCAAGTCATCATCTATGTAGCCAGCCCTTCCTGAGCTGAAGTGTGTGTTAGTCTAGACTGTCAGGGAATTGCTACAGTAACTTGGAGTTTTAACTTGCTAAGTATTAGAATTCTGTCTGGTTTTCCCTATAACAAATAACATTTAACTAATGATGATGCAGTAGTATAATAACAACAGCAGAGTTTTAATACCTATATTAACCTGATTAGTTTTGAGAATGATTTTCTTTAACAAGGTATTTATTAAATGTTGCAGCTTTCTCTCCACTTGTTAGCTCAATAAATAGCTAAAAGAACAGCAGAAATTTGTTTAGCATGAGCACTTCGTCTGATTTGCAGTGGAAAAAGATACTTCACTTTTAAAACGTTTACCTTGCAAAACATTTCAAGGCATCGACATGATCCATGATCAGTACTGGAAGAAAAGGCCTAGAAATTAGCCCATTAGTCTCACTGGTACATAATGAAGCTCACCAAGAACGATGAAATTCATACTCTGCTTGTTTACAGGGGGAGCTGCTGCCCCCTTACACTGTATTTCACCAGTGAGCGCTAACTGAGGTGACAGGGGCCTGGGGTGAAAATGAACATCTCCTGCTAGCTATCACTGTGTACAGCACTGCAGCTTCCAGCACGCAGACCAGAGCCTGCAGAGAGTGATGCGATGCGATCTGTCATGGGCGATTCATGCCGCTATTAACATGACTATTAACATTAGGCCTCTGAAAGGATGAGTGATCTTTGTAAAGGTCAGAGTTCACATTAGCGGGCACCATCAGCAGAGGCTGAACCTTCCCATTCACTTGAGAGCACACAGTAACACAGTTGAGTGTGGACCCAATGCTAGGAACAGTCTAATGTAATACATTTGCCATTAAATATTTTGCCAATGGGTTTCTTATAATGTGCTTTTAACTGTGACTATTTTAGCTTTTTTTCATTGTAACCCAGACAACTGTTTTGCTCTGCTCTCTTTTTTTAATAACTCATATTTGAGAACAGGCTGAAAGAAAACAGTAACATTTTAAAAATAAAGAAAATAATTCTCAAAAGGAATCAAACACTGTTGTTTAAGGTAAATATGTACATGTAGCATGATTCATGTACTTGCTGCATAGTAGGAGGTGAATGCAGCCATGCACTGTTCAGGCCGTTTGTCTAGTTAAGAAAAACATTTCCATATGAGCTAAAATATAACATCCATATACATGTACATCTGCACCATAACCACTCATAGGGTGTTACCCCTCTACATTTAAATGTGAATGTAGAGAGGTATTAATTGTATAGAAGTCTAAAAATGTGCTTGTATCTCTGGAACCTGTTTGTATTCATAAATATGGTCATTATTGTACATGTAGGTGGAGTTACAGCCAAGGACATTTTTTGTGTTATAATTAAGTGAAATTAGCCATAAACACAGATTTCTATAAATAATAAAGCAGAATCAGGACACCTGAAGGAAAAGAGATCATCTCACAACTCAGAACCGAGGATTAGATGCTGCTAAAACAAATGAGACAAACAATAGCACCATATTCTGTGTCTTTAACAAATTAGGTCAAATACAAAGTTTCAGTTTTATCTGTCTAGGATTCAATTCCCAGAACATATTATTAAGCAAGTCACACTGTGGATGACTATTTTCTCCATTAAACCCCATGCCCACCTATGCAAAAAGAGATATTATTAAGTGCTTCTCCCTTGCCGTCTGAGTGTGTGTTGGGGCCGTGTAGGAAGATTTGGAGAAGTGCTTTAACAGATTGTTATGTCACCATTAGAGGGCTGTAATAAAGTCGTATTCCTTTTGCATTTTGCATGACCGGAGGGCCCGCTCCTCTCGCCTGTCTGCTTCACTCACATCACGCTGTATTAACTGGAGCGGCTGAGGACTGCAGGTTTCCCCTCTCCACTCGCTGCCCAGCGTCTGTGCCAGAAAGCATACTACAGCCACACTGCGAGCGCGCATTCGCTTGACAGCGGAGGCAGCAGAGGAAGCACTGCTGAAGATACATTTGATATATACACAGGCAAATATGTAACCGGTTATCCGGCGGCTAGGGTTTTTTGTTGTTGGGAGGATGAGAAATGGCATTTTTGGTAAAAGAAAAAGAGTTTTCAGGGTTTTATCAAGTGTAAGACAAATAAATGTCTTCAAAAACATGCAGGGGGAATCCACATAGCTCATTTCTCATGAGCAATATCTAGCATGTTATCTGAGAGCTGAATATACATATTTGTGTACACACTTAAGCTTGAAGAGCCAAAAAGAGTTCCTAATGACTGTAACATAGAAGAACGAATGTTAAAGAGCATGTAGAAGTTAAAAGATTGTCTGCACAATGTAAATATTCTACACCATGTAAAGAAGTATCGAAAAATTGAAATATCTAAATATTCTAAATATCCTACCATTTAGAATTCTTCACCATGAACCAAGTTTTTACTTCCTAAAAACAAACATTAGACCTTAATGTTCTCATTACCAGTTTAAAGGAGAAGGGGAGGCCATTCCTCATTTGTTGACTACAAAGTTATTCCGAGTGTTTTGGTGTGAAATGCTCCATTGTAGAGAAACCAAGCAGATAATTCTTGCTCACAGTGGTGGTGATAGGAACCAGATGTCTGAAGTGTTTAATGTCTCTAAAAGCCGCCTCACAGGGCGCAAGGTTAAGGATATGCTGCCTGATGCCTGAGACATTGTGTGACTCTAGACTGAAGATTAGCTTTTGGCCTTAAAGTTGTTCTTTAAAACACAGTTTTAAGTTTCTTACATGTACAACTTGTGAGGGTTCAATGATCATTTTATAGTATAGAAATGTGCTTTATCTGTGTTGTAGACGTCACAACCCCTGGGTTCTGTCACCTCCACTGTAAAGAAATCATCATCAGAACTCTCTTGAGTGACTTTATGTCCACTGTATGTATAGAATTTGACATATTTCCCCATTAAGGAGTCATGGTGATGTACAGCCATACACACACACACACCCCTGTTAGGTTTGCCCTAGCCCTCTCCGTCTCTTTTCCTGAAAGAATCCCAGCACAGTCGGGCTGCGTAACAACATTACAGGGCTTAAAAGCCGAAGAATGCAGGGAGTGCACTCGCATGCTCAAGGGGACATTTTAGCTCTCTCAATTAGAACAGGGATTGTTGTCTTTTCCTTGACTTCCAAAAGAAATCCGTAGAGCATGAAAGACCCATCCCTGACTATTTGCGTCTGTACGCTAAAGTCTCAGAATGCATTTTCCAAGCTGGAGTTGAGCAGGATGTCTGTGAGGGAGGCATTAAATACTTAAAGAGCTCTATATTAGAGCGAGCTGAAGACATGCTTGTTTTTTCTGTGCTTAATGCACATTTAAAGAGTCTGCCTGGCATGCCTGGAGCAAAAATGGCAGGAGGAATCACATCATTCAGAGTGACAAGATGCAAGAGCCAAATATGAATTATTGCTTATTGAAAAGGCTAATTAGGCCTGCCACTACTGCTCAGACTTCACTCAGAGGAGGTGCCATTTAGGGCAGATAGCACAAATGCTCAAGTGGGAGGACAAAGCACCACTTGTGTGTGACAGCCACATAGCCGTACGCGCAGAGGAGAGGGCAAAGTCTGAGCTGGAGTAACAGATGGAGGATTGAGTTTGTCTCTGAATGAGTGCTCTGCTAGGACAGTTGGCTGTTAAACCCATTTTTAGACCAAGACGTATTGAGTAGACGAGGGCGGACAAACACTCTTACCCTTAAATTTGTCAGAACAGTGTGCCTGTCCTCATAAAAAAATGCATTAAAATGTTCCTGTTTCACAAAATACTAGAAATTCACTAATAATGAATGTTTTATGGGTGAATATAATATTTAAACATCCAGGTTGATTTTTGGACTTTTCTTTTTTTGGTGTATTGCAAACAAGCAGAAAGACAATAGGTCCTCATTTCAGACCACAGATAACAAAATTAGGTCAAAAATCAAAAGTCATATTGTTAATTTACTGCTAGAGCTCCTATGGGATTATAGTATTATGTTAGTATTAAGCAAACATGGCATTGTTTATGTCTGACACCGATATTGTAAATTTGATCGCCTGCCGCTACGATACAAAGTCGTTTTTTAAACAGAAAACAAAAAAATAATTTTGTATACCTTAACACAAATAGAAAAATCATAACTGTTGTATAATAAGGGAGAAGGTTAGTTTCACACAGAACAGAAACTCTTATCACATGATGCAACTTTTCGCGTTATGCACATCACAAATCACGTTATACGTGCTGTAATGATTTTGCATAATTGTTGCTGGATCGAATTAGATTTTTCAATCCTTCCCAATTTCCCAAATTTAGGTCAGGATCGGACTGATACCTATACAGAATATAGGCACATCTCTAATATTAAGCGAATAGCATTGCAACTTAACATTATTTTTTAAAAGATATTTTGTTGTAAAATGCATTCTGTTTAACTTAAAGGTGTTACGTCTAGGCTCTCATATATAATCATATATGAGTAACAAGTGTTACTCTCTTCAAAGCTAGTTTGATGGATAATCAGGAAAACTGAGAAAGGCAACAGAAAAACCTAACTATTCTGCTCGCTTTCAGATGGTTTGTGTTATTATGCTAAAACTTCTCTTATGGTGCCATTGTTTCAACTTTCTCCTTCTCTCGCCAGTCTGCATTTGATTATAGCCTGTGTGCCTAAGTGCCTGTGGCCAGAGATCATGCCTTCTACAGCATTAGCATTTCTAAAAAAAACACTTACTTCAAATCACATTTGTTTAATGTCATGTCCTCCTTAGACTACAGAAAGTTTCAACACCTCTTACTAACCACGAACACATTAACTCCAACTTGGCAGGAGGGTGCAAAACCTTTCAGTGTCTGCCAAACTATGTTCATAATATCCCATGCTATTATAACATGTCTTGGAGAATTTTAAAAGATAATCAGAATTCACTATTTTGTTACTTCAATTTTATAATGATTTATACATCATTTCCAAACATAAAAGGGATTTTTTGAAATGACTGTGTCTAAGAGCCATTACCTGTATCCATATAAACCTTGTAAATGAGATGTGTGAGTTGAAGATCTTTTTAGATGCAAAGCACCTCATGAAACTGGCTTGTATCGACTCACACAATGTTTCAAAGGCTAAAACTTCTTGACAAGGCCATCAGCAAGCGGAGTGCTTTCTGTCAATGACACTATGTGTCCTAGTGTCAATCAAAAAATATCAGGTAACACAAAGGTTCTACACCAGTTAGAGTTATTTTCTATGTACACGTCAAGAATTATATAGGAATTAGTACTTATGAGTGAGTACAGTACAGTGTTTCTGTATAAACCAAGTAGCTGCAGATGTGGTTATAAACAGTAAACTTTACATTTCTTCATACAGATTGCTTCACTGTTTTCAAAGTAAATTACCGGAGTATGTCAATGCATGCAATTTTAAAGTAAACTTATGTTTAGTATAAAATGTTTGTATATCTAAGTAATGTTTACCAGAACATTCAGTTACATTTATTTTCTAAAAATTGCAATGATTTAAAAAAAAAATTAAATAATATGAAAACTATAACAATTAAATTAAATTCAATTTTATTTAAATAGCACTTTTTCAAACCAGGTTGTCACAAAGCTGCTTTACAAAGTCCAGGTCCCCTAGGGAGTAAGCCAAAGGCGACAAAGGTGAGGAAAAATAACAAGAGAGGGCCTTAAAGAACAAGATTATAGACAGATAGGCCTTCTATGACTAACATAGTTGATTTCACTAAGTGTCCAGAGAAGTAAATATTGTTGGAAGACAAACTGAGAGTCTGTAGTCCATAAACATCAGGATCAGGGCAAAATCACCGCCAGAGCTTTAGGCAGTGGTTGCCCCAGCTTGGGGAAGGGCCAGAGTGGGGCCGGGATCAGTCAAGAGCGATTTCCCACGGAGATCAGTCGGGCAGATGTGCTGCAGTTCCCCTTCGGAGAAAACAAAAGAGAGAGTTCTGTTTAAATTTGCAGAGGATTGTTTTTATCTTTGCGGAGTGCAAGTTATGACCCTGGCATATCTTGTTAAAGCAGCCTAGCTAGAAAGGGCAGAACCGGGAGGTTTGATGGGTGTGAGAGCACCCGGAGATACTGGCACCTCCCCTCCACTGTCACAAACCTGAGTGAATGAGAGGAGTGGTGGGGCGACAACACCAGTGTTCCAATTTACTTGAATTCTCTGTGCCCACTACCTCCCAGCTCTACACCTTCCAGCTAACAAGAAAACTTAAATACAAAAAGCCTCACTAAACAAGTATTTTTTTCAGCCTGGACTTAAACACCGAGACTGTGTCTGAGTCCTGAATGTTGTTTGGTATGGCATTCCAGAGTTTGGGCCCATATATGAGAACTCTCTTCCCCCAGATGAAGCTTTTATAATTCTGGGAACAAGTAAGTAGTCAGCACCTTGAGATCTGAGTGACCATGGAGGGTAATTGTAAGAGATAAGTTCACTGAGGTAATCAGGAGCGAGGCCATTTAAGGCTTTATATGAAATTAGTAGAATTTTGTAGTCGGAATTTGATCGGAAGCCAGTGAAGTCTAGATAATATTGGGCTAATGTGGTCGAATTTCCTGGTTTTGGTAACTGCCCTATTCTGGATGAGTTGAAGCTTGTTACACTACAGTGTGCTAATTAAACCAATCAAGTTTAAGCTTTAATCAGTTCAGTTGTTTTCATACGTACTTTAACTCTTGTATATGTGGCCAAAACACTATACATTTTCGACCCATATAAGAATGACTGACCACAAACTAGGGCCATTTTCACAGAACTCTGCCTGCAGTGACAATTAGCACTAATTGGGTGAGGGCTTTGAAACCAGAGAGCTGATCTCCAGACTCTGATCATGATGAGTACAAGAACTTCTTTCACGTCATTCACAATACAGTGTGAGTTACTGCTTACTAAGCAGAGCTCCATATCAAGAGCAAAGATTAAAGTCTCAAGGTTTGAGAAAAAATATCCCTTTGCATATATCTGCATTTGTTAGTCATTCTAAAATTGTGTTGCTCATTATTACCTTCTGCTGTTCACTGTTGTTAACTGGGAGGTTAAATTCGACTTTGTTAGCATCAGTGTCCCCTGAGGCCATGTTCTAGTGCAAAATGACAAAGCGGAAAAGAAACGGCAAAATAATGAGCTTCTTAATGAAGTTTGAAAACTCTGGAAAGTTTCTAAAGACGCAAGTGGTCATTTTAGCCTGTAATGGGTTGTGTCATCTTATCCACAAATGTGAAGTAAGAGTACAAATGTTGGCCTATGGAGCCTCTTGCATGGAATAAACTTCTGGAAACAGTCTCATTAGCAGCCTCGTTTGATCTTTAAAGCACAAATTGATCCAAGGTGAGGAGCCACACTATGATTGATGCACTCAAGAACAGGACTTGAAATCCTTGCACATTCATTTTCAATCCAGCCCACTCACTATGTGTTCCACGTGTAGGTTGCATTCATTCACATGTGAGAAATCCTCATAATAAAACCTGTTACTGTCATAATAAATCCTTTTTCAAAATGATAACTTTTAAGAGATGTAAAACAAGTTCTAAAATATACTTTAAAGTAACTGCATTTTATTTTGGGATGTTTCTACTGGTTCACTCATCATGAAATGTTCACATGTAAAATGTAAGGAGCAGCCAAGGTTTTCAGTGTTTCCAGAATTAATCTTCAATCAGTCAGTGTTTCAATCTTCAGTACAGAGCAAATGGTGCAGCCTAAAAATTGGTTCATCAGGGACTTTATAGCCTTGACTGGTTCTTCTCTATATCTAAGTGTAAATGTATTTTTAAAATTGTAGCATATTATTTTTGTTGCAAGTCAAATAACCATAGAGCTGCATAGAACCAATCTTCCTGGAGTGTAAGTCTGTGAGTTTATCCACCCCCTTTGCCATATTATATGTTTGTACAGATTTGATTGCATTCAGACTGTTAGCGGGGTCAGTGGTTGGTTTCGCAGCACAAACACCACTCCAGCTCATCCTAAATGTATTGGATGGAGCAGAGGGTTGCTTGGTGATGGACATGGTGACCTTAGGCTCAGGTGCAGTCGCTCCTGAGCAATATTATTGGTATAATTGGCCATGCTTTTCGAGTATTAGCTGTTTGTGTGTTTGTGTGTGTGTGCAACGGGTTCACCCTAAATATTTTACAAATTGTCAAGCAACGACCTGATGAGCAAAATTACAGTCTCTTTCTAGAATGTGACTGTAAATAAGTCGTATTCCCCTTAAATTACCTTTTGTACTCAGCTCATTTGCACTTAAAAGGGCATCAGTGTAGGAGAACTCCATGAATAAACTCACTAAATAAAGCATACATGATCTGATCTTTTCGCACTTAGTGTATCCACTCTCCCTTCTTTCAAGTTGCTTTGGAACTGACTGAATGCATCTTATATGCATGTGTGGGCTTAAGTGCCCCAGAGCGCAGTAGAGAGACGTGTTCTACTTTAAAAAGCTAATTTTGCATTTTTAATAATTTGGCGTATGGTTTAAGTGAGTGAAAAGCACTTACAGGAATATGCAGTCACACTGAGCCGAAGACTCTTCTCTCACCACACATTCCCCTCTCACACACTCCTTTTATTCATCCATTTTGACAGATAAATGAATTTCAAGCTTTACACATGGGTCTCATTTCTGCATGCTGGCCCACAGCACAGTCTCCAAAGTCTCTAGTGGAGGTTTTCCTTCATCTGTTTCTTTGGTGAAAACAGTCCAGAACATTTCACAGAACTCTGACCAGACTATCTGGTTCAACTATTCTCAATCCCGAGTCCAATACACTTAAAAATATAGGTGGTGAAAAGGGTTTGGTAGAACAATGCCATCATAGTACTCTAAACCACCCTCACTGCTCTTAAGATCATTTTAAACAATGGGTCCCCTAAAAAATACTAATTTGCCTGAGATATAAAGAGGTTAAGAAGGTGTTTATTATAACATCAACCATCTACACAGTACACAGTGTTCTTCCAGGACCATGGTGCAACACAAAGGACCAAAACAAACAACACAAAACAACCTAAGGCAGGACAGGACTAAATAGAGTGTAAATGAGAGAGTAAAAGACTTTTATGTGAAAAGACACACACACACACACACACACACACACACACACACACACACACACACACACACACACACACACACACACACACAACATTTCAAGGAAAGGACAACAGTGCAGCTGACAGAGCCAGTAACAGTACTGGTGTGAATGAATACAGTAGTAGATACTGTATTATAGCAGTATAGTCATTAAATATACAATAAATGCAAATGTTGAAGTAGGAAGGGCAAATATTGAAGCAGGATTAAATAAAGTGTACCGTTTGTAATAAATAAATGCTATGTCCATGTACTTGTACTAAAAAAAAAGATGTTAATCTACCGTATGTTACAGATATGGAGGTGGCATTCTGTTAAAACATTGATCCTCTCATAAGGAAGTCATGAGTTTGGTCCCGTTAGATGCCATAGCTGTCTAAAGTCGAGAGTTCAGGATTGTCCTCTCTCTATAAATATATTCCTCAGAGCTAGTCAGCATGAGCCTCGGGTAGCTGACATGACAGTATTGGCATTTAG
Source organism: Clupeocharax schoutedeni (assembly GCA_037974565.1). Lineage (NCBI taxonomy): Eukaryota > Metazoa > Chordata > Actinopteri > Characiformes > Alestidae > Clupeocharax > Clupeocharax schoutedeni. The sequence continues at coordinate 12,737,441 of JBBPDH010000011.1, read as the reverse complement.
TGTTCTCCTCCAAAGTGTGTAGCTGTCTAGTGATGTTACTGGCGGTTTGACTTCATGTGACTTGGAAGAAGCACATGCTAGCCTTCACCCTCCTAGTGTCTGTAGTATCATGTGATTAGGAGAGAACTAGGTAGCGAGTGGAACTGGACAAGACTGAAAAAACTCCATTTTTTTATTTTAAAGAACCTTGCATAGAAAGGATTTTTAAGGAACTTAATATTGTTCTACTACGGCAAATAGAAACTTATTTAAATGTGACCTGTTTTTCAACGGATACAAATTAGATGTAACTTCAGAATTTAATAATTGGGCTCCGTGTTGTTTTTAGTCACTTTTGCTGGAAAGGCGCATTCTAGTTTCCAGTCCTAACAATGTCAGGCCTTGTCAATTTTGTGGGTGAAAGCACAACAGCAGGATTATCTTGTGTTATTTTAAGTTAATACAAGATTACAGCTTAATTGGATCTGTGAAATCAACTGTTAAATGCAGGGCTGTTTTCTTAGATAATGTCTGTTTTGTGTGTGTGTGTGTGTGTGTGTGTGTTTTTGCATGTCTGGAGATGGGAGATTGTTGCTCATTTATCCACTTGTTTTATTCAACTTTCTTCCCTTCTTTCTTTTTTTGTCTGATTCTGTTTACGTGCTAAAAATTCATGGGCAAAGTGGCTGCTGTAAAAGGCCTTAGGCTTCAGTGCTCACACACTAATTCTATTATGCTAATTCTATGTTGCTAGGGCACAGATCAAGCATTAAACACTTCTGTTATGATCTACAACACGGCAGACTATGTTTGTCTGTACAGCACGGCTCAGAACGAATAAGTGGAAAAGGAAAGTGTGTCATTAAATGAACGTGTATAAACAGCGATTGTCCATTTTATAGATATCTCTGCAGCCTTTCCAACACTTCTTCGCATATTACGCAAGTAAGACAACAAGCAATACAAGCGAATCTCGAGCCTTCTATGGATTTTGTTCTAATGAGACTATAAAATGCTGAACAAACATGACAAGGTCATAGGCAATACATCTGGCCTCTGGAAATGGTAAAAAATCTTCTTTCTACTTTCTAGGACAAGTTCCCAGCTCAGAATTTCAGTAGTTAAGTCGGGGCCTGTAGTCCCTTCAGGAATATCAATGCATAAACAAAACAAAGGAAACAACAAACAAGCAAAACACTCATACACTTAATAGTTAATACAAAACCCATGGTGTTAGCATTTAAATATTATGGTCAACCTCACAATATTCTTATACAAGATCCTACTGAAGAACCTCTTTGGGTCCCCCTAAAGAATTTGTAAGTGGACTGTAATTTAAAGAACCATACAGTTCCAGAGAGCACAGCAAAAATGTTCAGTTTCTCAGGTTCTATCTTTTATAGGTGCAAGTATTGAACTGCTGACAGCTTTGCCTTAGTTTTTAAGAACTGCTGACAATATTTCTGCCAAATAACAACATTGTTCTTTAAAGCATCATTTTGAACAAATTAATCAAAATAAGAGAAATGATGCCGTGATTACAGAAACAAATCTCCTGTTCACTCTGAAATGAAATGGCAATAAATACCTTTGATGTACTTCTAGTAGTGTTTTGCCATCCAACTGGTCACACTCAGAGAGGAGAGTGTTTACAGCAGTGTTTTATACTTTTCCTCATTAAATTAAATTTGATTTAGATGATCACCGAATCAGTACCTCATGAAGCAGAATGAGGTGTTTGTGTAGGAATTACACAGACACTGGCATGGAGATGCTGATTTCAAAGTAAGCTGCAGTGGTCTCTATTTTTTCCGGAGCTGTAATCGTAAACAAGCCCAGAGTGTGAGAACCTCTTTAAAGTTTAAATAACCACTCCATGATGAAAACTTTATTGCTAAGAGTAACATTTTTAAAAAGACAATTACCTTTTAAGTTCAGCCTTGGAAAAACAGGACAAGAAAACAGGAGACCAGTCACATCTCAGGTAAAATGCAGACAAAGGCCCTGACTAAAGGACCAAAGAACCCTGGGAGCATATATTGATCTGGGCTGACATCTGCACATTGAGCCATGCCCCAAACCAACGTCAAAGGGCTTTAAAATGATTAGCTAGCATATCATGTGCTATCCAGAGCTTTCAACATCACTAAAGACTTTAAGAAATATATCACTGCATTATTAGATCAGTGGACCAGAATGCCATATTGCTTTTGACGTGTAATGCATGCTTAAAGGTCATGCGCAGAGGATTAAGTTCAATTAACATCTGCATGCGGTGCAGAAAAAAAATGCTCAAGGGTCTTTAGGCAGGTTTGTTTTTAGAATAGAGTTCAGAGTTTCTTGGTCTAAATTACATCGTTTTAGAAGTTCAGAGGTGGTGGCCTAAAATTCTAAAAAAACGTTTCTAATATATGATATTTTAAATGTAAATCTAAATTTAAACGAACTACAAGAAAATGCAAAAGCCTTAGAGAAAGCACCATGGACATTTTGTGGAAAAGAGTTATTTGGAGTGATATGCTGGAATTACCCATTTTGAGTTGTCCAAAGAACAATTCAATGAATGATTTATTACAGAACCATTTTCGTAAATTAGATGTGTAAATGTGCACTTCTAATTTACAAAAGTAAATGTGCCATAAATGGTCTAAGTCCAAGAAAGCTCTCTCAGGATAGTCTTCCCTGTCTATATATTCCTCAGGTTAGTCAACATGAGTCTATGTTAGCTGAGTTTAGTCTTCTCATAACGTGTGTAGTTGTCCAGTGATGTTAGTGGCAGTTCGAAAAAAATGTGGTGTCTGACTTCATGTGACTTGGAAAAGTACTAGGTAGCAAATGAAACTGGACAAGACTGTAAAACTCAAAATAACAGAAAGCTTTTACATAGAAAGGATTTTAAGGAACTTCATAGTTTCATAGTTCAGCTTCTGGAGTAACATATACATGTACCACTGTTTTCAACTGATACAAATTAGATGTCATTTGTAATTAAATGAAAAGAGATGTGTCTGTGTGGAGAACCTTGGAAGGACCTTTCTTTAAACTTTTAAAAGCTTTTACACATTCACATATCTCAGCTGCAAAAGTGGTTCTCAAATTTCACTAAATAGCATTCACTAAAATGTTTTTAAGGAAGCAAACATTTCTTTGGCATTGCACAAGTAACTCTTACTGGTACCTTTTTTTGAGGTGTGTTTTGGTGGAACTGTAGATTTAAGCCAAGACACGTTCAGTTAGCACTTGCTAAAAATCAACAATAGAACTCAGCATTGGCTTAAGGAGTCAATATGACATGTACACACACATTTAAACACACACACACACACACACACACACACACCCACACACACACATACACAAAAAAAACAATTGCCTGGAAATGATGAAACAAGCACTATCTGTCCCAGTTGCTCAGGTTCTATTCAAGTGTTTGTAGCTTTAGCTTCAATTACCACTGTGCCACTTGCTATTCTGTGGCAATTTGTCATTTGCAGTTGTTGGCGGCGCTGAGTCATGATTTGTTCCGACAACATGGACATATTTCTGCTCGGTGCTAGTGTACCCAGATGAGTGCACGTCCCAGAACGCAGAGCTATATTCCAGCCAGATCAAGGC